>JAEAOA010000965.1:375735-745735 GCA_016746295.1 Potamilus streckersoni | reverse complement strand
GTCTATGAATTGACCAATAGATACACGTGTCAATTTATCAGCCATTATATTCATGTGTCTATATATTGGTCATTATATCCATGTGTCTATGCATTGGCCATTAAATTCATGTGTCTATGCACTGGCCATTATATTCATGTGTCTATGCACTGGCCATTATATTCATGTGTCTATGCACTGGCCATTATATACATGTGTCTATGCATTGGCCATTAAATTCATATGTCTATGAATTGGCCATTATATACATATGTCTATGCATTGGCCATTATATCCATGTGTCTATGCATTGGCCATTATATTCATGTGTCTATGCATTAGCTATTATATTCATGTGTCTATGCATTGGCCATTATATACATATGTCTATGCATCGGCCATTATATACATATGTCTCTGCATTGGCCATTATATCCATGTGTCTATGCATTGGCCATTATATTCATGTGTCTATGAATTGGCTATTATATACATATGTCTATGCATTGGCCATTAAATTCATGTGTCTATGAATTGGCCATTATATACATATGTCTATGCATTGGACATTATATTCATGTGTCTATGAATTGGCCATTATATACATGTATCTATGCATTGGCCATTAAATTCATGTGTCTATGAATGGCCATTATATACATATGTCTATGCATTGGCCATTATATTCATGTGTCTACACATTGGCCATTAAATTCATGTGTCTATGCATTGGCCATTATATTCATGTGTCTATGCATTGGCCATTATATACATGTCTATGCATTAGCTATTACATTCATGTGTCTATGCATTGGTCATTATATACATGTGTCTATACATTGATAATTATATCCATGTGTCTATGCATTGGCCATTATATTCATGTGTCTATGCATTAGCTATTATATTCATGTGTCTATGCATTGGCCATTATATACATATGTCTATGCATCGGCCATTATATCCATGTGTCTATGCATTGGCCATTATATACATATGTCTATGCATCTGCCATTATATCCATGTGTCTATTCATTGGCCATTATATTCATGGAGGCACTATAACAATAGCTTCACTTGCTGAATAAATTTTTTGAAAATGAAACCTAAACTAAATGTTCAATCATAATTAAAATCAATTCATTCATAATTAAAATGTCTTTTACATTTAAGACAAAGAATGAAAGTAAACATGTTTAATAGTTCACATGCTCAGACCACCCATGTGTGATACTTCTGGAATAGCTTTAAGTGAGATTTTTTTCTTCATTTTCAGAAGATTTTTTAAAAAATTATATTGAATATATGTAAATCGATTATTAACCTTTAGCAATATTTCCAATTTTTCTCACTTTTTGGATGAAAATGTATTGTATCTAGAGACTCTTCTTGGTGATCAGAGAGGTGATAATACAAGATAAAGAGCTGATTAAATTCATTTACATAAAGGTCAAACCAGTAGAGCCTTGTCAGTCCTGTTCCTCCAGTATCTGAATAAAATTTTCCAGGAACAGTGTTACCCATTTATTTTGAGCTAACAAGTCCATGGAATACCAGAATATTTGCTTCGTCCCCAAAATTCTTCATCCTGAAGATAATTTATCCTAGATTACAAATTTATCCCAGGTCAACTTAGCCTTCCACAAGGTAGGCTGTTACTGGTAGATCAGTATACCCTCCTACAAGGTAGGCTATTTGGTCAATTTATCTCCCACAAGGTAGGTTATAACTAGTAGGTCAACTTACACTTCCACAAGGTAGACAATTACTGGTAGGTCAGCATACCCTCCCACAAGGTAGGCATATTATAGCAACTTACCCTCCCACAAGGTAGGCTATTGGGTCAACTTACTCTTCCACAAGGTAGCCTATTACTGGTAGGTCAGCATACTCTTTGACAAGGTAGGCTATTGGGTCAACTTACCCTTCCCCCAGGGTTTGACAATTTGGTCAACTTATGCTCCCACAAAGTAGGCAATTACTGGTAGGTCAACTTACCCTTCCACAAGGTAGGCTATTACTAGAAGGTCAATTTACCTTTTTACAAGGTAGGTTAATGTCAACTTACCCTTCCACAAGGTAAGGTGATACTGGTAAAAGAACCTACCCTTGCACAAGATAGACTATTTGGTCAATTTATCCTTCCACATGGTAGGCTATTACTGGTAGGTGAATTTACCCTCCCACAAATTAAGCTATTGGGTCAACTTATCCTACCACAAGGTAAGCTATTACTGGTAGATGAACTTACCCTTCCACAAGATAGGCTATTACTGGTAGGTCAGTTTACCCTTCCACAAAGTAGGCCGTATTTGGTCAATTTACCCTCCCAAAAGGTAGGCTATGGGGTAAACGTACCTTTCTACAAGGTAGCCTATTACTGGTATGTCAGCATACTCTTCAACAAGGTAGGCTATTGTGTCAACTTACCTTTTCCCCAGGAATTGGCAATTTGGTCAACTTACCCTCCCACAAAGTATGCTCTTGAGTAAACTTACCCTACCACATGGTAGGCAATTACTGGTAAATCAACTGACCTATCCACAAGATAGGCTATTATTGTTAGATCAGCTTATCCTTCCACAAAGTAGGATATTTGGTCAATGGACCCACCCACAAGGTAGGCTATAACTGGTAGTTCAACTTACCATTCCACAAAGTGGACATTTACTGGTAGGTCAGCACACCCTTGCACAAGGTAGGCTATTGGGTCAACTTACCCTTCCACAGGGTTTGGCAATTTGGTCAACTTACTCTCCCACAAAATATGCTCTTGGGTCAACTTACCCTTCTGCAAGGTAGGCTATTACTGGTAGTTCAGTTTACCATTCCGAAAGGTAGGCTATTACTGGTAGATCAACTTAACCTCCCACAAGGTAAGCTATTATGTCAACTTAACCTCCTACAATGTTGGCTATCTTTCATTCATTGCCATTGATTATATACTTTGTACAGACACTGGTGCAGATATCCATTGATACTAGTTATGCAGCCATTCCAATGTAGTTAAACTTGTAAGCAGAAAGTATAGGAAATATTAAGCAGAAAGTATAAGAAATATAGGAATAAGGTTTTTTTAATTCAATGTTTATACAAAGATTAAATACTACCCTTCTAAAATCAGCAAATTTGGCTCTGAATAGAAAACGTAATCAACTTTGATCATCTAATGCAAGACTGCATTAGAATTTTGTCTCCCTACCTGTGCCTGTCATTCTCCTAAAATACTTACAGCCTTCCCTTTGACCACAGTTTCAACACTGCACCAAGATTTTCTAAATATTCTGCCAAATGCTTGATCTCTGCTCTTGAACAGGGCACTGTAGAGCCCTGGGGGCTACAAATAGAGGGCATATCCTAGTAGTGGGGGTGAAATAATGATAACCATTCAATGAATCTAATATACCAAAATTTAGATTTCACAGAGCCCACCACCATGATGCAAAGTACCTGTATGTCCACACTTGATGATCTTTTTTAATCATTACATGAAATTGCATGGGATCAATGGGATGAAAATTCCAAGCACAAAGTAAAGCTAAGATTGACTCTGAATAAGTTTTACACACTGGGAAATATCTGACAGCAACCTATAATAACTGTTTAACTACTGATAAACAATTATGTTGGAGCCATAAGATACTGGAGGGTCTCAAGGTAGATTAGTTCCTAGCTAATTGAGTTATCCTCTTTAAATAAAGTCATAATAATACTGCAAAATATTGTTTGTTCTGGTACATGGGGTGGGAGTCAATCAGTTCAAATTTTGGCAGCTACATATTATGTCAGTTTAATTTGCCTTTTTATTAAAATCTTTTCAATACTCCAGTAAACTGCACCCATGAAAAATATATATTGTGTACAGAAAGTATTATTATTTTTATCTTAAGGTACATAATTATTATCACAATATGCTTTAATATGTTTGAAATTTTTATTTTATATTTTTCCCAGCCAAAACCTTATTAACAATACTAAAGATGGCCTAAAATATATGCCTATTAATAATTGTTCCATCAATCTATTAAACTGAAGGAATTTAGATTTCCAACAAATCTGAAAAAAACCTAAAATTTCAAGATATAAAATTTTATATTTTTTTAGTTTAATAGAGAAAATGTAAGAAATAGAATAAAACTAGAAATATATTGCAGCCATTCTGTTTTAAAAGTTAGTGAATAATTTCCATGTGGTGAAGTTTTAGTTGAATTTGCATCTCACTGATCCCCATTAAATCCACATATGTATAAATAGCTTTTCATTAATAAGAAAAAGATGTATATTTACCAGCAATTAAATTTAGAGAAAAAAAAAACAGCATTGAAGAACACTGAAGAAAATTTAGTTCTATTGAAAGTAAAAGACAAAAGATTCACAAGGAAACAAAAATTAATATTACAGACTGTTTACTGAACACCAGGTTAAACAAACACTAAATTATTTATTGCAGTGGTTTTTTTTAAAAAAAAGTATTATTAATACTTTTAAAAAATAGTATTAGTGTGTAAAATCTGAAGCAACAAGCAATTTAGATCTTATCAGTTGTCAATGAAAATTCTGTTCTCTCAGTTATATCTCTGTTACCTTGGTTACATATCTGTTATCTAAATTACATCTCTATTATCTAAGTTACATCTCTGTTATCTGAGTTACATCTCTATTACCTAAGTTACATCTCTGTTATCTGAGTCATGTCTCTTATCTCAGTATTCTGAAAAAGCAGTGAATGTCAGTTGATTACAAGATGTTTACTTGTAAACACAAATCTCCTCCATAAGAGGAACACATTTAGATTAGCTGACAATATAAAGAATGGTTGGTATAAAGGAAAATACCTGAGTGACTTTAGACTGGAAATTAGGTCACAGTAACCTACATTTTGAGACTTTAGTTTCTCTCCATGAGATCTATCTACATATTAATTTTCATGAGTCTGGGTGAATTATGGTCAAAGCTAATGAGAATATAACAGATAGCTGAAAATACAAATGTCACTCAAACATTAAACTTAAGGTGCAGTAACCTAGTTTTTGTTTACATGACTTTGTTAACCACTTTGCAATCCATTCATGTTTTAAGTTGCATATATAGGTGAAAAAGGGTCCAAGCTATCATCATTGTAACAGATGGATTGCTGAAAGCAAAAAGGTCTCTAAATCAGAACAATTAGGTCACAATAGCATATTTTTGTGGTAAGTTTACTCACTTTGATATGCATCTACATTTCAATTTTCATAAGTGTAGGTGAAATGGGGTCTAAGATACTGAGATGTCATGAATAGATAGCTAAATAAAATGCATGGTCACATTGACCTGTGTTGGTAGGATTGAGTTGTTCTCAGTAATATGCACTGACATACTGATTTTCATCAGTGTTGGTGAAAATGGGTCCACCACACTGAGGATGCAAAAACAAATTGCTGAAAATTTAAAGTAATTCAAGTATCAAAACTGGGTCATACTGACCTGGTTTTAGTATTGTTAACCTACTTTCTTAGAGATGCAGTTGAAACCAATTTTCATCAGTGCTAGTGAAATCATGTGCAAGATATTGAGGGTGTAATAAATGGAAGGCTGAAAATGGATAATATACTCAAGCATGAAAATTGCATCTAAATGACCTTGTTTTTGGTATGAGTGAGTCATATTTATCAAGATGTATCCACAAAACAGTTTTCATGACTATAGATGAAATAAGGTCCAATATACTGAGGGTGTAGTGGATGAACACATAAAAATACAAGTCATTCAAGCATGAAAAGTGGATCAAAATGATTATTTTGATATGGTTGAGTTACTTTTACAGAGATGTAACCACACACCAGATTGCATGTATGTAGGTGAAATCAGGTCCAAAGTGTGTCTGCATGTGTGTAAAAAAATCTCAAAAGCCACTCAAGCATGCAATTTGGTTCATTATGACCAGTTTTGATATGGTTGAGTTACTTTCAATGAGATGTATCTAAATGCCAATTGTCTTAAATGTAGGTGAAATAGTGTCCAAGATTTCGGAAGTGTAAATTCAACAAACAGTTGAAATTACAAAGTCACTCTAATCTGCAAATTAGATCAAACTGATGTAGTTGTTGGTATGGTTTAGTAAGTTTCATTTAGTTTTATATACATGCCATTTTTCATGTGTAGCTGTAAAACAGAATCCAATATATTGAGGACAAGCAAACAACTTTAAATACAAAAATAATATCACCCATGCATGAAAATTATATCATAGAGACCAAGCTTTGGTTTGGCTGAGATAATCTTCCAGATAAACATCCAGATAATGTTTTTCATTTTTTTTTAGGTTAAACAGAGTCTGAGCTAATGAACAGGTAGCAAAATATTTGACAAGGTAATGATAAAAAAGCACACAAACAATATAACAGGTAAACACTATCTCTCCTACCAACCTCAATGGCATGCAGTAATGGCACAAGTGATGTGCAAGCAGTGCACTTCCACAAAGAGCCATTTTCAAAGGGGTGCCAAATTGGAGAAAACAAATGGGTACAAAATTCAGACAAAGGAGCTAAAAGGAAACAAAATCTTTGTTTTTATATGAAAATCTTTTAACTAGTCATAACTTAGATCACATTTCTTATGAGCTTTCGTATCAACAAATGATTGGGGGTGGGGGCCAAATCTCTATTTCACACAAAGTGCTGTATTGCCTCACACCATTCCTGTTGGCAAGGAGATAATTAGCTGATAATAAGAACACACAAATGGCAGATCCTTTTTTGTTTACATCGCAAATTTTATTATTTATTATTAGCAATTTCCTGCACTTTAATAAATTCTGAGCAACACACATTTTTTTTTAAAAAAATGGTTTTTTGATAGTAGACATTATTTTCAGTTTTGTTCTTTTTGCACCAAACCAAGGACATTTCTAAAAAATTCAAGCTTAGCATTCAAACCCATATTTCTCCAATAATAAGACCATGTTTGACAATAATCCCAGCTTTAATGTAATAAAGAAGACCTAGAATTCAGTGTATATCAGTGTATTGCCCCTTTTATCCAGATAAATGGGAGTATACTTATTCTTCTGCATTCTGCACTGGCATATTTGTGTCATTTGTGATGGTAAATTATTTGGAAAATGTAAAATCATTTGATTCTTTTGATTCTTCCTTTTTTATCATTTTGGATTTAATTCTAATTAATCTTAAATAAATTGTCCATCCTTTAACACACTCATAATTGTTATTTATCTATCACCAATTTTTTTCCCATTCTCTTGTCCTCCACAAACCCACTAATAAGGGCTTATCCTATAATAAGCCTCTCAATTTCTTTCTAAAACAGAAAACTTAATTGTCTCCCTTGCCACCAATTTTGCTGTCTGCAATAGAAAACTTAATTATCTCCTTTGCCACCAATTTCTTTTCGTAATAGAAAATTTAATTATCTCCATGGCCACCAATTTCTTTCTGAAAAAGAAAACTTAATTATTTCCCTTGGACTGATTATCAGAGAAATATAATAATTCATATAACACTGATAATAAATTTAATATTGACTAGATCCGCCACTTTGAGGTCAGTAGTTATTAAAATTATAAAAATTAGTTTATTTCATCATTTTCACTGCAAAGCTTTGAGCTGATACCTTAGTAATGGCATCCACAAAGCACCAATTACGAAAGAATCTGCTGACCAGATGCCCATCACCACTAAGTGATGCACCTAAAAGCCCAGGCTAGGTGAAGATATATTTGACCTTTAGATTTTATTATCATTAGCACTAAAATATAAATGGAAATGAAAGAAATACAAAAATAAATTCTTTTAGTATCTTTAAACTTTTACAAATACAAAGATGAAGTTTAGAATATACATTTGTGTTATTGCTACTCACAGAAAATTATTTTGGTGCATTTTACAGTAATTAGTTTAATATCTAGTCATTTCAAATTTGTTTTGTTGTATCAATCTGAATCATGACTTTAAAAAGATATTCAACATTAAACACATGATGCTTTCAGGGGAAACTTTCATTCAGGTGTCTCTACCAAATACAAGCTCAACATTTGCCAACAGATACTTTTGAGCAGATGTCAAGATATAAATTTATACCTAAATACTTGCTACAAGTTGATTCCAAGAGCAAACATCCTAAACCCTGATCTGCCACTGCTTAAGGTGTCATCAGATCAGGTTCTGTGTTGTTTGTTCTACTGATTACTCCTAGCAAACTGCATAGAGCCAAATGTGAAGGTGCATTATGCAATGGTGGGACTGTGCAATCTGCAGTTGGACTTGACTTAACACTTAGTATATATGGTACTTCAAAGCTGTTTTGTGTAACTAAACAAAAGAAAGTGTTAAAAATTTGTTAATTTTTGTATTTCTTGCTTCTCCAATCTCTCATGAGCTACCTGAAAATTTTGGCTACTGTAAATAATTGATCCAAAACTAAAGTACTATCCAGCATAAAGTTCACATAAATCAAACAGTTTGTACAGAGTACAGCTTGTATAAAGTACAGTAAATACAATAATAAAACTAAGCAAAAACACAGAAAAAGAATATAAATTATGATTCGGCAAATTTAGATATGTGAGAAAGCTTGCCAGTAGATTCTTGTGGGTCGGTGGTTCTTTCCAAAGATTTCCTGGTTTCTTCCTCCACCATTAATACTGGCTGCCATTTATAGCCTATCATATACTGAAAAATGGGTGTTAAGCCCCAGAACAACAACAACAACAAATTATGACCTGGAAAAAGATGTCAAACAAAAAGATCATTTTACACAATTTTCAACCAATTCTTTTCTGCAGTGAAAGGTTGTCACAGGGTTGATCCAGGCAATAAATAAACATACATTGGACAAAAACAGAGTCTCTGAAACTGCTCATCAATACCAATCATAAGTGAAAATTGTTTAGGGCTCTTTTTCTTCAAACAAGTCAAGTCAAACTACAAACAACAAAAATCCTATCATAATACAATCAGGGTCTATCTTGTTTGTTCTACTGATTGCTCCTATCATACAGCACAGACCCAGACATGATGGTTCATTAAATGATGGCAGATCTGGGCCTATGCCATCTGCAGTTTGACTCGTGTTATAAGTGAGTATTTACAGTAGGTGGTTAATTAGTTGATATATTTGCCCTATGTAGCAAATTAGAACAAAGAAAAGTTGGAGGGGTTGGAAGTATTAGGAAGATTTTTCAGCACATGATAGGCTCTATATTTGGTGCAACTCCAGGAGGAACCACTTGCCCACAGTAAGCTACTAACAAGGCTTCACATACCCATGTTAGTCAAACCAAGACTCAGATTCACCCAGAGGTGGAATGTGTGAGTAATCTGCAAGGGTGAGTACCTGAGTTGACTCAGACAATGACTGAGAATAGAGTTAATGGGTGCACTGCACAAATGATACAATATAGCATAGATATATGTTTCCAACATTTATTAATCTTTGCATTTCTTTCAAACAAAATCTCTCCCAATTAATTTTTTAAAAAAATGTTTTGCATCATTATTATGCACTGTAAATGGAAGAAAATGACATTTTGAGTTAATAGCTATAATTATATAGCATTGTCTATCAAAATTTTTTAATTTGGTCAAATTATCAACATTAATAGTTAATCATTAGAATAATTAATACCATCATACATAGATGCTTTTAAAAGTAATAAAATGAATTTGAAATAAGAAATGAAGTCAATTATACATACCTCAAACATTTTCAAGAATTGTTGTATAATCAGGTCTGCTTCATCTAAGGGAGTCTGTCCAAGCTGTAAATGTGATAAATAGGATGTATAATACATTGCAATAGTTGCTTGTTGTTAGCACACATTCAGCTATGAACTGTAAATGTGATTTATAGGATGCACAACACATTAAAATATTTGCTTGTTGTTAGCACACATTCAGCTATGAACTGTAAATGTGATGTCTGATGAACATTACATTATTATATTTGCTTCTTTGTTAGCACACACCCAGCAAGAAACTGCAAATGTGATATTTCTGATGTACATTATCATATTTGCTTTTTGTTAGCACACCCTGCAATAAACTCTATACAAAATTGTGGTGTCTCACTGATGTACTTTACATTATCATATTTAATTCTTGTTTGCAAACCCTCAGCAATAAACTGTAAATGTGATATATCTGATGTATATTACATTATCATATTTACTTCTTGTTAGGACACACTTGGCAACGAATTGTAAATGTGATGTCTGATGTACTTTATATTATCATATTTACTTCTTGTTACCACATCCTCAGCAATAAACTGTAAATGTGATATCTCTGATGTACATTACAATAAGATATTTGTTTCTTGTTAGCACATACTGCAATGAACTGTAAATTTGATGTCTGACGTATATTACATTATTATATTTGTTTGCTGTCTGCCATCATTACATTTGCCAGCAGATCCGAGTTCACACTGTTCATTAATTCAAATAAATGATTTCTGAATAGTGTTTAACTTAAAATTCAACAAAGCCACTAGAATTTTCCTTAATGAGACTTAAGAAAATTGAAGATTTTTTATTGTAATGTAATTTGGGGTATATAACCTCTAATTAAAAAATAACACTTTTTAGACTCTAAAAGAGGGATTGCCATTTATTTCTAGATCAATGTAAAGACAATTTCCAGGATGCAATGAATAAAAAAGTAATAACACATGAAAGAATATTTCTTGGAAAGGCCAAATTGATGTATAAAGTATCCAGAAAGCGATTCCTGTCTATCTAAGCAATATCTTTCACAAAAGAGATGCTGATGGTACTCAAATATAAGGTCCATAAGAACAAAAATTACATTATACCAAGGCCAAAGAAGAAATTATTTTAAAAAAAATATTTTCAATAAACTGGTCCACTGGTATGTAACAACATTCCCAGTGACATAAGGCAGGCTCCTAGCATTTCTTCTTTTCATAATCAATGTCTCAAATGGATGAAATATTTAGATAACTGAACAGTTCTAGTAATATAAATACAGCCTGTTTTTCTGTAATTCTGCATCATTTTCACAGTTGAATTTTTCAATGCAGGATGATATTTTATATATGCTTATGTGTTCACACATACCTGTGCCTGTGTTCCAGGCTTGATACTTTGACTCTTAAAATCACTTAATTATTTAGTGTCATGCCATATTCCTTCCATCATATTGTATATACTGTACATACCAGATAGAAGGCCTCAAGGTAGATTAGTTCTGCAACTGAGTTACCTTCTCTAAATAAAGTCTTTATTATTATTATTATTATTATTATTATTATTATTATTATTATTATTATTATTATTATTATTATTATTATTATTATTATTATTATTATTATTATTATTATTATTATTATTATTATTATTATTATTATTATTGAAAACATCAGATATAGTACTGCTTGTCTTGAAAGACCACATCTTCAGCCCCAAAATCATGTCCCTCAAGAAAAGCAGTCTCTCATGACGTGTCATAACATCATCTAATCAACCAATCCTTGCACTAAAATAATATGGTCTCCCAAGATACTAGATGGTCTCTCATATCACTGCTCTTTCAAGACAGGTTATACTCTATTGGTTAAGGATGAAACATTGTTAGAATCAACATAAATATTTATTGCATGTATTCAGGGGATAATTTATGAATGGTATGTGATTTCATTTTTGGCAGTGAACCAGTTTATATCTTAAAACAAATGTATGGATGGTGTATGGACATTAGCATCTAGAATCATACACACCACTTCCTTTCACAGTCTGAAAACTTTATCAATTTCTTTTTTATATGCTTTGTTCAAAAATGGTACAAGCATTATAAACCATTTATTTTTTTTGTTGTATGTAACACCCTCAAATGGTACATTAAGCTTTATCAATCATTTCTGTTTTGTATGCACTGCCCCAAAATGGTAAGAGCATTATCAACCAGGATATTGCCATTACTGTATAAAATAATTCAACCTAACAGGCCAAGTTGAGACAAAATATTCCAGATCATAAATTTTACATATATTCATGGAGCAAGAAAATGTTTCATCTGTATTATTTTCATCAGTAACATTAGTCTTAATTTCTTCAGGTTGATTTTTATGTATTTAGACACCAATATGTCATTTTTCTTTAAGTCAGCATCTTGATCATCTTCAATGTCTTGCAGATGCTTGAGGAAGCATGCAATGGTGTATCATCTGCATACATACCAGAGTCACAAGACTCAATCATTAGAGGTACATCATTGATATTTAACAAATACAAAAGAGGTCAAATTACAGACCCCCATGGAACTCCATCCAAAACAGGATCTGTAGTGTTCATAAATTGGAGCTGATCCTAACTTGTCCAGTTCTGTTATTTAGATATAATGCAAACCATTGTTGAGCAACATGATCAAAATTGAAAAGTGCGAGTTTGTGTAGGAATAGTTTTTGATTAACAACATCAAAAGCTTTCATGAGGTCAACAATTAGGACACCTGTATATTAGTTAACCTTCATACAATCATCTATTTATCAGTTAATTCAGTATGGGAAAAAACTACAGGAGTGATGAAATCTAAAACCTGACTGAGAACCAATTAAAAGGTGATATGGTGTGATTTGATGTGATTATAAATTTTAATGTAGCTTTAAAAAAATTTCGGTCATATCGTTACAATGTCTGCAGTGTGGCAGTTTATAGTGATGTCTAGCACTGGGGCATCATGCTGCAGACATGTAGCATGATGTCCCACCCAGTCACATTATCCTGACACCAGGCCAACAAGTTCTAACACTAACCTCTTAATGCTGAGTGCCAAGTGAGGCAGCTGTTAGTACCATTTTTGTAAGTCTTTGGTATGACTCCACCAGGGATCGAACCCACAACCTCCCGCATCTGAGACAGATGCTCTAACCACTAGGCCACTGGAGCGGTTAAAAGGTAATTATTTACATATTATTTATCTTGTAAGATTTTTTTTCAATGAGTTTTGAAATTTTCAAGAGAGCAGACATTGGTCTGTTGTTGTCAGGTCAAAAGATGGAGCTGAGTTTTGGATGGAGGTGTTAATTTGGGCTGCTTTCAGTCCTGTAGATTTTGATATATTCAATCCATTCAGTTCATTCAGAATTTCATTGACAGTTACATAATGAAAAATAAAAATAAGGAATAGCCACCACACAATTTGTCTTCAACAAATATCAAAGGAGAGTTATTGTTGAAATTTTGAACATTATGTTATCTCACTATATCTGCAACAATTTTCCAATATTGTGATTTCAAGTACCTATTCAAGCACCGATTTCAAATGAACATTTTAGCACTAAAATTCCATACATTGCAAATTTAAATGCAGTGACAAGCCAATTATGCAAAGCATTGTGACTGTTTTCATTTTCTACTGACCTTAAGGTCCTCCTATAAATATGAATATTATATTGTTGGACAAGCTGACCATAACATCCATATAAATAAACATATATTAGTATTAATATGTATTTGTACCAGAATAAAGGTACAAATGTAACTTATTTCATCATTATGGTTATCATCACAATCACCATGACCATTTATATAACACCTTTAAAATCATTGATGTCATAATATCATCATCATCATCATCATCATCATCATCATCATCATCATCATCATCATCATCATCATCATCATCATCATCATCATCATCATCATCATCACCATTTTGTAATAAATTCTAAAATTCTAATAATATCATCAAAGTTCCACTAAAATCTAAGCAATTCTCAGCCAAACAACACTGATTATGATAAAATCTAAGTAATATTTTGCTCAACAACACCAGTTATGATAAAACTGAAGTAATTATTAATCTCACAACATCGAGTCTCTTTAAAAAATCTATGTAATTCTCAGTCTAACAATACTGAATCTGCTAAAATCTATACAACTCTCATTTTACCAATAGCCTGCTACAATCTAAGTAATTATCAGCCTTAATGAAACAGAATTTGCTACAATCTAAGTAATCATTAGCCTTAATGGCACAGAGTCTGCTACAATCTAAGTATTCATCAGCTATAATGGCACAGAGTCTGCTACAATCTAAGTAATTATCAGCCTTAATGGAACAAAATCTGCTAAACTCAAATTATGAGTCTAACAACAGTTTGCTGTAATATAAGTAATTCTCAGTCTGAAAGCACTGAGTCTGCTAAAATGTAAGCAATTATCAGCCTAACAGAATGGAATCTGCTAAACTCTTAAGTAATTCTCAGTCTAACAACTGTCTGCTAAAATGTAAATACTTCTCAGCTTAACAATACTGAGTCTGTCATATTCTAAGTTATTCTCATCATATCAACACAGATTATTCTTAACCTCATTACACTAAACATGATGAGTATATATAAGGATGATGATTAAAAAATTCTAAGTAAATCAAACCTTATTTCTTAAAGAAATATCTGCACAACATTGAACAAGGGCTTCCACAAGATCCAACCTTTTCCGCCTGACAGCAAGATGAAGTGCAGTGTCACCATTCTGAAAAGAAAAAAGTAAGTATAACCTTACAAAAACATGAACCTTCTAAAAATGACATATCCCATTATTCCCTGTTTATGTAAAGATTTCTATGTTTATGAAGAGACTCCTATTGAAAATACCTTGTGGTTCATGGTCCCCTGTTTATGTAAAGACTCCTTATTGAAAGTACACTGTGATTGATGGTCCCCTGTTTATATCAAGAATCCTATTGAAAGTAACCTGTGGTTCATGGTCCCCTGTTTTTGTCAAGACTCATATTGAAATAACCATGATTCATGGTCCCCTGTTTATGTAAAGACTCCTTATTGAAAGTACACTGTGACTGATGGTCTCCTGTTTATATCAAGAATCCTATTGAAAGTAACCTGTGGTTCATGGTCCCCTGTTTATGTCAAGACTCATATTGAAATAACCATGATTCATGGTACCCTGTTTATGTAAAAAAATCCTATTGAAAGTACTATTTGGTTCATGGTCTCCTGTTTATATCAAGACTCATATTGAAAGTACCCTGTGGTTCATGGTCACCTGTTTATATCGAGACTCATATTAAAAGTACCCTGTGGTTCATGGTCCCCTGTTTATGTAAAGACTCCTTATTGAAAGTACACTTTGGTTCATGGTCCCCTATTATGTAAAGACTCCTACTGAAAGTATCCTGAGGTTCATAGTCCCCAGTTTATGTAAAGACTCCTATTGAAAGTACTTTGTGGTTCATAGTCCCCTGTTTATATCAAGACTCCTATTGAAAGTACACTGATTGATAGTCCCCTGTTTATATCAAGACTCCTATTGAAAGTACCCTGTGGTTCATGGTCCCCTGTTTATGTAAAGACTCCTTTTTGAAAGTACACTCTGATTGATGGTTCCCTGTTATGTAAAGACTCCTGTTGAAAGTATGGTGATGTTCATGGTCCCCTGTTTCTGTAAAGACTCCTATTGAAAGTACCCTGTGGTTCATGGTCCCCTGTTTATGTAAAGACTCCTATTGAAAGTATCCTGCAGTTAAGAACTCTCAAGTCTTGTACTACTTATGCTAGTACCATATAAGTCAACAACTCCCAATATATATTTTACTTATGTAACACTTTGTTTCCATGGTAACATACTAAGTATTTAATGATAAAAGTTATAAGCATCAAAAGTCTCCTGCAAGCAACTTGCATGAGATGTGTACCATGCTTGTTCAATTATGTACCTTGAACAGTTTTAATGTTGTGTCCTAGTGAGACAATGTTGATCAACAAACTCAGTGATAACTACATCCTCCCATATTACTATTGGAAAATTCAAAATATCAAAATGTGCATACATATAATTTGCTTTACATGTTGTCCCAGTTTTGATTGAAATACCTTGAATGATTTATGCTCTTGAAATGAAAATGTTGATAGACAGACAGACAGACACAATACGAGATTCTGTATCCTCCCATATTACATAGATAACAAGTCAAATCCAGCCACAAACAACACAGACCTTGATCTACCTAATAGCTGTACCAATAGGATGCTTCCATCTTTAAATGTGGCACTAAATTCAAACAATAATGAAACTCTCTGAGCTTAAATTATAATACATTCACAATATGCTATTAGCATTATCTGATCAGTTAATCACAAAATCTGCAGCAATAAAAACTTTAATAAATTACCATAAAATTTGTCAAAAATGTTTTATATTAGAGAATTTGGGACATTAATGGTGTTTCTACACTTGTACATATTGCAAATCTGATTTTTAATATTTTCTGATGTCTGTAGTTTTCATGTCCAAAAGAATTAGTAGTAGATTATATATTGTGTAATGATTTTAATATACAAACAGTGACAGATCTGAAAAATTACATCACCAGGAATATATTTGCCATTGGAAAAACTGTGGAAGTTTTTGGCTGCATAAAATGTATGTTTTTCATTTGATTGAGGATTGTTAATGTGGTAACAGTAGTGCTCAATTTACAACAATAATAGCACTACCAAATTCTCATATTCAAGACTACTGTATTACAAATAACAGTCATCCATTGATTTACACTTACCACATCCTGAATATTGACTGGTACACCAGCATGAGCAAAGACATACACGTAAACCTGGGGCTGATCTCTTTCTATACTCATATGTAGCAAACTTCCACCAGTCTGCACCAGGCAATCAAAGATGAAAGAAGAAATGAAAATAAAATATAATAAATAAATAATTCTCCAAAATTAGGATGGTTCCAGTTTAAACTTTTGCACAGAATATTGTTCATGGTTGTATTTGCAAATAAGATCAGAAAAGTTATTAAATAATCTATGTAGACTATGCATGTGTGTGTGTGTATGTGTGTATGTGTGATTTGGATTTTTAATGTAGCTTTAACAATATTTCATATTGCTACGATGACTGCAGTGTGGCAGTTTACAGTGATTTTTAGCACTGAGGCATCATGTTGCAAACATTTAGCATAATTTCCCACCCAGTCACATCATCCTGACACCAGGCTGACCTGTCCTTACACTAACCTCTTAATGTTGAGTGCCTAATGAGGCATCTGTTAGTACCATTTTTAGAAGTCTTTGGTATGACTTGGCTGGGGTTTGAACATGCAACCTTCAAGATCTTTATCAATAAACATAACCAAAATCACTTTTATCGACCCAATTAAGCTCATGTGCATCATCAATATTCACCACCACCATCATTACCATCACACCACTACCAACACCATTAATGTCATCAAAGACTACCTCCACCATGAGCACCACAATCATCTTTGTCACCAGCATCTTCATAATCATCATCATCATTCGTACCTTTGAGGAATATAATCTTCCATGAGACTGCACAATGGATCTAGCAATATCTGCGGGACGAACTTCTTTCTTATGCGTTGTGCTGACCATTGGCAATGGCTGCAAGAAGGAGACACAAGTATGACCCATATCATTAAACATGTGGTGGAAATAACCCAATTTTTTATTATTATGCCACTTTATTACATTATATTAACTTTGAATCACCTTGCAAATGATATCATGGACCTTGAACAGTCTTCAAAATTTCACCTGTTTCACTAATACATTCATAATTATAACTTTATTTTTTAAGTCTAACTTTCAAAACTCTGAGCTCAACTTTGTTAAAATACATTTTCTCCATATTGAAAGCATTTCTCTTCCTTTCGATTCATAATTCCATGTGTTATGTGACATTTTTAGATTGGTTGATGCAGAGTTTGTGTTGAATCAAACTATTATTTTCAGGTACAAAAGCTGCACCAACATTAAGCTCGGAAATGATGCTTGCAAAAGACCAGTCTCTCATTGCCTAATTGCTTATACCCCATAACCACTAGAGAACAGATTATTTTTTTTTCCCTAATGTTTCAGGCCTTAAGACAAAAATGGGGAATGAAGTATTTTTAAGATTGATAAAGGTTTTTGGTGGGGGTTGTTAAGATATTGCAATAGTTTTATTGATGTGAAATGTTGGAATTGTCTTTTATTTTCTGAAATTATTTATACTCAGAGTTGGATCATTTCACATTTATAATATATTAATTTTGATCATAAAAAAAGAATTCAGATATTTTGTATTTACATTTAATTGAAGCCTTTTAAATTAACAGTAAACTATATTTGCTAGTTGTCTCCATTTGACACCATTGTTTAGACGTGCCCAACTCTGTCCAGGTCAAAATAGTTGTCACCATTTTATCCCATTGTTTGGAGGTGCCCAACCTTGTGCCTTAATGGGACAGAAATGAATATGTTCTGTTACATGTTGATATATTACACAAACTAAAAATAATATATACAAAACATTAAGCAGTAAAAAGACCAAACACCAAAGTAAGGTTTGTTTCTTTAACTGCTAGAATACTAAGGCAGATTATGAATTAGGTGGGTGTGATGCAATGTGTAATGACCTCATGCCTACAACTAGCTAATGTAGACATGTCTTCACCACTCCTGACAAACTTTGAAACAAAGCGGCTTATTTGCAATATGTAGACAACCATTCCCAGTTTTATAAAATATTGCAGAAATGCTAAAAGTAAAGATTTTTAGTAACAAAGTCCATATTTCAAGATCGATCAGCAAAATCTGTGTACAATTGAATGCTTTTTATACCAAAATACCTTTCATCAAAGTTGGTAAAATTCCACTTAGCAATATTTTTGAAGTCACTTAAAAAGTCTTACTAATTTTAACAACCATGGCCATATTTTGAGATTGATTTGCATTATATCTTTGAAAGGCTTATGGATGACATAAAATAGATGAAGGAACATACCACAGACTCATTTAACCTTTTGTCCAGGTAAGCTACAAATGTTCTTTCATCCAATTACTTTCTTATATCAAAATAAAATTCTCCACAAAATGTTAGTTTATTATCTTTTATTGTAATTAAATAAACCTTAACATAGAATCTTAATGTTGATGATTAAGCCATTCCCATCAATGCTGAAAAACTTACACTAAGGTCTCCCCATGTTTACACAGGTGAGAAAAAAAAATATTATCTCACTTCCCTTCTTGAGTCAAACATTTAAACTAATTAATTTTCAAAATCTATCAGTCTTCCACCAGCTGTCAGTCACATGGTACAAATCAAACCATACCATAGACCGACATCTATTAAGCATTCTTAATGCAGGCTATATGTAATTCATTATGTGATCACACCACAGTGACAAAAAGGTTTTTCATAGCTTGAGATGGCATGGTAATAAATTGATACAGAGGGGAAGGCTATTTCTACTTGGCATAAATAACTAAATTCAAGCTGTCTTGACCATCAGTATTTATCAAATTTGGTTGTCAAATTTTCACTGTAAACCCCAAATTATCAGGAGCTGAATGTATGATAATTACAACATAATAAAACAGTAAAACACAAGAGTTGATCAGCAGAAAATATTCACTATTTTTCATGGGGTACCAATTTTCGTGAATTTTGTGGTTAATACAAGCTATGAATTTAATTAGTCCCAATAACCCATGATCCCTCTGTGGAAACAACAGAAACAGTTCCCCAATCCATAAATTTAAATACCACTGCCAAAATTGTTTTTTCCTTCAAAAATCATAAAAATGAATACCCATGAATATAAATAAATTCACAGTACCCTATGTATGTGAGGTTTATGTTCTCTTTGAGTTGGTGGGTGTGGCATGTGATTTTCGACTGCTGGTTCTGTCAGTCCAGTGCCTGGCTTGTAGTTTCTGTGATGAATGGCATCCAGCAGATTTTTGAGTCGTAACATTCCTTTGTCTTGAGCCTGACTTGTGGCACTGTATTCCTTTGGACAACGGCTTGGTCCATGACCCTCCATACACCATTGGTCACAATGGGCACCAGCCACCTGAAAGATAGTTTATATGCATATGTGACTATCACTCTTACCATATAGCTCTGAAACTCATAAATGTGGAGGTAAAAAGAGGCTGTGACACATTTGAATTTTGCAAGAATAACATTAACTATGTGAAAACATTAAAATGGAGAGAGAGCAAGTGTGATCACATCAAATATTGCAGAAGTGTTCTCTGTAAGTGGATTTATCTTTTCTTGTAGAAGACCTGGAAATCTGGCCAAGTTCGATTATTAAAACTAGAGAACTACAAATGTCCAAATTTGAACTCTCCTCTGTGCTGAGGTTCAAACATAATTGGCAATTAACAGACAGCTCTAGATGGGTCTATAGAGTGATTCTTATTGAAAATTTTTGATCTTTATGGAAAGGCAATATTGAAAAAAAGGGGTCTTTATTGATAGGATAAGGAAGTAGCTTTTTCCCCCCATCTTTTGCATGCCAAGATCCCAAGTTTATTGGTGACTGCCTGATAGTTGAATACAGGTCTATAAAGAAATTCAGGTAGGAAATTTGTCACACAATTGATAGTATATTTTGAAAACATAATGAACATTCTGTCTTTCATGGAAACTTCCATATTATTTTTATTATTATTATTATTATTTTTTCCATATTAGTTTCTGTTCTCTGTTCTTGATTTTCCCACAAGAAAAATTAATCGCAATGGATGCTTATTTTCAGAGATGCTCTATTCGTAATCCAGTGCAAATGTACTCAAAAGAGCCATTACAGCTGAGTTGACACAGCATCAGACTTATAATCCATGGCTCAAAGGTCTCCTACCAACCCACTGCCAGCCTCTGATGGCAGCCTTGGTTTGTCCTTTGGTATGGCACAATGTTCCATTTCATTTTCTTTCATGTTATAACCAAATACAGTGCAGAAAGTTCCATTAATTAAATTAACAGACAACTAACATTTACTTCAAAAATTAGCATATAAAACTTTTGATAACATACACTAAATTACAAAATGTAATAACATAGATCTGTGCCAGTAGATCAGAGTCATTGTTGTTATTGTAACTTATTACCTCATTTGTAGATTCTGATAAAAAAAAAATGTACTTTTTAACCAAAGATCTGGGTCAAAAGTAATTGCTATTGCATGATTTCAGTGTCAAAACAACATCAGCTGACAACCCCCTTTCTCTGCCAAATGTTATATAATGGCATGGCATTTGACAACCTCCTTTGTCTGTCAAATGTTATATAATGGCATGTCATTTGACAACCCCATTTGTCTGCCAAATGTTATATAATGGCATGTCATTTGACAACCTCCTTTGTCTGTCAAATGTTATATAATGGCATGACATTTGACAACCCCATTTGTCTGCCAAATGTTATATAATGGTATGACATCTGACAATTCCCTTTGTCTGTCAAATGTTATATAATGGCATGTCATTTGACAACCCCATTTTCTGCCAAATGTTATATAATGGCATGTCATTTGACAATCTCATTTCTGCCAAATGTTATATAATGGCATGTCATTTGACAATCTCATTTCTGCCAAATGTTATATAATGGCATGTCATTTGACAACCCCATTTGTCTGCCAAATGTTATATAATGGCTGTCAGCTGACAACCCCCATTTGTCTGCCAAATGTTATATAATGGCTGTCAGCTGACAACCCCATTTGTCTGCCAAATGTTATATAATGGCATGTCATTTGACAATCTCATTTCTGCCAAATGTTATATAATGGCTGTCATTTGACAACCCCATTTGTCTGCCAAATGTTATATAATGGCATGTCATTTGACAATCTCATTTCTGCCAAATGTTATATAATGGCATGTCATTTGACAACCCCATTTGTCTGCCAAATGTTATATAATGGCATGTCATTTGACAATCTCATTTCTGCCAAATGTTATATAATGGCATATCATTTGAAAACTCCATTTTCTGCCAAATGTTATATAATGGCATGTCATTTGACAATCTCATTTCTGCCAAATGTTATATAATGGCATGTCATTTGACAATCTCATTTCTGCCAAATGTTATATAATGGCATGTCATTTGACAACCCCATTTGTCTGCCAAATGTTATATAATGGCATGTCATTTGACAATCTCATTTCTGCCAAATGTTATATAATGGCATGTCATTTGACAACCCCATTTGTCTGCCAAATGTTATATAATGGCATGTCATTTGACAATCTCATTTCTGCCAAATGTTATATAATGGCTGTCAGCTGACAACCCCCATTTGTCTGCCAAATGTTATATAATGGCTGTCAGCTGACAACCCCATTTGTCTGCCAAATGTTATATAATGGCATGTCATTTGACAACCCCCATTTGTCTGCCAAATGTTATATAATGGTATGTCATTTGACAATCTCATTTGTCTGCCATTTTGTTATATAATGTTATGTCAGCTGACAACCCCCATTTGTCTGCCAAATGTTATATGCTGTAATAGCATGACGTACCTGGAAGACTCTGTCTATTTGGAAGGATTTCTCTACAAGATAGATGGCAACAGGTTCTTGCTGGCATGAAATGGCAAAGTTCAAGGCATCTGTTGAAGGGGAAGACTGGGTGACAAACTGAAGAAAGAAAAAAGATTATAAATGGAAATTTTCAAATATAATCTGATAAATCAGCCCCCAAACTTGTACTGGTACCATGACATATCAATACAAGTTTGGGGACAGATTCATTGGACTAGTTTAAATTAATATTACAGATGTGTACTCTGAAAATTTAACTTAATAGTTTGGGAATGTCATGCAAAAGTAATAATAAATGAGGTAAAACTGAACTTAACAGCTCAGTGATGATATCATTAAACAACACAATGATTGTAAGTATGCAAAGTTATTATACAGGGCTGAGCAAATTCCATTGCTGATGTCTACCTAAACTGCAATTCTTAATTGGAAAAGTGAAAGTTTTTTGAGGGTCATTTTGTGTCATGAATCCGTTTTTTGTTAATGTGAAAAAATTACAGCTGCAGATTTCTGATTGTTCACAGTAACATGTAATATAAAATCTAAAATGAAGTTATTTTCACAATTTAAATACTTGTGTAAATGAGTTATCTTTTAGCAGAAGTAAACGTTAGACCAATATTTCATTCTACTGCTACCAGCATTAAAGAAAATACTGGCAAACACATGTAGCGGTGCTGACACTCTCAGTCATTTTTTAGCAAATAGAATGTTTCCTGACAAGGTACTTAACATATGCTCTTCAGTGTATTTTACCTAGGTGATGGGAAATATGGAAGTTTCTACTACATACAGCCATAAAAGTTTGCCATTTTCAATAAGTCACAATGAAGCAAAATGAACTTACAATACTGACAGAAAGCCAGGTTTGCATTCTTTTAATTTATGTATGCTTTGTAACAGTTTCTTGAGATTCAAAGTAATTTATTTCAACTTGCAAACACCATAGATAATTGACAGTAAATCAGTCAGCATACCACCAATATGGCTGCCAATGATATCATTTGGGATCTATCTATAAAGATCAAAGTGGTCACATGGCTCCATAGAGTTAAAGACACTGCTTATTTCAAGGTTTCATACTTTATATTACCATGTGAAAATATATCACTAATTCTGACAAACTAGACCCAAACTTATGACTGGTAAAACAGCTTTACCTGACAAACAAGAATCCCCAACTCATGGCATGATAACAAAGTTTTACCTGACAAACAGTAGATCCCAATTCATGATTGATAATACATCTGTACCTGTCAAACCCCATTTTTTGACTGTTAACACATCCTTACCTGACAAACTGTAGACTCCACCTCATGACTGTGATAACACAGCTTACCTGACAAACTGTAGACACCATCTCATGACTGTGAGAACACAGCCTTACCTGACAAATTGTAGACTCCACCTCATAACTGTGATAACACAGCTTACCTGACAAACTGTAGACACCATCTCATAACTGTGATAACACAGCCTTACCTGACAAACTGTAGACTCCACCTCATAACTGTGATAACACAGCTTACCTGACAAACTGTAGACACCATCTCATGACTGAGAACACAGCCTTATCTGACAAACTGTAGACACCATCTCATGACTGTGATAACACAGCCTTACCTGAAAACTGTAGACTCCACCTCATAACTGTGATAACACAGCTTACCTGACAAACTGTAGACACCATCTCATGACTGAGAACACAGCCTTACCTGACAAACTGTAGACACCATCTCATGACTGTGATAACACAGCCTTACCTGACAAACTGTATACACCATCTCATGACTTAGAACACAGCCTTACCTGACAAACTGTAGACACCATCTCATGACTGAGAACACAGCCTTACCTGACAAACTGTAGACTCCACCTCATAACTGTGATAACACAGCTTACCTGACAAACTGTAGACACCATCTCATGACTGAGAACACAGCCTTACCTGACAAACTGTAGACACCGTCTCATAACTGTGATAACACAGCTTACCTGACAAACTGTAGACACCATCTCATGACTGTGATAACACAGCTTACCTGACAAACTGTAGACACCATCTCATGACTGAGAACACAGCCTTACCTGACAAACTGTAGACACCATCTCATGACTGAGAACACAGCCTTACCTGACAAACTGTAGACACCATCTCATGACTGAGAACACAGCCTTACCTGACAAACTGTAGACACCATCTCATGACTGTGATAACACAGCCTTACCTGACAAACTGTAGACACCATCTCATGACTGTGATAACACAGCCTTACCTGACAAACTGTAGACACCATCTCATGACTGTGATAACACAGCCTTACCTGACAAACTGTAGACACCATCTCATGACTGTGATAACACAGCCTTACCTGACAAACTGTAGACACCATCTCATGACTGAGAACACAGCCTTACCTGACAAACTGTAGACACCATCTCATGACTGTGATAACACAGCCTTACCTGACAAACTGTAGACACCATCTCATGACTTTGATAACACAGCCTTACCTGACAAACTGTAGACACCATCTCATAACTGTGATAACACAGCCTTACCTGACAAACTGTAGACTCCATCTCATAACTGTGATAACACAGTCTTACCTGACAAACTGTAGACACCATCTCATGACTGAGAACACAGCCTTACCTGACAAACTGTAGACACCATCTCATGACTGTGATAACACAGCCTTACCTGACAAACTGTAGACACCATCTCATGACTGTGAGAACACAGCCTTACCTGACAAACTGTAGACACCATCTCATGACTGTGAGAACACAGCCTTACCTGACAAACTGTAGACACCATCTCATGACTGTGAGAACACAGCCTTACCTGACAAACTGTAGACACCATCTCATGACTGTGATAACACAGCCTTACCTGACAAACTGTAGACACCATCTCATGACTGTGATAACACAGCCTTACCTGACAAACTGTAGACACCATCTCATGACTGTGAGAACACAGCCTTACCTGACAAACTGTAGACACCATCTCATGACTGTGATAACACAGCCTTACCTGACAAACTGTAGACACCATCTCATGACTGTGATAACACAGCTTTACCTGATAATGCAGCAATTACAACTTCAAAAACTGTGCAGGCAGGAATCAAATGGGTTCATCAAGCAGATTTTGGCTGATATTAGCCTAACATTAATAGATACTGTACATATGGTAGAACTACTTGAAGGCATCGAGGTGATAGGAAATGTATTTGAAAACTTTTGCTAATATGGATCAACAGATGAATTACTTGTATAACTTGTATAACTTTTTTTTCAAAACTTATTTACAGCAATCAAAAATGAAATATATTTATTGAGTAATATGTACTCAGTTCATACGTTGCTGAAACAAGGTAAGGTTTATAATGTTGTACAATCAGTTTTTGTGATTGTTTAAAAAATGTATTGTTAAAAGATACAATTTTACATTCTATTATGACACATAGATCCTCAATAAAAGGAATTAAACCTTTTTATAAATTCATACATTTTGTTCCATAAAATGAATGCATCTGAATATTATATGTTAATGAAAAATTGGAATTCACAAAAACAACTCGGATATAGGGACAAGTGATAAATTTGAAGGACAAGTGATTCTTCAAAGCTTAAATTATATTTAAAAAAAGGATTTGCTCAGTCCTGTTTTGCCTGATATAGTTTTTCTTTCATTGATGCTATTTTATAAACTAAACATTTATCATTCCTGTCAACAACAAAGTTACTAAAGCAGATTTCATTCCAGAAATGGAAAAAATGTAAATGTAAAATTTAAAATTTGTTTAAAAAAAACAAACACAGTAGTGGTCACAAATATTTGAACCCATTTCTTTTCTATTCAAGAAATGTAAACAGCACCCACAATAATTGGTTTTTGCAATATATTTATAAACTATATGGCTACATAAATATACACAATATGGCTGAATAAATATACTCTCTGTATAAATATACACCAAATGGCTGAATATATATGTACACTATAGGGCTGAATAAAGATACACTATATGGCTGAATAAATATATACATTATAGGGCTGAATAAATATACACCATATGGCTGAATAAATATATACACTATATGGCTGAATAAATATACACTATAGGACTGAATAAATATACACCATATAGCTAAATAAATATACATTATATGGCTGAATAAGTATATACACTATATGGCTTAATAAAGATACAATATATATCTGAATAAATATATACAATATATGGCTGCATAAAATATACACTATGTGGCTGAATAAATATACACTATGTGGCTGAATAAATACACACTATAGGACTGAATTAATATATACCATATGGCCAAATAAATATACACTATATGGCTGAATAAATATATACAATATATGGCTGAATAAATATAAACTATATGGCTGAATAAATATATAAACTATATGGCTGAATAAATATACACTATAGGGTTGAATAAATATGTGCTATATGGCTAAATAAATATACACTAAAGGACTAAATAAATATACACCATTGGACTGAATAAATATACACTACTGTATAGGGCTGAATAAATATACCCTATAGGACTGAATAATAACAATCATAATAACAGTCTCCATTAACTTTATGTGCTTTTTTTTTGATCATCACCAAACAGGAAAGCTGATTGTACATTCCAACAAACTCTTTATTTTCGTAACAACTGATAAAGTTGAAAAATTAATGTATCTTGAAATTGGTACTCTTTTGCGATGCAGTATCTGTCATTGACAATTTATAATCAAGGCATCTCATCAAGACAATAGCAAGTTACACCATGGTTGACATAAATAGAAACATAGTATTTCATATTTGTAACATTTTGTTTCACTAGGACTTAATTGTTAGGGTGAATTTTTTTCATATTTCACATGTTTACATTGATTGTTGTTGTTGTTGGGCTTAACGCCATCTTTCAGCACACGATAGGCTATTCATGGCGGCCAGTATTATTGGTGAGGAAGAAACTGGGAAATCACCGGAAAGAACCACCGACCCATGAGAAGCTACTGGCAAGCTTTCTCACATATCCACATTCACAGAATCCTAGACTCGAACTCACACAGAGGTGAGATGGCAGTGATCCATAACGGACAGCGCTTTAGACCACTCGGCCACTTGGGGCACCCATTTACATTGATAACAAATAATCTAAGAAAATGCTATTTCTGTTCAGGATGCAGTTATTTAGGTTACAAGGAAGCTATAAATTAGTCTGACCCTATAATGACTGATTCAAAGTATATCACGCTGAAAAAGTGAATATTTATTGAAGCAATTAATAAATCATTAGAGCACCTGTACCATTTTCAGCCTCCCTTTCAAAAGTCTTCTGTATTATGATTTGAATTCCTCATGCCTGAGAAACCATTCCGCTCTAGAAATTTTGGGGGACAATAGAGTCTACAATTTTCTTCCTTATATGCTATTATGGAAACAAATGTAGCAATGTTTTTATTAAAGATTATGTCTTCTCTTCTTGACATTGTTAGGTATATATAATTTGCATTGTTTATTAGCTTGGTGTTTTTACTCATCATAAGTTATGTCTAATTTTATTTTTGACCTGACCTTGTCCAAAAACAAAAGTTGACTGTGTCCCTGACTAGAGGCACTGATGTTGTTTTTATTTTGTAACAAATAATACATAGTAAATATCTCACTAAAGATGGTGCGTTAAATATTCAGATCATCATTAATAGGAGTAGACATATTGATTAGGGTCTGGGTCTTGGTCATTGGAATTCCCCCCATAAAAATACCTTGCCTACCTGATGTTTAAAACATCTTTATTATAATTTTAGTAACAGATTGTTCTAGAAATTAACTTTTGTCCTACATCATGACTCTTCTTTTGTGTCCTAATTTTTTTTTTATACAGACTTGTTTATTTGAGTAATGACTCATTCCCATGATAGCATCTGAAACAGAAATCATCTGTATTGTTTTGTTCAGTACTTGATTTGGGTGAATTTATTTATACAAATTATTTATTCACCAGAAATAAAAAGTGCTCTTAAATATAATTTTTGGATAGAACTATTAATTTAGAATTATAATGAATTCTGACAAGGACAGTTTGGACTATATTATTGAGATTAACTGCAAGACTGTTTGTACATCATCACACCTCAGGCTACTGGTACATTAGCACATTTAGGACTATAGGCACATCAACACCTTCAGTGATGAATATTATTTTGAACATCACTGGAATTTAATTAAACTTCATTCATTAGGACTCGTGATATAACTTTTTGGACTATTTGGGGATTTAATTATTTTTTAAATTTTCACTTTACATTCTAGGGAAATAAATTATTTATTGAAGTTTACAAAACTTGATAGCTTTTGTTCTTCTATTGCTTTGTGTCATAATAACATTGTCATGAAACTGCTGAACATGCCGACATTAGGATGTAAAATAAAAATATTTGAATCAGAGCAAAAATGTTCATAATGTTGTATGTAGTATTACATGTAAATGTTAAAGAAAAGAAACAGACAGACAGACAAATTAAACTATAGATGGATAGGATTTAGCTACTGACAGACAGATGGACAGACATAAAATACTCACCTGCTCATCAATGGCATTGATGAGTTTAAAATCCGTAATAGGACCAATTAATCTCTGGATATTTTGAAGTTGACCAGCCTTTATGAAGTCACGCAACTAATGAGAAATAAAGAAACAAGAAAAAAAGATGAGAAAAAATTAATTAAATGAGGAATAATCTAACTTGCTGCATCTTTGTACTGCATGAAGTATTCAAGCTACAACCCATGTTTTTCTTTCATCTCAAAATCAAAGAATTACTATCAGAGAGCATCAATATTCTGATTGCAATGGCATTACTAGTAATATGTTGATAGGATAAACTTCCTTATTGATTTGGACATAGAATCTGCTTCTCTTAAATTTAACCACTAAAGCAACAGTGTACATTTCTTGGTCAAAAACAAATATTTGATACATTATATAAAATGATCCTATATACATTAAATAAATAAAAAAATAATATAAATAATATTATGTGACACCTGGCCAGGTAAGCCTGATAATAATCTGGTCAAATCTTTCATTTTGACATAACTGTATCACACTATGTATTATCAACATATTAACATGGCTATTGTTCTGGAACGTGGGTAAGTGAGAAAGACTGCCAGTAGCTTCTCGTGGGTCAGTGGTTCTTCCCTGGGTTTTCCAGGGTTCTTCCTCCACTATTAATACTAGCCGCTATGTATAGCCTATCTTGTGCTGAAAAATGACATTAAACCCCACAACAACAACAACAACAACAACAACAACAACAACAACAACTGGAAACATTGTATGTCTTGTGGGTTTGATCATTTCATATACTGATGTGTACATGTTGATGGATAGGTTATATTCATCTTCAGTCTGTCATATTTATCAGACATTTGTTAACAAATTTTCAATAAATCCAGCCAAGGTTCCAATAGGTTAACCCTATCTACACCTAGGCTAATATAGCGGGGCCTCGAGTGGCCGAGTGGTCTAAAGCGCTGTCCGTTACGGATCACTGCCATCTCACCTCTGTCTGCGTGGGTTCGAGTCTAGGATTCGGCAAATGTGGATATGTGAGAAAGCTTGCCAGTAGCTTCTCGTGGGTCGGTGGTTCTTTCCGGTGATTTCCCGGTTTCTTCCTCCACCATTAATACTGGCCGCCATGTATAGCCTATCTTGTGCTGAAAAATGGCGTTAAACCTCACAACAACCAACCAACCAGCTAATATAGCATTTTTTTTAGCGCTTTTTCCTACAGACATCTATTGCATTTCATGAGTTGCCTTCCTTGGTATAATAATGTTGACTATGTAACAACGGTGCATTGTACATTGCCCGAAAATGGTGGAGGGAATTGACTTCAGAATGTTACTTTGACTGAATAATATCGAAAGTATCACTATGTACCAGAGAGGAGTCATTACAGGTGTATTTGAGTGAAAGCGTTTTATTTGTACAAACACTGACCAGCAGTGGAAATTTGCTCATTTATGAATCCATTCAAGTTGTGTGCTCCCCTTGTTTCGATCATGTAGAAACGGTGTTTAAATGTGAAAAACTTAATTTTGATTGGATGCGGTGACTTGCAGCCGCATCCAATGAAATTCATAGACCCGAAGCACAAAAAATATCTGCTCGATCCGCCAAGGTGTAGGTGCGTTAACATTACGGAACCTTAGCTGGCGAAGAAGTAAATCCTCGTGCCAAACCAACTTGTTCTATCGGCCTGAAATATACGAGTGTTTAAAACTGACTTGATTGCATAAAAAAAGATATGTTATCGTCGCGTTTGGTAAATATTTTTAATGTTGATTTATGCTAAAAACAAATAAATTGTGATGGATCCACGTAAACGGATCAATTTTTAACCTAGATATAATAAGTGTGTATTAGTTTTTGTGAAGTGAATATGACTCAGCTGTTATCTGCTGATGAAATAATGTTAGTATTTTACTAAAGACTGATTCGACATTCTTTTTAATTTGTACGTGTTTATTACTGCTTATAATTAACGTCAATGAATATTTTGTATGTGAAATCTGTTATGATTATTACTGATCCCAATCTTGTTATTTTATCTCTCTTGCTGATACTACTCATAAAATGTAACGGCATCGTTTGAGAAAATTAACTCTCTTCTACCAATAAAATAAGTCTGTAAATCTGCAAACACGTTTTGTTACTGACACCAGAACGTTGTCGATTTGTTTTTTTCTTTCCAATTAATCAATAACAGTTTATTCAGTGCTGTATCTTGACTATCAAGTTCACTGACAAACTACTTATTGCACATATTCAGTATATTTATTTATTTTATTTTGTTAGTCCACCAACACATTTTAACTGGCTGAATCTTTTTCTATCCCAGACTTATGGTCGTATATAAGCTTTGCTATAGTCCGATGCTACATCCTCGTTTGTTTGAACCCCACTACCGATTTCAATAACTAAAAAATTTAAGGTGATAAAAAGTGCACAGAACTAAGTCAATTTAATCACTGATTTATAATTTCTAATCTGACTGTGACTAGAATGGCACTAATGCTGATATCCCTTTGCACCTTTCATGCTTAACGTATTTTCCATACTAATACGACGCCATATTCCGTACACTATGGGGTAGTTTATATTCCATCCGACAACATAATGACGTAATTCATCCTATTTGATAACTGCCTGATAATTCTGTAAATTACCATAACGTTGAGTTTGGAATAATATTCCTTTGCACACATTAACATATTAATGAAAACACTTGTTAAATTCACGTGAAAGGTATTTTTCCCCTTTCTTTTCCTTTGCTTGATTCGACACTAAATATTGGACGCAGACGACACATGTATGTATATCTTTTGTCGCGCATACACCCCTTTGCTGAAAATGAACTTGTCCAGGAACTGGAAATGAGTCTTAGGCATGTCCGTCTATAATATTGAAAACTTCCGTTAAGCACGAAACGCGCAGACAATGACGGTGTTATGGCCATTCTACTCACAGTCTGGTTAGAAAATATAAACCAATGAATGAATTGACTAAGTTCTTTGCATTTTTTTATTATATCAAATTAACGAAATTGGTAGGGGGTACAAACCAACGGGTTAGTAGGCTCGGACTTTTTTAGACGGTAGCGCGCATTTACCGTTTAGCTAGAAAACGACCCTTTTTTCAAGACCTATTTGCTCCAAGATGTATAATATAAATTACGGGATTTTGGTGGCTGAAAGATATCCCACCCCACCACTCCAACAACTCACCCTAAATTCTACATTCATTATACCACTGACCACAGTACATTACCATTCTCTTGTTTGTCTCAAATAATTTGCTAAATGTGACGATTTGGTGCTGGAATTTATTTTTGTGAGATGCTGTTATATCTGATTTAGTATTCTTGAGAGGTAACACACACACGCGCGCGCGCATGCACGCACACACAACTTCAACACCCACGCATTCTCCATCAGTTATCGCTTTATTTCACAAGAAATATTGGCACCAAATCTTCAAATTTAACATGTGTTGGGATCTAACAAAAACAAAATAAATGATAAAATGGCAGCCTTTGATTATTAAAACTTGTATCGTATAAAGAATGGCTTCCATTTTCCATATCTGAAACTGCATCGTTGTTTCTGTATTAAATATCATATTCTTTAAAGACGTTTTACTTTCATTATTTCTATCTACTTCTTTGAAATTCTAAACGTACACAGTGTAGAGAAATGGAAGCTGTCAGTTAATGTAACTATATTGGTAAAATCACAATACATGTAATTTTGGGCGATTAAATTTTGTTAAATTCAAATAAAAACAAAAGCTTCCAAAAATATAGTCTTTTTTGTAAGAAAAGGGCTTAACCGTAAGTACTTATGCCTAAAAAGCGTGACATTGCGAGGCAGAGGAAGAGACATGCACGTTCAGTTGGTGAGTCTAAAAATTCACGCACCTTACTCCTCAGGAACATTGCTGTATGTACTCGCCTATACCACAAATCAAACTCCACACAATATAGATCCTGATGCGCCTGCAGATCAGGGTATATGTTGTTTATTCTATTGATTATTCCTAACAAGCATTTTGCGACGACAGACTGGACCTGTGCAGTTTGCAATTGGACTCGTCTTATAAGCGAGTACAGACGGTAGTTAAATAAGTACACGTTTTGTCACATTGACGAGTGCGTGTAATACATACAAAACTTCATGCAACACAAAAGAAAAAGTAGCACCCTGCCTCACTGATCTACAGGTCCGTTATAAGAAACGATACTTCAACGTATGAGTTTAATGCTTGTCTTGGCGGAACATCTTTGGTTTTTTTTTCCTTCGTCAACAGTAGCATGGTCTTATTATAAAGAAATTTGAGTTTGTCTGAAAATCGCGGTTTGAAGAATCTATATACCACTCAATCAGCGTCAATTACAGATAGTAGACATTTTATGAAACTGTGTCAGGTATACTGATCGCTTCAATAATTTAACCAGAGTTAGAATACACTACGCCATGTGGAAAAGAATGTATCCTTTATCATGAGAGCATTAAGGGCATTTTTTCTGTCATGAATGTTTAGGCTTTTTTTTTACTTTATTTTATTTTCATTTTGCTTTATTTTTAATTTGCTTACTTATCTGACAGTTCCACCAGAAAAGAATGTCTCTAGAATAGATTTAGGAGGGTGGGCCTACCAGTTTATTAATGAAAAACTTGATAAACTTAATAATTTCTATTGCTTTTTGAGGACAATATAATTAAATATAAATATTTGCTTCATGTATATTAAGGATTATCGCCAATAAGAAGTGTTGTATCAGGTATTTTAGGCGTCTGATACAATTTAGCAAATCGATAACAAACATATTTCTACCAAAATAACCACCCACGTGCCTGCTCTTAGTTATTTACCATCCCCATTCCCCACCCAAACCCTCCACATCAAGGTCATATCAGCCTTATCCTGCTGAAAGAGAGAGAGAGTAACTGTATAATTTTGGAGCACATCGACGCAGGGTCTGGAGTATCCTAATCGTGATGGCTGAAGGTACGATATGGTATGTAAGTACGTGTGTGCAGTCGGTGGAATAATACGGCACCGAATTAGCAAACAATACTGAACACACACACACACACACACACACACACACACACACACACACACACACACACACACACACATGCAAAATCGGACGATCACTGCATGCTGTATATTTACATTGACATTAATGGTCTAAGGAAATGTTGGCTGATAAAGTATTTAAAAAAATAACCGTATAGAATATATTGACAGTAATCTAGCTTTGACGAGTTGAGCTAGTATTAGGTACACAAGATTAAGCTTTCTATTCCAAGGTAAACATTTCAATGATACCGTAATAATGGATATTTATGACATAGAGGATATTTATAACGATAACTACAGACGTCGGTTGATTTTTCTTTTATCATCATTCACTTGTTAACATCATCTAACTGGTCGTTGGAACTTTACACAAACTTAAAAACAGTTCAATAGAGATTTTATGAGTTAGTCTCGCAACACGTGATCAGCTAGATTGAGAACTTCTAAGAATATGTGTATTGAATTGATCAAGTCTGTATTTCGTGTCAAGGAGGCTTTAGATAATCAGATAAATCAGCGCCCTTTGTCGAACACCCCACCCCCATTGGCTGCTACCGATGGACCGTTACGTAGCAATGAATGAAATCTGGTCGTGAACATGTATGTCCAGGAGGTTTGGTTGTGTGGAATAATGCAGATACACTACTAGAAATTAAGTCTATAACCAACAATTCTTTCTCACACATCTCCGTGGAGTACCGTTTCATTCATTCATTCATTCATTCATTCATTCATTCATTCATTCATTCATTCATTCAGGACTTACTTTTCTGACTGTTTCTGCTACGTCTACGTCCATGATGACGCTGAGATCTGAAGAAACAATAGAGAATTGTACTCACGGTATTTACTAAGCATAAATCACTTAATAATAATAATAATAATAATAATAATAATAATAATAATAATAATAATAATAATAATAATAATAATAATAAAAAATAACAATAACAACAATAACAATAACAAGCACCAACACCAACACCACAACAACAACATTAATAATAATAATAACAATAACAACAATAACAATAACAAGCACCAACACCAACACCACAACAACAACATTAATAATAATAATAATAATAATAATAATAATAATAATAATAATAATAATAATAATAATAATAATAATAATAATAATAATAATAAATAATAATAAATAATAATAAATGCCACCACCACCACAACAACAATCTTAAGTGACAGTATGTATATATCTGCGCGCGTGAGTGTGTGCGTGTGTGTGTGAGTGTCGTTTTTTATTCTAACTGTACTCAAATAGCTTGTACACTTCCGATTACTGAGTACCTCTAAAGTCGCAAAATTAAACTCGTTAGAATATATCGAAATGTATATCATCCAACATTTTTCAAATATAAAACAAAATTAACTGTGCCACTGTACTGCCAATTATAATATTTATTTGCGTAAGAAATCTGAAACTGAAGACATAAAACAAAACCAAATCGATGCGAAAAAGAGACAAAAACGAAAAACGAATTATGGTCTATGTATCTGTCTCGTGCTTTAAGTTTGGCCAACATAAGACTGAACTGCTAATTCTTGTAAGACTGCTTCATTCCTGGTCGTCAACGTATTAGCTGACAAAGCTCCTGTACTCAACTTCAATTTCAGGCAGTTTAAGAAAATTAGCTTGTTTTCCAATGAAAACACATTAGTGAAACCATAATTATTTACATTTGTAGAACTTACTTATTGTCCTCATTGATTTATACCATCACACATGGCATATTCAGGAATCCGAATTCCATAAACTATAGGAAAACAAAGAATCGCGTAACACAAAACGGTAATGGTAGGGTCAAGTTCTACTAAACACATATACACGGTGACATATATCAATTGGCAAAAGTAAAACATTACCAAAAATCTACTAGTACTGGTATAAATAATGTTTACAATAATGGTTACTGTATCTATAATGTGTGTGTGTGTATGTGTGTGTGTGTGTGTGTGTGTGTGTTAGACAGACAGAAGGGAGGGGAGCGGAGGCTAAAATACCTTACTGTACAATATATATATATATATATATATATATATATATATATATATATATATATATATATATATATATATATATATATATATATATATATATATATATATATATATATATATATATGCAATATGCTTTACATAGACCTTTACTTAGCAACTGACTAAATGTCATACACGAGATAACCACGCCTAAAATTTAGTATATATTTTATTATTTTATATTTTACCACGATTTTATAAGATCATGTTTCTGATGATATTTAAATTTTCATGTGGAACGAAAAAAAAAAATAAAAATTTTATGTATGCATGTCACATGGTGTGAACTGTCTATGCCTCTCACAATTAGGTCGGTACCAGTCCTCGTAGACAAGGCTAATTCAACCATACTCCGTATTTTCAAAAGTTTTTGTGCAAGCTCATAATTTTCAACTCTGATTTGATAATTGGAGTTCACCAATATTATTGAAATTTTGTATACCAGTAAAAAAATCAAATTTAAGAAGATTCTAATAGCTATATGTGAACTTTATTCTGCTCAATGGTACTGAACGACAACGAGTTCCGAGTTTGAGCTCGAGTTTTGCGCTCATAAAGTTTCTAGAATACAGGGCCAGGTGTAATTACAAAATTGTTCACACGTTGCCGTAAAACAAGACTGGTGAGATTACTCTCTCTCTCTCTCTCTCTCTCTCTCTCTCTCTCTCTCTCTCTCTCTCTCTCTCTCTCTCTCTCTCTCTCTCTATATATATATATATATATATATATATATATATATATATATATATATATATATATATATATATATATATATATATATATATATATATAGTACAAAATTCTATTTATGGGCGCATCAAAACCTATGTTTGCAGTTCGCACGAAAGGCCAATCTAATATTCAAAATGGTTACCGAACATTCAACATTTCTTGTTGACAAAACGTTACTATATAATTTACCTATGTAACTTTATAAGTGTAAGCAAACCGAAAGTTCAACTTTGAAAATAGATGATCAATCCCAGTAGAATTTCATAGCTGTTCATAGAACGTCATTTATTTACCTAATTATGTATTTTTATGAATATGGTAAAGTAAGTCGCTGTTTGCAGTTCGAATGCATTATCAATCAAATATTTAACAATTTTGTCAGGCACTCTTTAAGTTGTTCGTAAAATCACATCTATGTCAGTCAATATTTGTAGTTTACAAAGAACGTCAATTGATTCTCCGTAACCCTAATCGCGATCATATTGTGCTCTATAAAGTGGTATTGTTAATGTACCAATCTATCATTATTTGTGTATCAGATTTATTGATCGAACGCACTTGAACAACTGCTAAAAACCGTCACTTCACAAGGCAACGTATACACCAGAATTAGCGCTCTGCAAATCTACAGTCTAATGTTCAATCACTGGTTCCAGCCCATGCACGGGTAAGCAGTTGCCAGTTGAAAGTGGTGGCGAATTCTCAAGGTCCTTTCGTTTCTTTCACTTGAAGATCGCATCGTTCCAACTTGTACCCATTGAGATTATGATTTACAAGTTGTGAGATTTTGTTTCAAGATCATCGCCGTAAAAGAGATATAGAGCACTACTGCATTGTTATTGTGTGTTAAATTTGGTGACCAAGCTGCCATGGCAACTGAGTCATTCCTTTACTTTGCTGATGTCGTTGTGTACGACTCCACTATGACCCTACCTTATCAGTCACGTAAACTAGATTCTATACAGCTTAAAATACCAGTGGAATAGGAAAATTTATGCCATTATAAGCGATTGCTGAAGACAAAAAAATGATTGGTCTTCATTCTTTGAAAGGGTTCACGAGGGGCCATGCTGTCAGACACATTTGTTTCAGGGATAAAGTTTTCTTCTAAAGGGATATGATTTAATTAAAGTAGAATTCACAAATGCAAGGCAGAGGGTAGGTTGGAATCAGGGGATGGGTGGGCAATACAGCTTTCCTATCTTACGTAAAATTTTGCATGTTTTAAAAACTACGAAAAGGTATGTTTGACGTGGATGAAATCAGAGAAACCAGAAGAAAATATTAAACCCATAGGAAACCAGGGAACCCAGAGGAACCAAAAGTCCCGGTGGAAACCAGATACCCTATAGGAACTAGACATACCAGAGAAAACAGAATAACTTTAAGGAAACCAGATTTCCCTGGCACGTAGCAGAAACGGATGCAGACAAAGAAGGAAAGTTAATCAACACACACACACACACACACACACACACACACACACACACACACACACACTGTATTCCAGATAAAGCATGGTAAGACTGAAAATATAAACTGCGCACTCCAAAAACAATGAAGTAAAAACAAATTAGTAAATAATGCTGGTCTCTTGGATAAATTATATATGTCAACAACGAGAAGTATAATAATAATTATTTTGTGTAATTTACTGATGTTGGTCACAGCCTTCTACCCCACCCTATGTCTTTGTCCTCATATCACACGCTCATGTCCACGCATGAATGTTAACCATGAATGCCCCATGCAAGAGGAAGTCATGTAGTGCTGAATTCTTCAAGATCTGTAACCTACAAAACCTCTATTATTATACTACTTCATCACTCGATTGCGAAATGACAAGGGTGATGATTATGGAACCCACCATACATGCAATGGCGAATATGCAAACATTTGCAGTCGGTAAATCCAATACGCTTGGTTCCGTATATGTACTTGGACAGTGGTGGTTTCCATTTCCTCCAATATGGTGTCGTTCTTAGTTATGCTAATCGTGTTTTATTCAAGTGAAATCACAGTTCGTAAGTTTACCGGGACTGCTTTGAGCCACTGCGAATTCTGAACAGACAAGTATTCGCGAATTTAGTCGTGACGAGAACATTTTACTAGCACCGCCAGTAACATTGGTTATTAATAATATGGCTCCTTCAGCAATTCCAACTGGTGTGCCTATAATAGTCAACGTAGTCGTGATTCCCCCCACACCAAGAACAACGGTGGCTACCGCGGTGATTCCACAAATAGCATAACGTATTTCTCGAGAAGCGCGGTTCTCTTTGTGATTTATTATCATAGCTGTGGTTCCGCTTCAGTTATATTCTCACGTCTGTAGCATTGACGTCGATTGTCGCAGGGAGCATACTAAGCAGAGGACAAGACTAGTGGTCAAAACAAGGCGGACGCATCAACATTAGCATCAACTGTTCCAACTACTTCAGCTTCGTTTATAGAGTTGAAAAATGCCTATTCAACAGCGATGATGCCACAGATATTGACGAAATTTAATATTGGAACCATCCTGTTTTTATAGCCATACGAGAGAGTAGCTATGAGCTGTTTACATCTGGACATGTACATGCGAGTATGGAAACGGTGTCGATGTTAAAAATTTAATCCCTTTTTTTTACCATAACACCGTAATTCATAAATCGAGTTTCGTTTACCAATAAAAGGAATTTTTCGTATTAATCCGCAGTATAACAAACCTGGAATATTTTTCGACGGTAAAACTGCAGAAGTCCCAGGCATTTAGCGGGCAGGTAGCGGGCATTTCTTAATTTGTTTTAATCTGATACGTCTAAACAACAATGTATGCCATTTTGTTATGTACAGATGCCTACCAGCGTTTGATTGGCTGGAGTATAAAGTGACTCGGGAGGTTTTTCGGATAATTACGGAGCAACTCGGTTAAATCCGGTATGAAATGGGCTATTACGTTTATATAAAACCAGAATGATTTCGCCATTGAATAGTTTCTGAAACGACCGTTCTCGTCTTCCTGCAAACAAGGTTACATGAAAAGTGCAACCTTGTTAACAAACAGTCGAGATTTTTCTTTTCTAGATCGAGCCAATGTTGGTGCAACATAATCATAGGGGAATGCAGCTGCGGTGCATGTGTTGGTGAACTCCTCTTCATCCTTGTAGACACAACCCTTCTCTGTGCCTGGATGTCCATTCTGTGACTGATCGTTTTCGCGTGCAGAAAGTTGGGGCGTTACTGCGTATGCCACCCAGTGCGTTCCAGGTCCTGTTATTAAATCCAGGCTGATGATGTCAATTTCACGCGTGTTTAACCGCACGTATTTCGCTCCGTATTTTCACAAGCTGGTTTTGGCTAACATTAACTTCGTGAGAGGACATAATCACTTCAAAACTCAACATGTTCAATAATATTTTAAGCGGCACCTTTTTAAAAGTGCGTCAATTAGTACTCGAATGGGAATAACATTCTTGCGTTTGACAATCCGTGGGCTTTTCTGGTTGTTTCAGTGTCGTAAATTTTCTTTTTTACCGGATCCAATGACGTGCAGCCTGTACAACTCATTTGCGACAGTTAAACTACATATAAATCATGCATCAAAAGAAACCTTTATCCTGACTCGAGGACTATTTTGACATTTTACTGCGAGCAAAATCTTCCCAGTTACAACTATTGCTTGAACATTGTTTCGCAATAGTGAAGATAAATATTAATTGAAACGCATTTATTCACTAAAGAGTCCAGTGATTCTATACGAGTGTTCCACAAGCAAACCGTTTCGCACTAATCGACTTAGCTACAAACAAGGCTTGCTTAGTCCATTTCTAATCGAAATAGCCGTTGTTGTAAATTTTATATTTCTTTTAAAAATTCATATTCTCATCATCGTTTTTGAATGGTAAATAAATTCTTGATCAAAGATGAATCGATAATTTCATGGGTTTTATTTGCAGTCTGTCTCGAATGTTCTTATAGATAAAAATAAACTTTACTTGAAGTCCTGGGTTCGAACCCCAGCTGAGTCATACCAAATACTTTAAAAAATGGTACTAACAGTTGCCTCGCTTGGCGCTCAGTATTAAGAGAGTAGTGTTAGGACTGGCTGGCCTGGTGTCAGGATGTTGTGATTGGGTGGTATATCACGCCACATGTCTGCGGCACGATTCTCCAGTGCTAGACATCACTTTAAACTATCACGCTGCAGACATCGTAGTGATATGACTGAAAAATTGTTAAAGCTACGTTAAATCTCTCTCTCTCTCTCTCTCTCTCTCTCTCTCTCTCTCTCTCTCTCTCTCTCTCTCTCTCTCTCTCTCTCTCTCTCTCTCTCTCTCTCTCTCTCTCTCTCTCACACACACACACACACACACACACACACACACACACACTTCTGGACCTGTTCAGAATGATATCCTTGCGCACACTATATGCGGTAGTCAATTAGGACGTTGTGTACTATAATTACCGTAGCAATTTTTCCACTGTTTTTCGACAACAAATCTGTGATTAAACGTCACTGAAAGTTTACAGTGAAATAATTCAATTTAAAACTTTTTTTACGCTCTTTCTAAGGTAAGGAAAATTTTAATGGGTGTTCTGCGGTTTTTGAAAGTCACATCAGTATTCACATTACATCATGTGACAGCAATATTCACAATATTTCACAATACGCGTTTTACTTTGGCGCTCATTTTTCTTTCAGTAATTTGATTAAAAGTAACCCATTATTGTAAGATTAGACACTTCCACATCGAGATGACTTGTGTACTGACGCAAAATTCTGACCCTCGTGTAGAATTTTTCTAAATTACAGCGATTCATATAATGAAATGAGTGTCTTACATGGGTAAAAGGCATCACATACATAAAGGAGTGACAGAAGAACGCATCCATTTCTTTACTCCAACTCCATGGATTTTCTTGTATAATGTGCGAAATATTGTATTAATAAATCGTGTTAGTATTTTTCTGCTAAAATTATTTGTTTCTGAGACAAAAGCTCTTCCATTGTTTTAAATATCCAGATAACGTTTACAGTGCAAAATAAAATGTTTAGATGCATGCACCGTTTTGCATCTGACACCAAACACATGAAGCTTTAGAATAGGCAAAATTAAATATTAGGTTTTATCGGTAAAAATAGCAACCATACCATTCATGAACGTAAAAGCAATTTGGCAAGATACCACAATACCAGGAAGACTTACATGTCGTCATGACAATGTTTTGTAATGAGTAAGGATTATTTATATATTTAAAAAATGCAATACTCATGGGTAATTAAGGAGGACCATACCACAGATACGAGTACTCAAAGAGATGAGTATCAACAGAAAAAGCTCATAATTGTGGTTTCGGGTAAAATTTTATATTTTTTAATTTCAGTCTTTCAAAATGCTGCTGTGACGATAAAATCTTAATGCCGTGTTTCACGTTTAAATAACACAAACAGTTCTGGTTTTCTTACCATCTCAGGCACTGGTAGCATCCATGAAAATAAGAGAACAATGGGTTTGACGGGTCTCCTTTACAAAAATGAGTACAAGAATGACCACATCGAATGAACTGATAGAAAGACAAAATTGATTTGGTCACCAGAAAGTTGACTCTTTATTGCTATTCATTCGTGTGATAAGTTTTCATTCGTGTGATAACTGTCCACAAAATGATGTCTCTCAATTGCAGCTCCCACTGTTATAATGATCATAAAAATGCGTTTACTATTACGATATATGTGTTCTAAATTATGTGGGAGGCTTGCATGCAAGAAAACATTAAATATGGATCGTTTCCCTTCATTGGTATCTCATGCAGTGTTCTCGTCCAACGAATGTTTTCTTATACCAAATTGCACGATTGTACTGGAGCCAAAAAGTATATTGATAAATATTAAGATGTATTTTTCGACATGTATTGGAAAGAAAATGTAGGTTACTGTGTGAGTACTGTTGAGTTACAGTCGTCTATTTTAGGACCGCGAGCGTATTCCCCTTCACTCCAGAAAAATGTACCTTGTTACCGTCATTACCAATGTTCCGGCTGTCACTATTGCCACCAGGCGACGTCATATGATGTATGCGAAATTCGAAATCTTATCTTTAAGCTTAAGAACTGTTCTGCTACAATGTTGTCTAGTGAGATAAAGTACCATTGGCTTCGGCCATGGCACTGTAACCACAGCACAACACTTGAAGAAGATATATATATATATATATATATATATATATATATATATATATATATATATATATATATATATATATATATATATATATATATATATATAGAGATATATATATAGAGAGAGAGAGAGAGAGAGAGAGAGAGAGAGAGAGAGAGAGAGAGAGAGAGAGAGAGAGAGAGAGAGAGCAATCACGGGTCCTGGGGTAAGAAACACTCAGGCCTCTTTTACATCTTTTTCAAGTAAAATGTTTTTGTTTTTTTTTAATAAATAAAATTAAAAAGTGTTGTTCGGCCCAGGGCTCCCCGTACGGTTCCATGCCCCGGGGATATATCCTCTGTTGCCCCCCCCCATGTGTGTTGCACACCTGTTTTTACCTGTTACACGTGTCACCACTGTTCGAGGATTGGGCCATAGTCAAAGCAGATTAACATTGCCAACCTATGATAAGGAAGTCGTTAACCGCAAATACAAAACTAGAGGATTTACTTTTCCCCCTCCTTCTCTTTCATCTACTGGTGCAGTAGGCTACACACTACAACTTAGGGATGGGTGAAGTAGTCCAAGAAAAAGTAAACTGATTATGTTCTTTCTGGTTTGTATAAAACCTTTTTGGCTTTTATCGCGAGATAGTGTTGGAAGATATTGACTTGTTCGTACCTTTCACTTCATGGGCTGGCTCAATATAAATAAGTGCAACAGCCATAAATCAAATCATGCGATAACCCAAAAAGAACTAATTAATTTGTTTATGGCCGAGGTTTTTTTTATTAGACCTTGCCATATGTGTGCATGTTCATAACTACGACAATGGAGTTCGCTTCCTTTGCACACTATGTAGAAACCTTTACGTTCTTGAACTAGGGAAGAACAGGTATTTTTGCTAATATTCCGTGCGTGCGGGTGTGTGGGTAGTTTCGAGATAAGTGCTTTCGTGTGAGAAAGAATGAAAACACATACACAAAAAGACAGAATGAGGACAGATGGGGTGTTTCTGCGTAAGTTTCTGACATTTTTGTTGAAGGTGCGTGTGCATCAGAATGGTGGATAAGGAACAGTCAAATATAAAGAAACGAGAGAACATGATTATCTCGATATGAAACGTGCTGGAAAAGAATTTTTTTTTAATCATTCACGTGTATCAGAAAGTTATATAGACGAGTAAGTAAAGGCACTTTTTCACATGGACGCACGGAACACAGAGTGTTAGCCCAGTAATTGAATTAGTTTGCATTCGTAATATTACACGATAATATTTCTTTTATTGTACAAGCCCTCTTTAAAACTGAGCGTCAAAAAACTGGAATGATCCTGTAATAAGTTTTCTTTATGATTCAGTGGTTAAACTTAGGTCCACCAAACGCTGAAAACGTGGAAGCTTCAAGGTGCATCGTTCCCTTTGTCCCCAACTGGGGTTTAGTCCCACAGACCCTTCGCCTACTTCTTTACGTCCCACCCCCACCCCGAATATTTCTGGATCCGCCCCTAGAGCGGAAGAACCCAGATAGTACACCTTTGCTGAGTCAGCACTGTCAGGCAATCGCCTGGTCGACGTTGGGTATATGACGTTGGGCCAAAGTCGAATCATTCTTCGGTTCAACAGGTTTGAAAAAAAACAAACAAACAAAAAAAAAAAACAAACAGCAAAACAACCCAATAGTTGATGCAACTTTGTTCTGCTATTGTTATGCCGACGTTGGGATATAACGACTGGGCCAACGCTGAGCCAAGTTTTGCACGTGACAACCATTGAAACTAGATCAGTATAATCCGTCCGCAAAGCTGAACACTTAATTGAACGGCTATAAACGTGATCGTGATAGTTAAGTCGGACGGTTTATGTAATAGCACTGTAATCAGAGCTAACAATGATTATCTTTTTCACAACTTAATCGTTGTTTATTTGAGAATTAAATCAGCCGGAACATAATCTTTATTTAGAATATTACATACCTCGTTTAATATAAAATGTCATTTTGCTCCCTGGCCATCCGTTGGGCGATCTTTGGCCCAATAAATAAAAACTTGTCGCTAACATCAACACAACATGGCTAAATGATGTTGATCTAGCCTCCTTTTGATCATTAATATAAATGCTTCGTGACAGCTCGCATAACCATAAAAAACGTTTAGCTTACTGGCCTTCCGTTTGGACAACTTTGGACAATAAATGTTTGTCGTCAACATCGACCCATCATGGCTAAATGACGTTGGTCCTACGTCGTTTAGCTCATTAACCCCTTTTTGCTCGGGCCAGCGTGTCTGAGCAACGTTGGATCGACAGATCGTTATAATATTGTCATGTTGAGTCGACGCTTGAGACGACGTTAATGCATCGTTGGATGTGTGATTTAGATTTTTAACGTAGCTTTAATAATTTTTGTCATTCGTATCGCTACGATGTCTGCAGTGACAGTTTATAGTGATGTCTAGCACTGGGATATGATGTCCCACCCACTCTCATTATCCTGAGACCATGCCAACCAGTCCTGACACTAACCTCTTGATGCTGAGCGCCAAGCCAGGCAGCGGTTAGTACAAATTTTTAAAAGTCTTTGGTATGACTCAGTCGGGGTTCGAATCCACGACCTCCCGCATTTGACGCGGACGCTCTAACCTCTAGGCCACCCACCGGAGCAGTTTAAAATAAATGCATCGTTGGCAAAACTTGGGTGTGCAAATGGGAAAACGCTAAAATGTAGGTTTAGAGGCGTGAGGAGTATCATGATGGTAACTTAGAAAGGGATCATTTATAAAACCTTTCATAAAATGTACTGTTATTAGATATACATTAAAAATACTTTCCAATATATCTTACTTTCAAATTTATATTGTGTATTTGAGTGGCATACAATACCTTAACATATGTTAATATTGCAGACAACACTAGATAGGTTGTGTTTGATTACATGAGCCTCTATTGAGAACAGCGTGACGCATCTAAGAAACTTTAAATCTTTTAATCTTGTTTCTAAATCCATAGTGATGCACTCATAAATACATGCCATTTATATTGTTCCAAGTGTCAGGTAAGCAATGCAATTTTTAAACTTTACTAATCTAATTCGTGTCTACATATTTTCCAACCTGAACTCGGTCCTTTTAGCTGAACCACTACAACACAATATTATTCACACCAAGGACTCAATTAAATTTATTGAATTTTTTCAACAATAACAACCACCACAACCAAAATTAAACCTCGCTCTTGGGTTGCCAGTATGTTGCTCTACCAGCTAGGCTACAGAGCCTTTTCCTGGAAATGTGATTAGACGTGTTTGGTATACGTGTCCAGCGATCTAAACATTTTATTCGCTCTGTAGGGAGGGGCTGAGGGTAAAGAGTGGTTATGTCTGTCGGACAGATGGGTAAGAAATGACTATGTCATTAATCATTGGTCATTAATATAAATGTTTTGTGACAGCTCGCATAACCATCAAAAACGTTTAGCTTACTGGCCTCCCGTTTGGACAACTTTAGACAATAAACCTTTGTCGTCAATATCGACCTATCATGGCTAAATGACGTTGGTCCTACGTCGTTTAGCTCATTAACCCTTTTTAAAAGACAGAATTTACGCCGGTTGGTGGCGGATGTCCACTTAAGCAATAACAATCGGGGTCTATTAAATATTGATATAATAAGCTTAAATAGTTTTTACGAAAAACATTAACATCTAGACGTGGAACACGGTTTATGATTATTTAGAATATAGCACTGTGTTTGCATTTATGCATGTGAAAGGCAGCCCTGTACTGAATTTTGCCACTGAATAGTCACGGGCGATTAATATTTATTCACCTCTCTTAATAAATTTGTATACCAACTAACTCTTATGTCTGATGTTCACGTTTACACATAATTACTGGTGTTTTAATATATTTGTCAAACATATATTCTACTTAATGTTCTTTACGTAACAAAATTCTTATCCATGTGCCGTCGAAATTATTTTTTTTGTTAAATTATGGCTTTAGGGGTACACAATCACATTACTGCGTGTATTGTGTAACCATCTTTTCATACAATACTATATATATATATATATATATATATATATATATATATATATATATATATATATATATATATATATATATATATATATATATATATATATATATATATATATATATATATAAAGAATACGTACATGAATTTGTTTTACAATCGAAGTGAAATCATGTTTCTTAAAATTTATTTGTCCAGTCGACTCATTAGATTCACATCAATACTAATAAATTTTTAAATAGTGGATGTTATAGAATTTCATCGCATCTGAATAAATGATAATGATAAATGATAAATGTCTCACCCACAGAACACAAAACATCGGATTTAATTGTTCGATTAAATTAGCGTTATAAGGCGTGCCGAAGCATAACGTTTGAACATGTGTTTTACTTAATAAAAGGTATATACCGAAGAATTCATATGCAAAGTAACTTATCTGTGCAGTGAAATATTTTATACGGTTACTTACCGCGGTACGTAATGTTATAATATGTCCACTTGTGTGTATTATATCATCCAATAAATTGCAGGTAATCCAGATTTAAAACTGCCAGCAACATTATACACAAAATTTTAACATTTGTGTTGAAATTCCTGATATTTGTCAGTGTCGTTTGACAAGTTGTCAACTAGGCAACCAAATATCACGTATGAGGCGATCTAAGTCAACAATTCTGGACAGGTTGATCAAGCATTTGTTTACCCTAGAGTGCGATATTTCCAGACACTTAGCTCGCTACTCGTATTCAGCTACATGGATCACTTCAAGGTTATGTCTACCTGTATTGGAACTATTATACCATACCTGTCATATCAAAGCACACACAGGCTGTACGCGTTAGAAATTTTCTTGTACGAGTTTAGTAGTCACATACACTATTGTAAACTATGGGCATAATGAACTCTAAACATTTTTTCCGCTCATCAGTAGCAGTCTAAAGATTTGGGAAGATGTTCTTGATTTCAGCTTTTCCCCTCCATCGATCTTGAACAATTTTTATTGAGACCTAGGTAATATTTTAGTGAATACTATATATTTTATTTATTTTATTTTCCAACGCTGCAAACGAGCTTAAGTTCTTCATGACAGGCCCATCTGTCTGGGTTCACGTGTGCGTTTATTGAGGTGTCCTGTGTGCTGAAAATGTGAAACATACAAATAACGCGCTACTTGAGTGAGGGCATTTTTCGTTTTCAAAAACATTAAATCTGTAATTTATATACCTGTGCAACTGTTCCAGTAGGAAAAAAAAAACTGTCTCTTTGTCTCAAACCAATTTCCTTGTGTTCCGGTAAACGATTGATGGAACTAACATAAAAAAAAATGATGCAGAGAGAGAATACTTGCTAATTTGAGTTATTCTTTATTTGCATACAACCCCTATTTATAAAACTTAGTTGGGCTTGAGGGTTTTCTCTTTAATCATCTTTTTCTTTTTCGGTTTGGGAAAAGATATGAGTATGAACAAACTCTTTTTTTGTCTTTTCAGTTATTGGGACTGGAAACAATAAAGTTTTCTTTCTTTGAAAAGACACTTACTCGTGGAAGTTTCGTTTTAGAGTACCACTTTCCCGATTATTGCTATTCTCAGATGAATGGATCATAAAAGGCACCGGACAGAATTATCGCTATGGCGAATGTAAACAAAGGGCCACGTGACTTGCCGATATTTTGAACATGTTTAACACGAACACCTGGGATTAGATGGTGCGTTACATTTCTGTCATGGATATGAGGTTAACACAGAATATATTGCCGGATTTGAAATGTCTATTATATATTGATTTCTCATTTCGCAGTTGGTGAATGTTGAATGAAAATCAATTATGGTCATCGAGAATGAAGTTAATAGGAAGCATGATATCAGAGATATAGGCTTACGGGCCATTAAGCAACTCGTACAACATTTTACGATACATTTGATATGAGCATTATGCTACACTGTTTTAAATATATTAACGAGTTACAGGAAAATGAAAAATACTACCAAGAACATGAGATATCAATTAAAATGATAAATTTAACAATAGTGCCACACACACACACACACACAAACACACACACACATACATCCAATATATACAATTACAAACAAATATTTGCAATTTAACTTTGTCACATAATTGGAAAGGAAGTCTAATAATTTACTTTTCCTTTTTACAAACATTAATTTTATAACTCATATGATTGTAGGAAATTGGTAACCTTAGGATAAGATTCGTGTACATGTACTTCCAAATCCTTAAATTCATAGACAAATAACAAATATTAAATCAACTAATATTGTTATATTATGAATGTAGTTCAGGGATGTACTTTTTCTAGGTTCCGCTTACAGAGGACACTCAAAAAGACAACGAAATATTCACCTTCTAGCATTAAATACTGTTAACAGGTTCTGTTCTCTCAGGATCTTACTTGGTGATCTTACTTGTTTTTTTTCATCTGCCAGCTTCTGTCTGTGTGATGATACTATTAAGTATTCGTAAATACTATAATTATGATTTTAAAAAAAAATTATGAGGTAATATAAGCAATTAATTGCTTTTCCATTTTGTATCCCTATCACTCTTCTTCTATCCAATCCCAGCTTACTTGTTCTTAATTTAGTTTTGCTAATAAAACAATAACTGTTGCTACATAATCTGTATGTAGTCAGTTTATCGCTTGTTTCCTCAATGTACAGACTCTCTTTCTCTCTCTCTCTCTCTCTCTCTCTCTCTCTCTCTCTCTCTCTCTCTCTCTCTCACACACACACACACACACACACACGCACACACACACACACACACATACAAATACATGGAATCATTTGTGAGCATGAAGTTCAACAAATGATATCAAAAATTGTGGTCCCATTCCTTGCTGCATATCCAAAAAATAAAAATTCGAAACAATACTTATTGGTTATGTATCTGATTGAATTTTTAATATAAATGTTACTGCAACACATACATGCAATACATAATCTTGTCGCGGTCAGCATGACACGTAACAATCAACTTGATGTATAGGCTAGGTCCGCTATAAATCGATGGTTTAACCTTCCAGGTTGGGGCCATAATTTATATTTAATTTAATTTAAATCTATTGGCTTAACGGTCCGACAGATAGAGACAATGTTAACTTGGGGTCAAGCAGGGAAAATGTCAAAGTTGAGACAATTCAGATACAACGTGTGCCATTTGGAAATAAGTGTGATAAAACGAGATTTTCTAGATATAGTTTTTAATAAAGGCTGAATAGCGATAATTGTTTTAACTTCGATATGCGTGTACAATTTTATCGGTTAGATAAAGTTAATGTGTGTGTGATTTAGATTTTTAACGTAGCTTTAACAATTTTTCTTTCATATCGCTACAATGTCTGCAGTGTGACAGTTTATAGTGGTGATGTCTAACATTGGGGCATCATGCCGCAGACAATGGCGTGATCTCCCACCCAGTCACATTATCCTGACACCAGGCCAACCAGTCCTAACACTAACATCTTAATGCTAAGCGCCAAGCGAGGTAGCAGTTAGTACCATTTTTTTTAAAGTCTTTGGTATGACTCGGTCGGGGTTTGAACCCACGACTTCCCGTATCCGAGGCGGACGCTCATATCACTAGGCCACCGAAGCGGTCGCTAAAGTTAAAATGATTTGCTAAGCCAAATGAAGTGTGTGTGTGTGTGTGTGTGTGTGTGTGAGAGAGAGAGAGAGAGAGAGAGAGAGAGAGAGAGAGAGAGAGAGAGAGAGAGAGAGAGCGAGAGAGCGAGAGAGAGAGAGAGAGAGAGAGAGAGAGAGAGAGAGAGAGAGAGAGAGAGAGAGAGAGAGAGAGAGAGAGAGAGAGAGAGAGAGAGAGAGAGAGAGAGATTTGGTGTTTTTAGCAGTTCCTCGCGAAATTAGTCAGCCCAAGTTTTCTGTGGTAGGGAAAATCTCGACACCCGGGAGCAGAAAGAGTTATCCCTCTATAGATTATCCAAGGAAGGGGTGTCTAATAGTTGATGGCTACGGAAAAGAGAAATTTAGCTTCATAGAAAGTAAAGCGAAATTATAAGGTTTGTTTTCAATCACAGGCTATATATTTAACAATATAAGTTTGTAATTATTTGTCTGAATTAATTTGTTTTAAATTCATACGTCAATTTTCATTGAGTTTTGAAGTTGATTGTTGGAATTAATTTGTCTTGATTGTTATATGACTCATGTATTCAAAGAATGTAATACAATATTTCCATTTTAAAAAATTATTCGAATTCACTGGTTTGTATGTAATACGAATTATGTATCCGTATTTGTTTTATGCACTACGTATGATAACGAATTGTGAGAAGGGGTGAATTCATCTGTCTTAAATGATATGAATGATGAACTGATTTACTAAGTATGGAATTTTTTTGTCAATGAATTGCAAGTTAGAAAGTAATGTGGATAGGACAAGATGTAGAATCTATTAATTCATTCGTGTAATTAAGCTGTTATTGTTTTCAATGGAATAATCAGCACTTGCCAACCGACACATAGTCGAGTTAGTGTTTTATAACCCACGGGGATGTAGCATGGTTTCTTGTGTCTAGGTTATAGCATAGTCCATTTATGAACTATGAACATGAACTCTACGGAAAGATATTAATTTCAGGGTAATGGGATTGTGTATTAGTTATGCTGAATTACGATAAGACAATATATTAACCTTAGTTCTGTTGAATTATGAAAAGACGATATCTGATGCAACAAGAGTGGATATTATTGTTAGATCCCAGAAGAAGAAAAAGCCTGGCCAATACTTAGGCTGCGTATTTATGTATTTATTTAAAAGGAGAAAACAGTTCCATATGTGCGACACGCATTGGAAAAGAAAATAGACAAGCAAGTTACGGTTGATGATCTGCAAGAGGCTGCTAATATAGAGAGAAGAGGTAAAGGAATATGGCGACTATGAGCCAGCCGGATTTCTCTGTTTCTGCAATTACATGACTTGGCCGGGTTTAAAATATAAATTTGATCTTGCCGGGAAGGTTATCCTTCCCCACTCCACCCCGGCAGTAGTAAAAAGAACCCTGGTGTTTTGTGGTTGACAAAATGTGGGTGTGAAAACCGTCAGCCAGAAATATATTCAAAAGCCATATCAAACAAGGTATTTCCAAAATCTGGAACAAAACACAGTGATTTTTTTTTTATTTGTAAATGGTTTTAACTTTGCAACACAAGCAAAATTTAAAAGGAATAGTGATTTACGAAAGTTCGACCTGAATCGGACGCAAAAGAAAACATCTGAATAGTTCAGGTTTGATTCTGTTGCACGACAATACCGATTAAAAATTTGTATTGAATGTAAGATTAAATGTAGTAGTATGATAACAGAGATGTTAGAATTTTGTAACTGTTCTAGGTCAAAGCCTTCTACCTCTACACCCCCATTGACTTTGTCATCACATCATACGTGAGTGCGCGCGAACCCGCAAAACAAAGCTACCATCATGCGTCCATGCCAGAGGAAAGCCATGACGGGTAGAAGACTTTAATTTAGATCAGTAACAAAACCAATTGGAATTATCATACTATTTTGTGTATATATAGAATAGACAAAGTGTTTTGTTTCCAAGACTTTATTTCTAAGAGTGATTCATATAAGCAATCCACGAAGTGGATCCCTAACAACGCATGCGTATATAAGTTGAAGAAAGATGTACACATGATGTTGATTGTACAATTCATTTCAATAATACAACATTTACCTATGTGGATAAGAATACATTATCATGTAGAAGAAGCTCTTCATTTATGGTAATATGAAATAATTGACAATAGTTTGAAAACAAGAACCTTGCAGTCCGAATAATTAGCAACAAATAATGCGTTTTAAGTCGCTATCAGCCATGATGAACTCAAATGACTTATCACTGAGTACTGCAGCAACCAGATATATCAGTTCACAGCGTGAAGTCTAATAATTATAAATGTTTTGGCTTGTTTGCATATCTCAGCTATGACATTTGCTCCTCAAGACACAGAAAGGGTTTCATAAAATCTCGCCCATTGGTTAGTGAGAGTGGATGCAATTAGCCCATTGGTTAGTGAGAGTGGATGCAATTAGCCCATTGGTTAGTGAGAGTGGATGCAATTACTATATTGTTAAGAATCAATGGTCTTAAACTAAGTAGCAATAAAGAGTGAAAACCAATAAGTTTTGTAAAATTCAACAAATAATGTATTTCTCTAAGACAAAGTGAAAAGTTTAAAAGAACTTGCAACATTGTGAACTAAATTCAAGATGGTCCTAAAAGATCTTTCACAAGTCCAAAGTTTAGAGTTCCAAATGAATCCATTGGTGATCGAATGAATTCCAATTTTGAATGTACTTATGTACCAAATGGCATGGGATGTAGCAATGTATGAACAGTCTTGACGTAGGACAATTTTTATAATCCCAAATATCCTTGAATGAATTTACAGTAATTACATAATAGTGATATAGTCCAAGAAGTATTAATGAGCACTTTGTAATTACAGTGCATAATTTAAATCAATAATATAAATCCTCTCCACTGCAAAAACTAAACTGATTCCTCTAAAACAGAAGTTAACAGAGGAATGAGTAATCTTGAAGTAAACAACATTATGTAAAGAAGTAAGATACAATAAGAGAACTAAGACGAGGGTAATTTTGACATCAATTTCGTAAACAACATACTTCTAGAACATTCTTAATTTCAAAAAAAAAAGTTAGACATGGAGCTAAACATCTGTAAACATTTTTACCTCCAATTAACTATGATCTTAATATGTAATCTAAACTCCTAGAAAAATATTAGCCGTCTAATGTGTGTTTTCAAAATTGGGTGTTGTCAGGTAGGCCCTGAGCTGTTGGTGTTTTACTGCTTGTAAATGCAATATTTTTAAATAATAAAGTTATCTAATTCATTTTAGAGGTGACTGAGCTGCTTTGAGCATAATTAACTATTAAAATGAGAATGCAAGATTAGTGTTATTGCATTATTACATTATTACATTATTTCATCTGATTTGTATAAAAAAATTATAGGCTACTGCATTTTGTATAGATAAATAAAAATTTTATTTCGCTATACTGCAAGACGTTAGGAGTACACTATGACTGAAAGAAAAAACGAGTTTGCATTTTCCAGCACCAACGTAGCATCCTTTTTATTATATCGTCATTTTGCATTTCTCTTCAAGGCTGAATAATAAAAACAACACGCTATAAAAGACAAAGTACATGTAATTGAACTTCTTGACTCTGATTCAAACGTAAATACATAAGCGTTGTTAAAACGCAATCGCAGTATTCATGCGCTGATTTGCTTGAACGTTTCTTTCATGACTCACTAAAATCATCCTCATCGTAAACTTTAATATTTCTTCTTTTTAAATGGATGAAATAGTTTCTTTGCTTTATCCACAGACACATCTAATAAATAAAAAGCTCTGGCCTTCGCTGTATGAGCGTACATTGTTTTTTTTTTTTTTTTTTTACAGTAAAAAGTAGTTTCTAACACGCTGAAACATTTTAAGACACGTGTAGTGCAGTTTAAAACAGTGCAATATAGATAAATACTGCATAGTTATGACTTAATTGAGAAAAAAAAGCATATAATACAATGCCATTATCTTACAACGTCTCGGTTTTGTTGTCTTGAATGGCTGAACATACAAAGGAGTAATGAGAAATATAACATTTAAAATAATTGTAAAAAGCACATATTAATCTAAGATTAAACAATAATTAATAGATCATATGGTCTAAATCAGCTCGTAATTTGGTCTGAATGAACATCGTTCGAATCATCCTGCACTGCAGGTTATAACAGTTTTGTACTACTCAGATGATTTTTATAACCAGGGATGCTCCGCTATAGAATAGGAGCACTTTAAATTGCAACAACAACAACAACATGGCGGCCTCCTTATACACGTGAACTTTATGAAATTAGCTTCATCAGAAGGAATGTCTTTATTTAAGATTTCAAGGTATTATTGGAAGGATATTTTAATATCCATAAAACACAGACTGAATCAGCAATTTACGAACTAAAAAGTGTGTTAACGTAGACATGTAGACGCATTTACTCATCTTAAACATTACATAGCATCAATAGGGAATGAGTTTTCTAGAATGTAGAGTAAATAAACATGTAATGTTTTCTGAATATTTCGAGTATGCTGAATCCAAAAAATGAACTCATCTTCATGCTATCCTTTCAGATAAATTCACAGGAAGCACCGTACAACACTTTGGTCTTGGTCACTTTTTGCAAAATCGTGACCTCATCTTTCAAGCTGATAATTTGTATATTTTATTGATATGGTTAAATAGAAATTCAGCCATAAGAATAAATATACTTTTCTTATGTTCCAGGTACTTCTGATGCTTTCTGTGCCTTTTTATCAAGTGCCCCCTCTTCCAAAATCTTTGTATGAAATTATATATTCCAAAATCTTTGTATGAAATTATATATTCTTGACTCATACACGTTGAAATTTAATTTAATCTTAGAATTTAATTTTTTGTGCATAATTTGTGTGTGCAGAATTCAAAATCGAACTCATCTTTTTGATTTTGTTTCAAATAATTTCACAGTATGCATTCCAGCACATGCACCATCCACCATTTTATTATTGGTCTTTAGTCACTTTTGTTTCAAAACCTTGACCACTTAATTATTTCAGGCTGAAATTTGCCTATTTCTTACATATGGTAATATAGAAATCTTTTGTGAATGTTCATCTTTAATAATAAATTTACTTTTTCATTGTTTTGGGTACTTCTGAATCTTTTTTTGCCTTGTTTAAGCTCCCTATCCCAATAATTTTTTTTCATAAAATTCCATAATGATGAGTCAAACATAAGTTGAAATTATGTCTTACTCTTAAAATATGTTCATAATCAGTGTAGCATTCATGTACATGTATATGTTCATTTGAAATCACATTTTAGTAAACAATAATTGACACTTTAGAATTAAATTATTTTAAGATAGTTTTGGTCAGTTTTCATATCTTTAATGAATGACAAAAAGAACAAATGGAAAATAATTTACATTGAATACTTCTACAATTTTACAAATGATTTCAGCCACTTGATCAAAATTCTTGAAAAATTCCTCATTCACTTTTTCATATTGTACAGGTTTTCCACTAATTTATTATTACATTAAATCTGCATTTTTATGGTGTAAATTGTGTATGTAATGCAACATTAAATTTTGGATGTCAATTTTTTAAATAATTACCACTTCTAATCAATTTTGAGCAATATAATACAGTACTTCATGTATTTTCATTCATTTACTGGATGTTTTCGGACATTGTTTTTGGACACCATTTTTTTGTGGGGCAAATATAATATATGAATGCTTTGTAATTTTTCAAATGTTGCTCCATTATCATTTTTTCTACAATTTATGTTTTCGGACACAATCTAAGAAGATCTGCTTCATTTTAAAGTAAAATTTCCAGTGTGTTTTCGGTTAATTTAACTGATACAAAGTTCGCTTAATTTGGTTTGCAATTATTTAATCTAATCAGTAACTTCCACATGGATTAGTTGTCAGTGTAGACATCATTACATACGAAACCATGTCACAAAGATGCAAGATATGGCTTTGACTAGAAACCATTATCCCTGCTTTATATCATTAAACAATACATCAGAGAGTCAGTATAGATTAGTAAATTCATTGACATCATGCAACAAAACAAACCCCTTATTCCTGAGGCATTATGTATCACAGGGTTGAATGTAGTTATTGTTCTACAGGTAATAAACCTCTTTGTAGAAATATTGATTGTGGTTTCAACATTTTCAGTAAATCCAGTGCTCTTTTAAGGAAATCCAGATGGCATCCCTTTACTTCGGAACACACCTGTCAAAGAAATCTCACAAATTATTGTAGTTGTTGTTGTTGTTGTTGGGCTTAACGCCATTTTTCAGCACACGATAGGCTATTCATGGCGGCCAGTATTAATGGTGGAGGAAGAAACCGGTAAATCACCGGAAAGAACCACCGACCCATGAGAAGCTACTGGCAAGCTTTCTCACATATCTACATTCGCCGAATCCTAGACTCGAACCCACACAGACAAATTATTGTAGTAACAATTATCACCTAGACACCATAAAATCTCCAACAAGAATCAAAACAATCTTTGAAGCTACCCTCGGCTAGGCAGTAAACAAAAAGAGGAGAGAACCACAACAAATAGATCACCTTTATTTTACAAAAAATACCAACATATTAACGACTAGTATATTGCAACTTGCTTTTTATTTTTACCCTTCCTAGGTGTGCTAGCAACACTAACCCCATATGGAGTCTGTAATCCTTGGTGCTTTAAGATTAGCACTCATACATGTTGTACTGGTATTTCTACTCTTGATACTGAAATGTTTCTGTCATAAATTTCTTCATAATTATAATTCCAATTTTTTAAAAACTTAAGTTTTATATTAATATCATAATTACACAGACATAAAGCTTGCATGTGTTTGTAAGGTAGATTTTATTGATCACTGATAAGGATAGAAAAGGTTGAATTGGATTGCATGATTGGTGGTTATTTTGGAAAGTATATGCACAGTCATGGCTCAAATACATGTATGGCTGCATTTTCTGGTGGATGGACATGTATCAAATAAACAAAATAGGCAAGTAACTCCTGTTCTTTATTCATTATCCTTTCTGTGGTGTTAGACAAAATACTTGTTTTACTTCATGGCAGCACATTGTCATGTGAGTTATATAATTGTAACTTTGTTACGGATCCAGAGAAAAGGCAAAATTTTGTTTTCTCTTGTTTGTTTTTGGACACCTAATTTAATAATTTAATATGTATTCGGACAACAAAAAAGTAATTAATATTTGCCGTCCAAAAACATGCAGTAAATATGGTAGTATTGTGAAATCAGAGAGTGCAAGAGAACGAACTGTGTTCTTATGAAATATTTATGATTTTTTAAAATTGTTTTTAATAAAGTGATATGGTACAGATCAATAGTTTGTTCTTTATAATGTTAATATTCGGAAAAGATTGATATTCATAGTAAATGCTGTGAATTGATTTTCTTTTCTGCAAAATAATTTGTTTTACCTCTTGTTGCTTATACTGAACATGAAAATTTTAAATAAAAAAGGCATACCATTGCCTCTAGGTATCACCTGTTATTAGTAAATATAACTAAGTTGAGTTTAACCTTGAAAATACATTACACACCCAAAATTTTATCATATTTTTTTAATACATTTAATAAAATAAATGAAAATATGTGTGTGTAATCTGATTCCTTGGTATAAATGTCTGCTTTGTCATAAAATGAGTTTTTGTGTTTTTGAACTCAGTTTATGCCTTTTTGTTGCCATTATTTACATTTTTATGGATCCACATGCCATGAAGAGTTACTGTTCTTGCTAGCTTTGGTGACCTATTAAAAAAACACAATTCAGGTGTTTTATACAAATATCCTCACATATTGTAGCATTATTTTTCTAAAATGATCTCCAAAGTATTTAAAAAGTAGTCATAGGTCAGCGTATATATTCGTTTATTTAGTTTTAATACATTTTGAAAAATTCTTGTTTATTGCCGCCGAAAATGTTGTACAAAAGGCCCAATGTCATATACACTAAATATAGACAGGTAACCTTTAAACTACAAATACATTCGGATGTAATAATGTCAGCTTTTTACATAGGAAAGTGGAGAAAGTACCAATTGAGGTTGACATATTTGAGAAAATCTAAATATTGATTACCAGTGCCCTCTAGCATTGTCCCTGGTTACTATACATTGCTATGCTCAAAGCATTTTGAAATTAGTGTTTTTAACTATTAACTTTTCTGGGTCTTACTAGGGTCTCCTTATTACATTTTTATACCCCCCTAAACTCTAAAATATCATATGGGCTGACGAAAAATTGAAATCTTAAAAAAACACAATACCTAGGGGCTTGTATCATTGCTAACAAATTAACTATTAGTCATATATATAGTATAAACTCACAAGGGAGGATACTCCCCTTCTTGTGCAACCTATTTCAGAACCAATGCTGATATTTCAAGCTACATTTCGCATAACATAATAAATTTGGTACTGATTCAACTCTTTATGCCTATCCTAAGTTTGGCTTATACTCATATCTTTAAGAATGCCAGACCATTTTCCCATGCTACTGCTCAACATGGTCATGATTGCACCAGCATAATATGCAAGTGAAATCCTGCTGAATGGAATACTGTTCTCTCACTGGTTAAAAGAAAATGAGATCCTGCTTTTATTTATAATTTATTTTCAGTTGGCTCATGAAAAGGGATTGATTTACTCTGAAATAAAAACGTAATCCAGGTGACTCCAAGATTATAAATTCATTTTACTATTGATTGTTAAAATTGTATGCATTATTGTACCAGAAATTGAGTAGTAAATTAAAAGTCTTGACAATACTTGACAAAATTTAGCCGAAATAAAACTTGTGCAATAAGAAACACATTGGGTGTGGGTGCTTGAGCATTAGTACCAGTTTACAGTGCTCAGTAATTTTCATCTTAAAGTTTTGTGATGACAGCTAAGGTGCAGATTACTCAGCCGTCGAGAGTGAACTGACTGGTAAACTAATTTGGCATTGTAGTTTAGAACAAAAACTAATTATCTACGATTAGTAAAGGTTTCAGTATAACAATGTTTGCATATATTTTCACCATGTACCTGTTAAACAGTGCCATATAATAAAAATGGTTAGAAAAACTTTTATTCTCTAATTAGGCTTACTGAACAGCTGGCAGCTATTAATATATGCATGTTATACCTTGCTCAGTTTGTGATTCTTTTTATGCAACATGTCCCATTTTTAGTTTATGTTATATCTATCATTGTGCTATTTTATGGTAGGCCCAAAGACTGTTTAGTTTTACAGGCAGCATGCTCTGAGGATTTTATAACATTTGTCCAGCTCTGTTTTGCACCAGTATGTGCTAAGTTAATGGCTGTTAAATTGACAAGCATTTCAGTCAGTCACAGGCAACTATATTGTAAATTAACTGCAAATTTGACTTTTTTGAGTAGATGCCTTTTGTTTTTGCAAAACTTATCATTTCATAAACAATAATCTTGTGGTTGAACCACATTATACATTGTCTTTGCTTTTGTTGTGAAGTGATATCTGACACTGAATTTAAATATAGATTCCATCCCCTCACAAGACTTGCTTATGATCCAGATATAGGAAAGAAATCCAAAGCTCCTGCGTAATGTTTTCATTCACCGTCCACATCTAAAATTAAAAGTGTTAGATTGAGATTAATTTTTATACAGTACACCTGCCATTTTGTCCACCATTTGCATTTACCAAGCAGCACTTCAAATAAGGAAGAAACACATTAATTTTGATATTGATGGGTAGAGATTGATAGAAGAATTGTTTTCTACACAGTAGCATTAGTTCTGTGTCACAGACCTCAACCAAAATTTATGGAAAAATCGAATTGATTCTGGATAAAGGTCCAAAGGTCAGGGTCATTATTCATCATTTCAGAAATAAAAATAACTTCTGCACAAAATATGGAGCCCCGAGTGGCCTAGTGGTCTAAAGCGCTGTCCGTTACGGATCACTGCCATCTCACCTCAATCTGAGTGAGTTCGAGTCTAGGATTCGGCGAATGTGGATATGTGAGAAAGCTTGCCAGTAGCTTCTCATGGGTCGGTGGTTCTTTCCGGTGATTTCCCGGTTTCTTCCTCCACCATTAATACTGGCCGCCATGAATAGCCTATCGTGTGCTGAAAAATGGCGTTAAGCCCAACAACAACAACAGCTGCACAAAAATGTCAGTTTTCAACCATGTACCTTCACCAAAGTTTTTAGATGACTTAAAACATTGAGAAGAGAGAAGTTGTTTGATTTTGGAGTCTTTAGTCAAAGATAAAGGCTTATAACTGAAAGAAGAAAAGTGGTTTTGTGCAGAATGACTTTAGTTCTTGATGATGTACCATGATCAAGGCTCCTGGTGGACTTGCAAATGAAGTATGTGATTTGCAGAATAACATTTGTTTAAAGATTTAAATTCTTTGACCAAACTTTATGGAGGGCTTGCACTTAAAATAATAATGAAACCTATAGATTCCTGGGTTCTAAGGGTTACAGAGGTTTCAGTAATGGTAAGTGAAATAATAAAATAATATATTTACAGAATGAATTTAGTTTAAGACTGCATACCTTGACCAAAGGGCAAGGTCAGTTAAGCCCATTGATTTATTATCTCCAGAGTCAGCCATGCCCTACCAGAGCCTAGAGGACTATTAAACATGTAGCTGGCATATAGTGTACTATTCTTGTTTGTCCAGTTCTCTCTCTCTCTCTCTCTCTCTCTCTCTCTCTCTCTCTCTCTCTCTCTCTCTCTCTCTCTAATTGTGCAAATTCGATTCAGAAAGATAGGAATATGTTGGGCATACTTAAGTAGCTAAATGTGCAGATGGTTCCAAATGATTTACACCACTGACATATAGCTCTTTTTTGTCCATCAGAGTGAGATTATATTTTGTCAATCCAAGAAAGGTCTTGTTCCCAAAACTAAGCTAGACATCATCAACTTTCTTAAACTTGGCTACTGTTTCTTCTGACTTTTATTCTTGCAACTGTAGCACTCTTTTGAATCTCATTATAATCTTTGTCAGTTTGCTGTTCAACCCCTAAATCCAGAATTCCAAACGGCAGTATGTCTAAGTCTCGACATACCTTGATTTCAAAATCACATGCACTACTTATTTGGCTACATCAAAATGAACACAATGATGAAAGCTTAACTTGTTCATTTGATGTAATTTTATAATGACCACATGTGCATCTCAGGGTCTTTCTTCCTCTGAATTCAGCAATTGTAAAATATCAGCACATTTTCCCAACATGCAGCAGCTAGTCAAAGTCTTTTGAAAAGCCACCAAGTTATTTCTTTTGTTGTTGTTGTTCTGGGGCTTACCGACATTTTTGAGCACACGATAGGCTATACATGATGCTAGTAATGCTAGTACACCACTCCCTCGATAACTCATGGACATCGGGGTCCAAAAACATTGACCGCGATATAAGTGAGGGCGCGAGTTATCGAGGGACCTATAACAAACAACAAAACTAACAAAGGGATCAACGTATAGGCAAAAGGGGGTGGTGGTGGCTTGGCAGTTTACAGTGTTGAATACTCAATTAATAAACGTGCTAAGATTAACAGTGAATAAATATCTCTTCCTATCGGTATACTTTGTTTATTTTTTCCTCACAGAGTAACATTAATTTCAGGATAACTTGCAGTATATTGATCATCAAAACATTATTCCACATGGTTTCCATTCGCTAAGCACATGTACAACTTCACATTGTGTACTACGTCACTAAATTTTGCTGTGAAAGGTAAATATTCTAATTTTATTATTTGATCCAAAGTAGACTTTTTTTAAATACAAAAGATCGACACATTTTGAAAAAACAATGTCGATCGAACGATGTGTAGATTTTAATTGCGGTAGAAGTAAAATGGAAGAAAAAAATATATTCACAAGGGTTAACCATTACCAACATGAATTTAATGGGTCTAAAAATTTAAAATGACATAAATTCGAACACAATAACACTTGCAGTTTGTGACATGTTGCTGCATGAACCATGCGTACACAGCATCATCAATTTCGTTATCTCTTGCAGTCTGTGCTCGTTTTCGTTTCATCCCTTCATCTGAATCAACATCATGTGAGTAATTTCGAAGTTTCGGCTCATCCTTAAGCCAACCTCTAAATGTCGACTCTGCTATTTTTAGTTCAATGCAAATTGTTGATCTCGCTTCGTCATTCTGAACACTATCTATGATGCACAGCTTTTCAGTCACTGGGTACGCATTTCGCTTAATTCCTTTGCTCTCCATGGTAACATTTGCAAATAATTAGGATACATTACTGATATTATATACTTTAATGATGTTAATACCTAAAATGTGAAAACATTTTCAATTGGTGATGTAAAATTAAATTTGATAACGGTAATGAATACAAAAATGTATGCTCCTATTGGCATGCCTTTGAACTTTGTTATTGTACTTACCTTGTTTGATTTGATAAAAAAATACAGATTCAAAGTGATAAAACAACACAGGTCTCTTGTAATTGATTCTTTTATTGTAACAAACACTTCCCCACGATGTTGATTGAAAGAAAGCCGGCATGTAATTAGGTTCTCACAGAAGTACTCACGGGTTTTGATGTGATGGTCGACTGACTCTTTTTATGTTTTCATATAAGAGAATATGTATGTATAGTGTTGAGATGAAATTAAAGGATTATAATGTGAATTTCACCTAGAAAGACATTTAATTAGTGTTTATTTCATTCTCTGTTGCCGCATGTTAGCATTTACCAGAATTTTTCATTGAGCGCTGATTATTTACAGTGTATTAACAACTATTTCTCTATTAAAAAAAACTAACATAATATGTGATATCTTATTAGAAATTGCAAATTTCACAGTATGGATTCTTTCTTTTTGGGCAATAATCACCATTTTCGATGATAAAAATGAGCTAAATATCAAGGTTTAATTTACCAATTTACCATTTCTTATCACGACTTTTTTCACGTTCAACACATTTTAAAATATATTTTCTTTGAAAAAATCGTGAGCCATGCCGGACACCGCATTATAAGATGGTTCGCAAGTTATCCGGGCGCGAGTTATCGAGGGAGTGGTGTATTAATGGTGGAGGAAGAAACCGGGATATCCGCTGAAAGAACCACAGACCCATGAGAATCTACTGGCAAGCTTTCTCACATATCCACATTCGCTGAATCTTCGACTCGAACCCAAGCAGACAAAGGTGAGATGGCAGTGATTCATAATGGAGAGCTTTTTAGACCACTCAGCCAGTTGCTCCTCCTCCCCGTTATTGCATTATATTATTTTGATGTACTCTTGTAATGACAACATGCACTTCTGGTGGTCTTTCATCAGCTGAATTCTTAAATATCAGCACAGCCAAAATATTCAATTGATCAACACATTTTCCCCCTCAGCAGGTGGTTAGAGCAGGACTGGTAAGCCTTTGAATTTTCTGCCCAGCTATTGTATGCATAACGAGGACTCCCGAATAGGTGATTTTCTGTGCCCCAGTAGTCCTACAATGTAAGATGTATCACATGTTATGTATGTTTTGGTGTAGCACCAAAACAAAAGTATCGCATGATATGTCTTATGTTATAGAACTAGAATCCCAGATAAAATTTTGCCTACAAATATGTGTGATTAAGTGTTTCTGAGAATTCTGGGTCATGCATCCTGTACAATAAGAATGCAGGTAAAATAAATCGAAGCATTAAGTATTTATCACTCTTCTTTCTCATTAATATTGTCACAAGAGCTTGTTGTTAGATAGTATTAACCAATGTAGTTTGTTTTCTGGACCATTTTCATATAAACTGTATGATACAGACTAAGACAAACAACGATCGTTTTAATTTACAGATTTTATTTTTAAAAATGAATACAAGTACATAATTTTTATAGAGTGTTGCTTTCACATTTTTCAGAGTTAAATCCCTTCTTTGAACAGTTTCATTGGCTTTTATTTCTAAGTACCACTATGAAAAACTTGCATGCTACTATGAAAAACATGCAACATTTTGAAAGAGTTGATTGGTTGTTATGGGGTTAATACCATTTTTCAGCACATGATAGGGTATACATAACAGCCAGTATATTTGATGGAAGAAGAACTGGTGGGAAGCTATTGGCAATCTTTTCTCATACCCATATTGGTCATGACAGAGGCTAAAATCCATGCAGGCAGTAACGGGATGAGTGTGATTTGTAAAGAGAAGCACCTTGGATCATTTGGTCACCCAGGGCCCCAATTTGGAATAGACAAAGAGGAATGGAATTTTTTTATCTGCATAGGTTTCTGGTCTTTTCATTGGTAAAAGGATGCCCCTACAAATAGCAATTTGAAATTTACCTATCAGAGGTAAGGCTTTTGTGAATGAAGCACATATTTTATGAACCGCTCATGTGGCCTAGTGGTTAGAGCATCTGCCTCAGATGCAGGAGGTCATTGGTTTGATTCCCAGTTGAGTCATACCAAAGACTTACAAAAATGGTACTGACAGCTGCCTTACTTGATGCTCAGCATTAAGAGGTTAGTGTTAGGACTGGTCTGCCTGGTGTCAGGATAATGTGACTGGGTGGGACATCATGCTACATGTTTGTGGCATGATGCCCCAGTGCTGGATATCACTATAAACTGCCACACTGCAGACATTGTAGCGATATGACTGAAAAATTGTTAAAGCTACATTAAACATCATAGTCACATCACATCACATCACATATTTAAGACCATCATTAAAACAAGCCAATCAAACACTTGTATACACACTTGTGCAGGAGTAGTTTTTGTAAAGTAATTAACATTTATTCTCTTTGAAGATATCTTGGTGAAGAAGATGGTGTTGATGTTTTAGTTCCACAAACTTTAGATATCCTGAAAAGACTACAGGCAGATGCTAAAGCCAGAAAACAGGAGAGATCCAAACAAGCAGGACAAGATTCTTTTGGACAGTTGAAAAATGTAATAAATGACAATGAAAATGATGCGGCCCAAACAGCTAGAATATCTGATAATGGTAAGAAAAAGAATGACACTCGAGGTAAAAAGGAAGAAAAGCAAGGCAGAAAGAGAGCTTTGAAAGATAATATGTTAACAATTACCGAATCAACCGAAGTGTTAGACAGAGAGGAAAGTAAGGTGAAAAGAAAAAGAAAGGAACTTGAAAAAGAAATTGATGACCAAGTTGATGGCCTGGAGAAAATTGTGCAGTCAAGTGAAGATACAAACAATATCAATACAAAGATGGCTAAAAGAGAAAAGAAGAAAATAAGAGATTTAGCAAGAAAGTCACTCACTGTTCCAGAAAGTACTGATATTAATAAAACAAAGCAGGATAAAAAGATAAGTAAAGATCTTAAGACTAATTCTGTCAGTATTGCTGATGACCTGCAGGACAATAATGATGTAAAAATAGATTCAAATGCTTCAGGTGATGTGGGCAGTGATGCATATGAAGACAATGATGGGGACCAAGCTGATGAGGAAAGAGAGAAGAATGATGAAGTGGGAGGCTTCACTGTGCTGGGGGAAATTAGAGAAAGGAAAAAACAAAAGGTGAATATTTAACCTCTGTATATATTTGTATTTTATATGCACAAATACGTATGTTTAATCTATTATATTCGGTTGTTTGCAGTGACAATAGTTTTGAAAGAAAGCTAAGCTTTTATCCGATTATAGACTTATCAAATTTGGTGCCTGTCATAAATCTGCTTATTCATGTTGATATTATTCATAAATATGATGTTAAGCACAGTTATTTCTTTTTTAATTAATGTGCTCCAGCAAAAGATAGAATGTATAATGTTATAGTGCAGTCTGTCCATTTTAATTTATGCACATTAAGTTTAGTTTTAAATTATGCAATTTGACAAAAGATTTGTAAATTGCATGCACTAGCAACAAGAACAAGGCTATTGATTTTTGGGTTACAAGGTCAAAGGTTAGTGACATAGTGACAAAACAAATGAATGGTTTTTGCACAACAATCTAAATTTAGATCACATATTTTGATTGTGAGGTCACAAGGTTCTGGGTCAGATGGAATGGCATAGAAGGGTACTTGGGAGTTGAAAGGTAGAGCACTACTGTTTCTTCTTCAAAGCACCACTCTCTTTCTTCTTCTAACACGTTACCCAGTCATAATACCTTTGGAGTATTACTGCTACCTTGCAAGTTGAGTTCTCCCAAGCTAAAATTTGTAGGTAGGGGAGATAAACATTGTGGCAGTCATAGTTATGTCCCCTTGATGTAAGGATTGATGCCAAATTCAGTGTATACTTCAGTTACTGTTTCTGCTCATGCCAAGACGTGTGCTGTCATATAAGAGGCCTTGCAAACTGACATCAGGAGTTTATAGTTATCAACTACAGAGCAAGTTGATGGAGTTTCTTTTATCGGGAAAGCATACTCCATCTATTTTCCAACTATTTATTGCTCTTGTATAGCTTAGCTGAGATGAAGTGTAGAATTACAACCTTGTCATACATATATGTGTTTGATGCCCTTTTATAGTTCCCACCATGAGCTGCTGGTACAAGCTTTCAGTAATGTGTGTTTGACATTTGTATATCTTGCATTATAAATTATAGACTTATTAAGTTGTGCAGCAATGTACTTACCAGAGCCATTTTAAGAAATTTGGGGGTCCTAGGCACAAACTCTGACCTTAAAGGTAACCAGAATTGCACCTCAATCTCTCAGTCTCGGATATAGATTATTGCATTGCATTTTCATGTGCATGTAATTTTATTAAATTTATTAATATAATACTAAATTGCTAGCACAACTGACACCAAAATTTTGTTTTTGGGCCGCCATGGGGCCCTCTGCTGTGCGAGGCCTTAGGCATGTGCCTTGCATGCCTATTTCTTAAAACAGCTGGTGTTTCAACGCTAATGAAAGATCTTGATGTAAACAAGTAGACAAACTGCTCGCTGTCCATTTCTCATTTCTAGAATAGCCTATTTCAGTAAAAGCTGTGTCATCTACATCCAATAATTGCAATGTCTTGTTAAATATTTTGAAAACAAACTGGATAAATAAATAGGAGCTCCTGTATACATTTGTTCGAAGAGATGTAATTCCCAAATTTATGGAATTATTGAGATTATCAAAAATGGTGAACTTCTTCACATCTGTTGCTTAAAAACATAGACTGGCCAAGCAAATATGGTGACCATGTTGTTAAAGAAACTCCTGTTTGATTAGAAATGCTAACAAGTTGACAGTGTTTGGGACCCAATGGCAACATTCAGATTGAAACTATATATCACTGAATGAAATGACTAAGTTTTGTGCATTTTTTATGTTCTTGATGCCTTTTGTGTTTAAAGTTGGTAGAAGGGTACAAACAAACAGTATGGTGTAAGAATGTACTATAGCCATCAGATATGCCTGAGGGGACTGCTTATGATGATCAGATATCGCATATTCTGTCCCGGCAACTGTTACATGGATGGCCACTGGGAAGACACACCCAGTATTGTTGAATTGTCCAGGATTGCATCACATTAGTCCTATCATCTATATGGCCAGTTTAGTGCCTTTGTGCTAACCTGCTATTGCAGACACAAGATTGTCAATAGACTTCATTGGTCCATGTTTGTTATGAATCCCAATTGGCCTGGTTCCTTACAGAATAGTCTCAGTCCAATGCCATTATTGTTGGTGGTAATGGTTTCAGGGCTGTCCATCACAACTTAATTCCAGTACTGGCGGCTATGACATTTCTGTCCATGATTTCTAGAGCATCAGTACTATAATGGTCTATATTACAGTTCACATACTGTCTAGCCAGTAGCCGCTGCGGTGGCTTGGTGGTTAGAGCGTCTGCCTTGGATGGGGGAGGTAGTGGGTTCGATCCCTGGTCGAGTCATACCAAAAACTTACAAAAATGGTACTAACAGCTGCCGCGCTTGATGTTCTCAGCATTAAGAGGTTAGTGTTAAGACTGGTTGGCCTGGTGTCCGGATAATGTAGCTGAGTGGGACATCATGCTACATGTCTGCAGCATGATGCCCCAGTGCTAGACATCACTATAAACAGCCACACTGCAGACATCGTAGCGATATGACTGAAAAATTATTAAAGCTACGTTAAAAATCATAATCACATCACTCTAGCCAGTGTATGACCATTGTCCATCTCTGGTCAGTACAGTGTGACAATATCTAGGTGTATTATGAAAATAGTTCCAGTACTTGCAAAAGAAAATTACACCATAGCAAATGGGAAAACCTCACATGGATTGCATAGGGTGTTACCTTGCAGGTTCAGCCGCAGGGAATAATGATTTGTATGGATGCAAGCTTTGTCAGGCTGTGGTGTCCACCTTTGTTTCAGGAGACGGCAGATTTTGGCCCATTCTGGATCAAGCATTGCACATCAGTATCCTGGAGACGACAGCAACATTGAAAGCATTTCGTTGGTGGCAGGAGACTTCTTACAGAAAGATTATACTTTCAATCCGGCTTCTCCATTATGGTAAATTATTTCAGAAGGGGTTGGGGGAACATCCCCCTGCATCAGCATTCTGATTTGGGATTTTCTATGGTGATACAGTCAGTGACAAATCCACATGGAAGTCCATCTGATTCTAGGCAGGCTGAATGTGTTAACGGACTGTCCCGAAGGAATAAATTAATACAGACAGAATGATTGTTTCATCCCTTGGTTTTTTCAATGGTATCTGTACTCTCTGGGATCCATCATTGGTAAATCTATTTGCAACAAGGTGGAATGCAAATCTGCCAACCTCTTTCTTCCCAATTGCTCTGTTTTGATTGCCACCTTTTAGCTCCAATAACTGAAAACTTTAGCCTGGGATGACTGGATTTTTGAGGTTGTGATAAAGTATTATGATTGGGTGAGTAATATCAAAGAAACAAATTTTATTCTAAAAATTGGTTTCTGTTGAGCTGGAAATAATATAGTAGTCCATTTAAATTATATTTCAAAAATAATTTTCATTTCTTCTTAGCTGTACGGTAATGTTTAAAGTAAAGCTTAAAATGTCAAGAGCAAGGTGTTGCAAGAAGTACATGTCAATACGGATTACAGCTGCATTCTTGTGAATATTGAATGTGCAATTATAAATCAGTGAAATCCTATACATATGCTGCATTCTTGTGAATATTGAATGTGAATATGTCACATGAAGAATAGATTTGACATCAGCATCTTTCATTAGTGTGTATTGATTTTATAACAGGTACATAGAGTGTTACCAGAATGGTTGGCCAAGCCAAACATTATTGGGTCAGATCTGCGAAATCTAACATTACTAGTGACGGAAATGAAAGGACTCGATCAAGATTTGGTGGAGAAGTTACAGAAGAACAATATTACTCACTTCTTTCCAGGTAAAAACAGGAATTTTTAGTGCATATTGTCATAAACTAGATATGCTGAGCATTTGAAATATATCTTTGCCATAACAATGTTTTTATGCTGGGTCATTTTGACTTAAGTTCATCTCCATGTACACTGATTCCTTCATAACTCGTGAAATCGCTTGTAATGTGGTGACTGGCATCATTCTGTTTATTAAGAAATATTTTTAACAATTGGCTTTTATTTGTTGAACATGTTAAAAATCACAATCATTATTAGTAAATGAAACCCTGACATATCACTTGTTTATAATCGAAAATAACTTTGTGCAGCGAAAGTTAGAATCAACATTGTGAAATTTACAAGTTTTAATAAGAAATTACATGTTTTGTTAGATTTTACTGGAAAATTATTTTATCAATACACTGTAAATAATAATATATGGCAAAATAACAACCAATGAAAAATTCTGGTAAATACCAACACAAATATTTTTAAAAAAAACCCACCAATTAAATATGACTTGTCAGGTGAAATTCATGTTTAAATCTAATTCTGTTTCAATGTAAGTAGTGTTGTCATCATGGCATATTTTCTATTATTAAAATTGAAAGGGGGCAATTGACCATCATATCAATACACATTGCTGTGAGAACCTAATTAAGTGCTGACTGTTTTGATCTACAACTTGGGAAAGTGTTTGTTGCATTATAAAAATCAATTAAAAGAAACCTGTGCTGTTTTATCATGTTTAGTATATCTTTTGTATCAAATCAAGTAATGGAGTTACATTAAAATAGTTGAAAGGCATGCAAGTCCTACCTGCAAAAAATATTGTGGCTGCTATATTGTCACAAAATGAATCCATTTTCTGTGACCAAGCAAACAGGGTTTCAAATATGTTCTTAACAAGTTTTCCAGAACATCCTAAGATGTCAGCAAGATCATGTCTATTACTTAAAGTGATGTAAAGACCATGTAAAACATCATCTACACCAGGAGTTCCTAAGGATAAAATCAATGTATTATATTATTAGTTATGCAGTATGTTGTCAACTATTTAAAAAAAATGGCATTTATCAGGTAGGCCAAAACTCATACCCTCATTTATGGACAAAGGTCAATAACACAAAACTGATTGAATATACATTGTTCACACAGTTGTTCACACAAAAAGGCAAGTACAACTGCAGATAACTGAGATCTGATCTGCCATAGCATAATGTGCCTGAAGACCAGGGTATATGCTGTTTGTTCTACTGATAACTCCCAACAAACTGCACATGCCTTGATCTGCCAGAGCATTATGTGATGGGAGATCAGGGTCTGTGCAGTTTGCAGTTGCTTCCAAATAATAAGCGAGTATAAATGGTGCCACAGATCAGTTCATTACAAGCCAACCTGAATGGCAAAACATCTGCATAATTTTCCATTAGCACACCATCAGCAGCATCAACAATGTTATTGTGTTATGTTAAAGCTTTTGAAAGCTGCACATCTACATGATTGGCTGTATTCAACCTTGTCTTTGCAACTATATTTCTTAACTTTTGTATGAGGCATGTTCTATTGTACACTTGGCTGTTTATTTTCCACAATAACCTTTCTTCGCTTTCTGATGGTTCTTGACAGTTTTTATCAACAGTCTGTGTGAATCTATTAACACACCCCTTTTCATTTTCCAGTTCAGGTACAAATCCTCCCAGTCATGTTGGAGTCTTGCCAGTATGGATTCCATGTTGGTAGAGCTGGCTACAGGCCCAATGACCTTTGTGTCTCAGCCCCAACAGGAAGTGGAAAAACTCTGGCTTTTGTTCTACCCATTGTTCAGGTGAGACAATCTTATTAATTCAAATGCACTTGGGGATTTTAAATCATTTAGAAAGGGTGGAATTTAGTTGTATGAAGTTTTGGTTATGCCTAATTATGTATTTTTGGGATATATCTAGTTGATGTTGTTGTCGTAGGGTTTAACGCCATTTTTCAGCACAAGATAGGCTATACATGGCGGCCAGTATTAATGGTGGAGGAAGAACCCTGGAAAACCCAGGGAAGAACCCTGGAAAACTCCACGAAGAACCACTGACCCATGAGAAGCTACTGGCAGGCTTTCTCACTTACCCACTTTAGCCGAGTCTGGACTCGAACTTACGAAGAGGTGAGATGGCAGTGATCCGTAACGCTCAGACTTTAGACCACTTGGCCACTCGGGGCCACTGGACATATCTAGAGAGAAGTTTAGCACTTAAAATAAATCCCTTTTTCTGTTTAGAAAATGACCTTTTTAATGAAAACAAAGATGACCCTTGGTAAGCAAAATGAACCAATCCCAGCTAAAAATCAGTTTGTTGTAAAAATAACACGTATCAGGCATGGTACATTTGGTAGAGTTAAGCTTGTTGTTTGGATCAATGTATGAGTGAACAAGTTTCTACTGTTTATTTTATGCTGATTATGCAAGAAGATTAAGACCATGAATCTTCCTCCTGCACAACATGAGGCTATGCTAGTTGTTGTTGTTGTTGTTTTTGGATTTAACGCCATTTTTCAACACACAATAGGCTATACATGGCGGCCAGTATTAATAGTGGAAGAAGATACCGGGAAATCCGGAAATCCGAGGAAAGAACCACTGACCCTATGTTATTAAAAAACTGAGGAAATCTGACAGAGGTGAGATGGCAGTAATTGATAAAGGCCACTGCTTGAGACTACTCAGTCACCCATATAGTGAACTGCATTATTGTGACTAATAATAAATGGGATGAACACATGCATATATGTCAGTCAGAAATTTAGTAATAGTTTTAATTTATAAAAATGAAATATATTAACTTTGTTCTCTTGTGCATTTATTTTTATCAAATAAAAATGTTTTAGAAAGGACAAACAATAAAATACTCAGCTTCATGTTGTTTTCTTTAAATCCAAAATTTCATACATTTGATAGAACAATTCAAGTACAATGGTTTAATGTTGGTCCCAGGTTCTGTAGTGGTACCATGTTATTTATGGAATCACAGTATAATGCAAGGTGTAATAACAAGGGAGATTTGTATGTCTTTTCCTGCTGTGCATGTTCTGTCAGATATGACCTCCACAAGAAACAGCAGCACCAATTCTCAATATAGACAAATTTTTTCGAGATGACAAGAGAACAATGGACAACATTTTTAGATTTTGGAAACTTGATGTCGAAAAAGGAGAAATGTCATTTTAGCTGGGCAGCTGAATGTATCCCTCTCTCACATAATTTGGTTAGTGGCTGTGCAGATTGTCAGCTTATGAGGAATATTGAAACAAAGACAATAGATTGTATAACTCTGAACTGTTTGAGATTGAAGTTTCAATCTCAACTAAATAAAAATTGATGCTAGCAAGGAAAACATGTTTTAATTAGCTGACACAAAATCTGAAGCTCAGAAGTTTTAGGATTTGTAAACCAGTTTCTTGTGAACTGTGGATTTCAGGGTTGGAAAACTCGAGAACCTAACATGAAAACCCTTAAACAATTGAGCTCAAATCAAAGGTCCAATTGTATAATCAGCCAATCAGAAGAGGTGTTACAAAAGTAAAGTTTATTGTGATTGGTTGGTCATAAATCTCAGACTCAAAACTCGAGTTCAAGAGGTTTATGATTTCCAGCCCAGGACCAAACACAAATAGCGTCATATTTAAAAAGTAATTTCTGATTGGCTTATTGTGGAACTTCAGTCTCAAACTCAGTTTTATGACTGTGTAAAGGGAGGTGTCACCAGTATGCTGTTCATGCTCCAGACAAACTTTTGTCTCTGGTCATATAACATGGAAGTGGGTGGGGTTGGATTTAAGATGTGTATTATTCACTTTTGGAAATATATAGAATATATTTGCTTGAAATAAGTGATTAATGGATAAAGTTTATCTGGTGAGTGAAAATACTTAAGATTTTCACCCAAAAGATGAAATATATCCGTTATTCACTAGCAGCATACAGATTTTCTTTCTTTCCTCAAAAGTATTGACAATCAAGATGCTGTACAACAGATTGGAATATCGGATTTCTTAATGGATTTTATGCGATGTAGCAGTTTACTGTTTATGTTGTGCTGTTTTTGATTATTCATATTGAAAATATAAACTAGTTCTCCTTCCCAATTCAAAGTAAAATAGCACATTAAGAAGGCAATCATAATTAGCACCTTCTTGGATTTGAGTCATATTTAATGGAAGGAGGCCATATATATGGCTCAGTTATGAACCAATTTAGATTTTAAGGTTATCATGTTATTGACATGGCAGTGAAAATATTTATCATAATTCACAGCCTATCATAAATTAAATAGTTGAAAACGTACATCAGCACCTCTAATGTATACTTGAGGAATAAAAATATCTGGGTTAAATTCAAGTTGGATCATAATTTATACCCCATGATATTTCCATGTATACTTGGAGACCATGTTTTGGACCCTTAAGATATAAGTAGAAATCTGCATTGACTCACTGCTTACAACTCTTGATGTGACTCAGTGTTGAAATACTGTGAAAAAACTTGTTTGGTCTAGTACTCAGACGTCAAAAGGGAAGTGTCTGATTTCAGTCTAGTTCTGGTAATGCATATTTTTGTTCCCTTTAACACATGTGATGTTTGATTACAGGTCATGAAGTATCACTTATCAGGTGAGAGAACCAGTACAAACTTTCCTTGTGTTTTACTCACATAGAAAGCATATAACTAAAGATATATTGATACAGAAATTGTATAAATCATTTGTTACGGGACTTAAAGAATTGAGTCATATATCAGGAGAGAGCATTCACTGTGTAACATATATGAGATCTGGCCATCCAGTTTCATCTTTATATGATTCTTCTTTGAATATAGATAATATATTATATATATATATATATATATAGATATGATATAACTTTCTGGTTCCAGGCCTTGAAGAACCGAGTCACCTGCCAGGTGAGGGCATTGGCTATATTACCTGTACGAGATCTGGCCATGCAGGTTTTCAAAGTATTTCAGACTTACTGCGAAGGAACCAAGCTCAAGGTATAATAGTCATGAATGATAAGTCATCATGGTGTTGTATGGGAAAAATTTTTGGTTGTGTTTATGGGATAGAGTCAAATGTCAAACTCAGCCTGTTTGTAAGTAGTATTTATAGAACATATTATTAAATAAATACTTGAAAATACAACAACAGGGTTATACAAAGTGTCAATATTTTACATTGCATTTTTAAGTATCATTCTCGTTATTATACTAAAATTATCTCTTTTTATGAGGTTAAATGTAGATAGAGTTTTTGCTATAGATCATGTCTCTCTCTCATTGTTTACATAGAATTCTTTAGCTCACTTCAGCAAAGTAGATAAGATTTGTTGTACTAAATCCAGTATCAGCATTGGTACTTGAGTATGCATCTCAACATGTAAAAAAATATACATGTTTTGTAGGCATCTCAAAACATACAAGTATATGTATATATGTTTATGTAGGCATGTTAACCAACACATACAATTATACACGTGTTCTTGTAGGCATCTCAACACTTACAAGTATTTTCATATGTGTTTGTGTAGGCATCTCAACACATACAAGTATATACATATGTGTTTGTGTAGGCATCTCAACACATACAAGTATATGCATGTGTTTATGTAGGCATCTCAACCAACACATACAATTATACACATATGTGTTTGCATAGGCTTCTCAACACATACAAGAATATACATATGTGTTTGTGTAGGCATCTCTCAACACATACAAGTATATATATATATATATATATATATATATATATATATATATATATATATATATATATATATATATATATATATATATATATATATATATATATATATATTGTATGTTTGTGTAGGCATCTCAAAACATATATGTATATTAAATAAATGTATTTATGTTGGCATCTCAACACATACAGGTATATACATATGCAAAGTCTCACTGCAACACAGCCATTCTTTTTCCCTAGGTCCTTTGCAATAGTTTGTAGTGGGTTTCATGGCATCTGCACCCTAGGGAGGGGACTAAGGAGGCTGACTTTGTACACTGTCATGCCATATTAAAGTTCCCAAGATGGCTAATGCATTTTTTGAGTAAATATAATATATAACTACAGCATGATATAAAATAAAATATAGAAGAAAATTACCCTGTTATTTAAATGGTGGTGATAAAGGGGGGTAATGTGCAAGAGTTATTGCTCTTTGTCTAATAAGATATAGAAGACAAGTTTTCATCTTTTTAGTATTTTTGGATTCTGGAAGTAGCAGGCTTATAACCCTATCATTAATATAATCAGGTAAGTTGTCTCATAAACATAATTTACCTTAAAATTGTGTGTGTGTGTGTGTGTGTGTGTGTGTGTGTGTGTGTGTGTGTGTGAATGGTTTCATTGAACATCAGCACAATAGTGGCCCATTAAATGTGAAGTACTAAAAAATAAAGATAAAACAAATTGCCGTAATTCATCTAGAATTAGAAAAGGTGCCAGTGTTTCATTATCAAGATTCCTTTAGTCTGAATTTTCAGCTTGATAATGCTTATAATGTCTGATACTGAATCCACTAAAAGTTATGTGGAGGTGATCTATAATAAATTTGTTTCTCAATTTTTGAGAAAGATATACAGTTGACCTGGTTATGTCAGTGAGTGAAGTGTTAAATTCATGGCATTTGATAGGAAAAGATAGTATCTTTTTAACATGGAATATGTAAGCATTATAAGCAACCTGTTTTATAAGTGACAGAACCTTATACTGATATATTCTTAAATAATTGTATCATAATAGCGCATAAAGACATAAAAAAGGTTTTAATATTGTGAAATCATCCTATTATTTGACTTATAGTTACTAAGAATAAAAAGAACAGAAGCAATAAAGTTTCAAAGATAAAACCAACTTTTAACAAATTTATTTGGTTCAGTCCCCATGTAAGAGGAGAAGGATTATTTTGAGGGTCGTTATACTGATTGACAACCGTAATGGTATTGTTACTACAGATACAATTATACACATATGAGTTTTTGTAGGCAAAATGCATCCATTTCTTCTTGAATAGCTTGTATCAAAGACGCATTGTATACTCGCTTATAAGTTGAGTAGGACTGTAAACAACAAAATTCCTGACATGCTGTAGCATTATGTGCCTGCAGATCAGGGTCTTTATTGTTTGTTCTTCAGATTACTCCTTGCAAACTTCCCAAAGACCCAGACATGCCTGTACATTATGCAATGGCAGATCGGGGTCTGTGCCATTTGTAGTTGGACTAGTATATAAGCTAGTATATATAGTAATTTTGATAGTTTGAGATCACAGTAAGAAAATTTAAAATTGGTTTGAAATGAAAATACTGAAGAGGAGAGCAAAATTCATACAGCAAGACAAGTAGATAATAAGTATGGAAGAATCAGCTTGTTTTTTAATTTTGTCTTTCAGGTTGGCTTGTTGATTGGTCAAACAACTTTTCATAGTGAGCAGCAGTCACTGGTATCACACAGGTAGAATATTTACTAAAGTTTGATAGGGTATATCTTAGATGAGGACTCAAATTTCAGGGTTGTAAAGTATGAAAGTCTGCCAGTAGCTTCTCGTGGGTCGGTGGTTCTTCCCTGGGTTTTCCAGGGTTCTTCCTCCACCATTAATACTGGCTGCCATGTATAGCCTATCTTGTGCTGAAAAATGGCGTTAAACCCTACAACAACAACAATATATATATATATATATATATATATATATATATATATATATATATATATATATATATATATAATCAGGGCTGAGCAAATTTCTTTTTTAACCACTAATCCAGGGCAAGTGGTTTCAGAAAATTCACTAGTCTCACCTTTCTCTTAGTTAGTCCCACCTTACTTTTCACTGGTCACAAAATGGTAATCACTTAATGAGATTTGATGTTATTTATGTAAGTACTTAATCCATAGAAAAAAGAAACGAAATAATATACAACATAATTGTTTATTAAAAAAAATAAATTTTTCAAAAACATTGGTTGTTATACATATGGCTTCTTCAGGTTCATGTATATATGTTTTAGCAGATGGATTTGAAAATACGTCCATGTACATGTCTGCCATCTGCATCAGCACTAAGCCAGCAGTTGATAGCTGTGTCTGGGTTAAAGTCCTCAAGCGCTGGTCCATTTGCAGAAATGTTCATCTGGGTGAATTTCCTACCTTTGTCAGTTTTGGATATTGTTTGCGGTAACTGCAAAACATCTTTGCTGCCGAGTCAATATATTCAAGCCAGTGATAACAATTATCCCAAATAGCTGAAAATTTCTGTCACTCAGTAGTGTCATATTTGACATTTTTTTTGCCACCACGGATTGTTGCTTATGTCTCTTTGGAGAAATCGCTACCACACACTCACTATCTATCTTACATTTTATCCATCCATTTTCAAACAAATTTACCTTCTCCAAATCGCTGTTATTACATTACTTACAAAAATAGTTTAGCAAACTCATTTTCTCCACAGAGTATCTATCAGCTTGCTTGATAACTATTTCTAAAGTGATCATACCATCAATTTTCTCTTTTAAATACGAACTGAAACCATTCATTAATTAGCATATTTGTTTCCCTTCAAACACAATATGGCATGTGGAAGTTAATCATCTGTATAATCAGTTATAAATTAAAGAATCATAACTGTCATTTAATCAGTTCATAAAGATAACTGACAATAATGTTTGTAAACTACCTATCATTAATTTAATTACACTGACTCGCTGGATTAAATTCATAGTGAGTCACTCATTATGATCTTTTCAATTTCTTCTGACCCTTGCCACCCCATTTTTGATATTTGGACATTTATATTGGGGTGTAGGGTCAAGATTCTTTCCCTATTGAAAGTTAAAATTTGCTGCCATTTGGTATCGACATAAAGTAGCCACTTACTAACTGGCCTAGCAAAAAAAACAACCTTTCATTGAGATATACTTGCATGACATGGATTTATTTTCTCAGATATTATGAGTATAGCAGTCGTTATAGCTTTAATCCACTGACAGACTAGCCGAAACCATAGCATTAATAAAATTTGACCTGGAACTCACCATTTTCATTCCAAGTCAAATAACTACACAAATCTCGTGACCCACATGTCAATGACTTTAGGGTTCAAACTGTCACATGATATCAATAATTAACCATTTCTAATGTTGCTGTGGGAAAACTAATTGAACATATAAATGAAAGTCACGTAATATTTACAACACTGCTAATTGATCATACTGGCTTTCTTTTGTTTGACATGTTTTGATATGCCGATAATTTGGTCGAATAGTCTAATATGCAGTCAAGTGGTAACATGACGTAAATGTATACATGAAGAGGGGCTAGAATCAAGTATTCAGTATGCCTGGAGGGCATGATTGGTCAATTAAAGGTAGATATAATGATTAAAGCACGAAAATAAGGACTAGCCTGACCAATTTAAAATCACTTGTCCCGGACTAGAGACTTGGAAAATTTTACTTGCTCGACTTCAAAAATGACTAGTCGGGGACATCGTGCTATGGGGGACATCGGGCTATGGGATTTGCTCAGCCCTGTGTGTATATATATATATATATATATATATATATATATATATATATATATATATATATATATATATATATATATATATATATATATATATATTTATGACCTTTTCACACAAAAAAATAAATCTAAATTTGACAAAATTTGATAGAAGGCATCCTGAAGGGCGTTTTAGATTTTTACTGATTGTGCTAATCATCTAAAAAATATGACTACTTTTACGAAAAGTTGAAAAAAATCTTTAAATGACTTTTTTGCAAAAATCACTCAAAAGAATCTGACCAGATTTAAGAGAAAGAATAATGGCATGGTTTTATAAATGATGCTGATCCATCATCAAATGTCATAAAATAGAACACTTTTAAATGATTTCTCAAAAACGGCTTTTTAGACTTTCACTAAATTTGATATAATAAAGGCATAAAGAACTTTAAGTTTTGAAAGATAATGCCTAAGTTTCATCCAGTATGACTTCTGTTAACAAAAATGAAAATGGGACTTCTCCATTGCTACTGTACAGAATTGACCAAATTTGATAAAAAAAGATTCGGGCATGAAGACCTTTCAGTTTGTGCCAAAAATGCCAATCCATTATCAGATATTCCTGGCATTACAAAAAATATATATCTTTCAATCAACTTCTCACAAACCACTGAGCTTTCAGTTTGTACTTATGATGTTTAGCTACCATCAATTATGGCTTCCATTATTAAAAGTAGAAAAACCTTGGATTTTTTTTCTCAAGCACCACTGGACAGTTTTAGGTGAATTTTGACAGAAACCTGTCTGGCATGAAAATCTTTTCAGTTAGTACAGATGTTGCTGGCCCACTTTCAAATATGGCCACTGTTGCTAAAAATAGAAAAATTATTAAAATAACTTCTCAAAAACTGCTAAACAGAATTTGATCCAGTTTGACCAAAAGATGTTTGACTGAAGCAATCTATGAAGATGAAAACATTTTAATGTGGATGAATGAATGAAATTGTATATACGTCTGTTGCAGATTGAATGGTTACACCAGTCTTATGGACATCGTAGTGTGTACACCAGGAAGACTGGTAGATCACATCAACAAGACCGAGGGTTTTAACCTGAGCCATCTCCGATTCCTGGTATACTTGTAAATTTTTGTATCATATATTGTGATTTTTGGTTTATTTTAGTTCATTAAAGAATCTAGTCAGTGTCAGGGACAAGGATTGGGAAATCTTATCTAAAGAGGCAAAAGTTGTGGCAGGGATAACTGAATAAGGCTTGCTGAATTTTTGTGTGGTAGAAATCAATTTAAACCGATTAGACCTTCCTAATCCAGTTCCGAAAATTTGTAATTAAAAAGAATTAAGTACTAATATGAACATAAAAAATAAAACCATTTTTGTTTCCCAAAGTGAAAAAATCATGAAAAATTTCAATATATAATGCAAAAAGTATACAAAAATTCAAGATAAAATCATTCATATTGCCAAACATCACTCAGATTGACTAGCTCTTGTTCAGTTACAATGTAAACTGTTTTAAACTACTATATGCTTTATGTTTTTATTTTATATGTGCATATTTTCTGCTTTCTCCAACATGTAATAAAAAAATCATAAAGTCTTTATAATTAAGGGGCCACATACTTTGTACTAGGAGACAGAAAATAGACTTATAATCTACAGCGTATATCATGCCTAGTGTCTTTATTATCCTTGTTTATTCTTACCAATAACATATGTAGATTTTGCCTTAATTGTGGTTACCAAATCTCAATCTTCCAGTTCACATTTTAGCCATATGTCCATTGTCATTATATTTATTTTATTTCATGTGCTTGTGAGGTACCTCTTTTCATTGATTTAAGCAATCCAACAAAGCAGTGTAAACTGCTGTAGTATTGTGTATCTTCATAGGGCTCAGTTTGTGTTTTTTTTATAAAGAAAAGACATTTTCATTTTGCCTGTCAAAGTTTGCATATTTATAGGTATTTTATTTCATGGTTAAATCTCTACAGATATCCAGGATAAAGAATATGAAAGAATAAAACTGACCACCTTAATATTTAAAACAACAATACTGCATGCTTGAACACAAATCAAAGACATGAAAATTTAATATTTAAACTATTTTCGTCTGAGTGCCCGACATCAAAGGAAGCTTACATTACTCAAGTTTGAAGATGCTAACTAACTCGAAAGACAATAGAATCATCCATTGTTTATGCCTGCCTGATATACAGAACAAATTCAGTCTTAAAAAAAATAGAGTACAGAAAATTAAAATCACACTTGCATAACTTGTATGCTAAATAGGTCGTTGTGACTATCATGGAAAAGATGTTAATGGTGACAATCAGTGCACTGCATTAGTTAACTTTGCATCCTCATTAATCAAGCCAATACATGCTGAATGGATAAAATTGCAACTCATGAAACAGTGAGTGAGCGATTGGGCCTAATCAGTGGTTTTGAGAAATCTGGATTTATTAATTTTGCAATTTGGGGATTATTTACTTGACAAATGTTGGCATATGCAGTGAGATTTGATAGACCTAATTTATACAGTGGCTTTGTTTGAAAATCAATCAGTGAAGCATGAGCTTTCATACTGTACTGTAATTAGTGTATATACATAGTGTTTGCTTTGTAATGGTGTTTGAAGGTATAGTTCAGTATTTTACAGGCTTGTTGATCTTTTGGATAAAAATGCATGAATCAAATCAAAATGTGTTTTTTTGAGGACTTAAATTTTTTGACAATAGTCAAAAGGATCGATATGCATAAATATTAAATTTTCATCTATCTTTTTATTATTCTTTCTTTCATTTCAGTCCTACTATTTTTGGAATACTTTATGCTTTTTCTCATTTCTGTTTATTCTTACTTATCTCATATATCGACTTTAGGCGGCAAGTGGAAATTACAGCTGCTGGATACCTTATTGATATGTGAACATTGAAAAAGTATAACGTGCTGTATAATTCCTTTTCCAATAGGTGAAAATCAACCAAACTTGTGTGTAAAAGCTAATATTTTATTACCAGTTTTATATTTTTGACATTGATTTATCAAGTACTGTTGCTTTGTTGATCTTTTAGAATTAAATACAGTAAGAAATTGGTTGGGTGGCGTTATCATCATGCATAGTAGTTTTTGTTGGGTCATTGTAAACTTTATATTCAGAGAAAACCATGAAAATTGGTTCCCTACAACATTTTCTGATACTATGATCTGTGAAAAGATGCACAAGTTCATTGCATATTTATAACTATGTTTGGAACATAACCAATATATATTGACATAACTGTAATATATTCACTAAATAAGGACCATAATATAGGTTAAAATTCTGAATACAGTAAAACTAGACCATGATGGATCCAGTTTTAATTTTGTGTTTTGTTATCTCCCTTTGATTACAACTGGTGGATTTGTCTTTTGTTTACTGAAATGAGTCCAGACCAGTAAATGGTTTAAGGCCTGAAACTGGCTGGTTAAATAGGTAATTATTCTGGAGTTAGTGCCAGTACCCCAGTTGTTCTATAACACTAAGCCACACCAATTCATTATTTAGAATTTTATGTGATTATAAAGAATAAAAGTAATTGTGGTAATAAATTAATTGCCCCTCAAAATTGATATTATTGTTTATCAATTATGGTAAATTTTGCATATTTCTAGTCAAACAGTCAAGTATTGGTTGATTAGAAATATGCATAATTTATGACACTTTGCTGACTGGTGAATTCATATACTGAATTTGATGTACACTTGCCTCTTACTACTTAACATTAACACAATAACCTTATCAAGTAAACACATACTTATTTAAGGTTGCTTGCATCAAATCAAACTACCACTGTATTAATTGTGCAATTATTTTCCAGTAATATTATACTGGGACCAATTTATCATATTTTAGAGTCACTATTGAATTTTCATGCACCTTAGAATCTTCAATGTACATGCAGTGATGCCATGATGTAAACAAGGGCACTAAATATGAATGAAGAACCATACACTTTTTTTAAAAAAAGTTTTCAATGAAGAAAATGTAATTACTAGTAACTTTAGACATCGCAGTAATGCATAAACTGAACAAATAAAGGGATAAGTTATTGTTGATAGTTTGTCAGCATCCAAAGAAATTATTTATATTTGAATATTTATTAAATTTTTAAAGCAGGTTATATTAATTTATAACATATATGTCTAATAATTTAAATTGATGGTTCCTTAGCAACTGCAAAACCATTTTGTTTGTTACATAACATGATGATTGATAAGTAATGATGCTGATGAGTAAAAAGAAAAATATGTACAAGTTGTCATAAGACTTAGAATTCCTGAAAAAGTGCTATAATTTTATCTCCAATCTTTTTCAGAACATGAATAAAATATTTTTTAAAACTAATTAAGTGTCCAAGCTTTTATAGTGTACTACCTCATAAGACTTAAAATTCCTGAAAAAAGGGCTATAATTTTATGTCCCATCTTTTTCAGAACATGAATAAAATATTTTTTTTAAACTAATTAAGAGTGTCCAAGCTTTTATAGTGTACTATCTCATAAGACTTAGAATTCCTGAAAAAAGTACTATAATTTTATGTCCCATCTTTTTCAGAACATGAATAAAATATTTTTTAAAACTAATTAAGAGTGTCCAAGCTTTTATAGTGTACTATCTCATAAGACTTATAATTCCTGAAAAAGTACTATAATTTTATGTCCCATCTATTTCAAGACATAAATAAAATATTTTTTTAAAACTAATTAAGAGTGTCCAAGCTTTTATAGTGTACTATCTCATAAGACTTATAATTCCTGAAAAAAGTACTATAATTTTATGTCCCATCTTTTTCAGGACATGAATAAAATATTTTTAAAACTAATTAAGAGTGTCCAAGCTTTTATAGTGTACTATCATATGCCATAATTACAATGCCATTTAAATAAAGTGAACATTGCAATTGGCTTGCTTTTCAAATTTTCTACCCAGGAAGTTTTAGTCTAGGGAAAAATTTGCATTGATTCTGTTTTGGTTGTCAAGAAATGTTGATTCTTTGTGAAGAATTTCATTCATTTTTTTAATTTTTTGATGATCAATAGATTGTCACTAGTATCTGGACTTGCAGTCAGAGTTGCTAGTTTGAATCCTGCCCAGAACAGTGTCTTTAGACAAAGCACTTCACTCCAATTGCTTCAGCACCAAGTTGCGTTTCATGTGCTGATGTTGTATTAAACACCTGTCAACTATGATGAAAAAAGTACAGAAATGAATATCAGTGTTAGGTTCTTCCTGTCATAAAGATAAATGATGGGGAAGGGATATAATTTTGGTCTAAGATCAGAATTCAAACCTTCAGGGTTCCCAGTTGGGTTTTGGGATGTAGAATAGGTCCTGCATGTCATAAGAGGCAGCTGAAGGAGGCAACCATTTTGACTTGGAATATGCTCCGTGTTAATATTCACACTTAGTCCTTAACTTTTTTTTGTGTGCCAAAATGTACTTATCAGAGTATAGCCTGTATGGTGCTGATATGCTGTTAAACCATACACGTACATTCATAATCACCCGCAATATAACAATTATTTGAGTGCCTTGAGCAGTATCACGTACAGTAGCTTTGTTCCTGCCATCTTTGTTATTCATCCTTAAGAAAAGATAAAATTATTTCAGTTTCACAACTTCATGGTGAAATGAGAATTAATGCTAAATTTTTTTTATCAGGTGACCAAAATCAACTTTTGTAATTAACAAAAAGCAAAAACTGGGAGATGACTACCAAATAAATTTGGATGCATCCAACTACTACATGCTAATTTGTTTTGTTGGACAATCATTTTATGATTATTGAGGTTATGACTATGGTACACATATCTCAGATCAAATATTTGATATCAACTTAGAAATATTTCGATGTCATGCAATGAATTTTTATTTTGTCACATACTCAGGTGGTAGATGAGGCAGATCGCATGATGGAGGAAATACAGCAAGACTGGCTGAGTCAAGTGGAAGCAGCTATCCAAAAGGGAGACAGATCTCAAGCGCCCAGGAACCTATCACTACCTCTTACAGCAGCAAAGTGAGTCTTACAAAAAAATTTCCAATTAGAAGAATAAAACAAATATTAATGGCCATATTTTAGAGATATTTTGCTTTGAGGTAATTTATTCAAATTTTTGCTTCAAACTGTAAGAAATGGAAACTATTCTATACAGTCAAGTTAATCTCTCTGACCCTATTCAAACCTTGAAGTACAACCTAACATGATTCATTTCACTATTTTATGTCAATGAATAATGTATCATGTATTATGTGATATAATTGATATATACTGCAGTATGGATACATACATGACATACAGAGTTTTTGGATATATTTTTGTCTTTAATAAATTGTTCACGATGAACAAAGTGTAATATATGATAACAATATTAAGTTATTTTCTTTCATTTTATTATGAAATAATCAGTTATTGCAACATGCAGTGGCTGAGTTGTGGGTCGGAGGTGGCTCAAATTCAACACAAATTTATTTTGTTCCCTAAGTCTTGGGACACATAACCTAGGTGAAATGTAGTTTCACTGTAAGTTCTGGGAGAGGAACAATACTATTTTATCATGTCCCAATTATATATGGTAAATATGGTATGCGGAAAGTATACAAATTTATTATCTTATGTAACCTTTGGCACAAAGGGGTGGAGGTGGTCACTTTAAAGGTCTGTTGACTTATCATAGCTAGAGATCTAAGAGGTGTAGAAGTTTATACATATAGAGTCTTATTTGTTTTGTCAAGTGTTTGGTGTGTCTGGTGAATTTTGAACATATCCAGTGTCATCAGGTAAGTGTTATTGGAGAAACAGAATTTACTAAAAGATTTGCTGTTGCAATGTAAAGTGTACAGATGTAAGTCTTGTCAACTCTAAAGACAACATTTTATAATCTGTACAATATGCATATACATAATTATGTCTGCTTATTTAATCATTTTTTAAATTATATTTCAGTGCATCAAAGTTGCATTTACCAGTAAGTAGTTGACTACACTTTTGTATCCCTGAATTACGTTATAAGATTATGACTTCTTTTCTTCCTGTTTTCTTTCTTTATCCATTTCATTCATTCTTTCTTCCTTTCTTTATTTCAAAAATTTTATTTTTGCGGTAATTTTCCCTGAACTTTAAAATAATATTGAATCCATCACACTTTAAATATGACGTTTAAAAATTATTGAATGCTTTGTTCCTTGTAACCATGGTAACATAATGGGTTATGAGTTTATATTACAATATTGTTTCTTCTTTAAATTTGTTACCCATCATAATACCTTACAAGAACTTCTACTACTTTGCAAATCCAGTCCTCCCATGATAACAAACTTTTAGTAAAAAAGCAGAAAGTTATCTGCTGACCTAGAGGGTAGGCAGGTAAAGTGATCTTCCCTTGATACAGGGAAGTGAAGTATCCTCATTCTGTATTTCCAACTTTTCTTGCTTCCTATGATGGCTAAGTTTTGCTGTTACAATTAAATCACTTTGTTGTTACTTTATGTTCTTGCACAGCTAGCCTGTGCGACTTTACAATAGTTCTGGTTATAGTTTCAATTCATATTCATTCAAGTTTGTCGTGGGCTATAGAAAACTCTTAGGTGTATAATTTCCACTCTGACCTGATACATACAGGTAGTCTATCCCAATGCATTTAGTATCTGGTCACCAAAGCTTCATTGAATTTCCTGTACAGGCAGTCATTTATAATTCATAATCATATAATTGACACTATTTATTTTACCTCTATAGAACATCATTGGGCCAATACTCATAATGGATATTTTAGTAGCTACTTTTAGCATGCTTCGGTTCCTTTTTTATGTGCATTTTGTGTATGTAATATAGAAAACTTTTTTATATTAATGAAAAAGCATCCTCTCTGTTCGGGTAAGCACGTCAGTTTTCTATACATGGTTTACTGAGTAATGTCAAGCTCATGCAGTGTGAAAATAAGTGATGCTTGAGTAATTTATCTGTATAGGAATCCAAACATTTGATCTCACTACTGGCAAGATGTTGCCAGCATTGAATTTGTGAATCAAATTGTTTATTTACTGACCACTTCTAATTATTAATAATGAGAATAATTTTCTATCTGTTCAGGTCATGTGAACCCCTCTACAGGTGTCATAGTGGGTAACCCTACACAGTTTCTTACAAGTTCAAAGCAGGGTGCACTACATTAGGGTCTGCTTCATTTTGTCATGCAGATTTAGAATAGGTGAGACTGTCTGACAACCACTCAACATGTATAATTTTCTCAGATTGTCCTTCCTGGAACACATTAGTTGCACACAAGGGTTCACACCATGTTATTTCTGGGCATCAAGATGGAGAGCAGCAACAAGCATCGGTTACAGTCTCACATATCAGATCAATATCCTGTACCCTGTCCCTACCTCAAGAACTGGACTACATCATGGCAGCCAAGATGGCCATGTTCATTTATGATTGAACAGTTGACCACAACCACAATTGATTATACATTGTCAGACACCAGAAAACAGTTCCATGACTCACATGGTGATACCATGCTCTGAGTATGATGCTTAGTATAGTACCATTACATCAATGAAACCATCAACTTCAAGAAACCAGTTGAACTTGGATTAGTCTAACTCACACAGTGCTGCTACGCACTTTTTGTGGATATTCCTGGTCTATACAGGCACTCTCATGGATTAGTCAAACCACATAGGAAACTTCCTTTGGAGGATGAACAGTTATATTTACAAACTCATGGATTAATCTTACCCACAATAGTACCTCAAAACACTTCTGGCATGATGTCCTTCATGGTGCCTTTATTGTAAAGTGATGTCTCTTTACTCATAATCAAGGCTACCCAGACTCATAAGAGCTGCAAATATATTTGGCCACCATTATGAACATTCTTCTCCAACCGCTTCACAGGTAGCACAGTAGACATAGATTTCACTTCCTCAGTCTATAAGCAATGAAATAAGCAATAAGCATTCAAGTTCACTCATTGTTATTAGTTTGTGGATGAGTTCTGTCCTTGTTTTTGTATATCACCTGCTGGGTCTGCAGTTCTGACACCAGATGAGAATTATCTACAGAGGATTATGCTTTCAGTTGCTTCCCCAATCTGAACAGTTATTGACATTTTGGGACTGGCACCGTCATCAATTATGATTTCAAACATCTATGGGTGTATTATAACACAAATGCTTCCAGTTTTCCATTTTAATACTCATGATGTAATTCAAAACATCATAACTGTGAGAGCAACCTTTCATCGAACATTTTGACGATCCTCAATATGTGGACCACAGCTTATATCCTTCGACCACGAATCGCATTGGAATACAGGGTGCATGTTTCTAGGTGAGCCTGAGGCAGGCCGATAATTTCCACCAGTGTTTACATGAGACCATCCCTATCTTGATGACATACATACATACAGGCCCCACATCCTCCATTTTCACAGATTGCAGTAAGAAGAAGACTCCAGTCTTTTGTGGCTTATTGGATTAGATTTAGCATCATGACATGGGGATCCAAAAGTGGTTTCTGGGTACTTGATATCATGTTCAGTGCACATACTAAGCCTTTGGCCGCAGCTTGTCAGATACAATGCAGCACTTGGCAGTTGATCCACAGCAAAAGCGCATTCAGTCATCTCAGTTAGGCTCTTGGGTTTGTAGTGGAATACAACAAGTCCTAATACTGTCAATTGTGAAGGCTGCATAGTCAGTGTGATTTCATGCAAGAGATGTGATTTCATGTCCCACTGAATCAGCTTTCAGAAGTCTGTGATTTACCTACACCAGGCTACAGATTCATTATATGTTGGAGCAAGACATGATTTTACATGTTGCTCTCATTTTATTCTCAATCTCTTGTCAGCAAGAACATCTTAGACCTTGTACCCCTTTCAAGATTTGGTCAACTAGGTCTGGACTCTATATTTAAGTAAGAAGAATACGTTCCTTAGGAAAGAGATGTAAATTCGTGTGATGGTAAGATCAGTGTCTTTTTGGAGTAATCCATTAATTTGATTATTCATTTGCTGGCTGTGTTTTGTTCATTACGGCAACAGATGGCTTAGTTCTTGATTGTTTTTGGAGCTCTTGTAACAGTGGTTACATGGTCCAAATGGAGACTGAACCATGACAATTGGACCAACTCTCTCAATTGACAAGATTTGAGGTTGTATCATGAAAGCTTTTTTTACTTGCAATGGCAGTACCTCAGCAAACACATACTCTCCCACCTTTTTGGACAAACAGGAGTGTGGCCCTCTCAGGTCTCAGGATCATGTCATCAAAATGGATGCCATTTTTTAAGCTTGTCATTATTGAGCCTACATTATTTTGCCTGATGACTTCACTTGTGGTGACTAATTTCAAACAACAAAGCAGAACAAGTGCCTGGACTGTTGTATTCTTATGTGGAATTTTCTAAATGGTTTCCTCAGTGATAATCCAGGTTTCAGTTCAACATATCCTAGTGATCTTCATGAGTCCTATCTGTTATGATAAATTATCAGCATTGGTTACCATAGTTACCCAGTTTGGCAGGTGGATGTGAAAAGGTACTCAGACATAAAAAATGTCATTGTTTACCTGAAATTATCAATTGAATAGCAAACAGGTTTCTTCTAAGAATTTTTGAATATTTCTTGTTCAGATTGTTATATAAAATGACTCATTTAAATCATTTTTGTTGAATAATGATAAAATTTAGAAGAAAGTCCAATGAACTTTGTTTCACATATCTCAAAAATAGGAAATGCATAAGTCAACCTTAATATGTTTTAAAAAGATTTTGGTTTTCTATGTAGGATATGAGGAGAGTTTTACCATCATTTTACCAGTCTGCATTATTTATGCACAGTAAAGGAGAAGAAAGACATGGCATTAAAGGCATTTTAGGAAATATGACAGTAATAAGTGCAAATACACACTCTTTGCAAGGAGTTTTTTTTGTTTCTATAATTTTTTTGCTATTATTGTATTTTTACAATGACCAGGGTTCAGAATGTTTGATTTGATTGGTGTATGATGTTATTATGATATGCTTGGAATATTATACAGCTCCTCTTCAAATATATCATTTTATGGCTGTAGAAAACAAGGATGCTGTTGAAGCTATCATCTTGAGAAAAAAGTTATGGCATTAACATAAAATGTAATTATTTGACTAAATTGGTAAACCTAAATGAATATTGAAAAGTGACATGGCCAAAGACAGGAAATCTTCCAGTGCTATTTTTTATTTTGGAAAGCCTCTTGAAAATTGAATACTGATTTCTCTTGGAATCTGCATTAGGTAAATGCATTTTTATCCCCTTCCAAATACATGAAAACAAAAAAGAGAGGATGAATAAACGCCATAAGAACAAAACATTCAGTATTAAACAGTATAATTTAGAAGAGTTTTGACCCCAGACTGATTATCCTCCTGTCTTTGGTTTCTGCTGCATAATTTTATTTAGCTTTGTTGGATTGAATATAACATGATGCTTTATATTGATGAGCCGTTGAATAAATTTAGTTGCAGATTTTCCACATTGTCACTTTTTGTCAATTCTCCTAACTTTGTAGCTTTCAGTTGCATAGTGTTACGTAGGAATATTGAATTTTAGCTTAGGTTACCATGCACCTCTTTACTGACAACACCTTGAATGAGTATCATATCCAGCATTTCATGTCATCATTTGTGTCCCCTGAATATCTATCTTTTCCATGCTTTGGTTTTCCATCAGAATTTCATTTATTTAAGGTTCTGCAAAGCAGATTGTAGTGTGCAGGTCTACTATAATGCAGCCATTGATACAAGCGCTAAACCTCTCCATAATTATTTTATTTACATTAGGGTTGCATTAAGAATGTAGACTATACACAAGCTGATGTTTTGGTCATAATCTCTCTCTCTCTCTCTCTCTCTCTCTCTCTCTCTCTCTCTCTCTCTCTCTCTCTCTCTCTCTCTCTCTCTCTCTCTCTCTCTCTCTCTCTATATATATATATATATATATATATATATATATACACATACACATACATATACACACATATATACATGCATATACATACATGCACACATACATGTATATATATATATATTGTCAGTCTCCATGCTTACCTACTTATCTAACAATTAATCAAGCAACTTTATTTCTTTCCACAGCTGCAAAAGTTGTTGTTTTCTGCCACACTGTCCCAGAATCCAGAGAAACTCCAGCAGTTGAACCTGTTCCAACCAAAACTATTTACATCTGTTGTCAGTTCAGCCAAGGACAAGTTGAGCACAAATGAAAATGAAAAAGTTCCACAGGAAAACAAAGTTACTGGTATGTGTAGCTGTAATGGGGACAATTAATAATAGTTTGTTAAGCTCAGGGTTGGAAGAGATATTGACATATGTTTCATCCAGGAATGACTTCAACAACAGTCATATCCATAAACATTGTGATCTCTTTACTTGTAAATTCTTTGATGCTTTCCTGACCTAATGAAAAGGAGTGATCCACTTTCATATTCCTATGGTAAATAGTACTTACAATTTATTTCAGTACTAAACATTTTTCTGAGTTATATCAAGTATATTGCAGGTTGGATATTTAGATTTGTGTAACACAAGGCCAAAATTTATATTTTGCTCAGGCAAGCACAAGTTTGCAAGATGCAAAGAGTTGAGAGAGAATACATGTTCAGTTCATAATGCTCTTCATTTTGCAAGTTGTGTACTCAATGAATGTGCCACGGTACATAATGTGCCATGGTACATATATCAACTCTTTTTTGTGTTTGTATGTATCATATGCTTCTGTCACATAAATGCCCCCATTTTCATTTATCAGTTCTTGATGTATTGTGCTTACAGATTGGAGCAAGTTTTGACAAAAATGAAGTTTATGTTTTTATTTTAACTTCTCAGTTGCATTTTAGTTATAATATTTGTAAGAATATTGGATTCATATATGGTTTGTGAACTTTCAGGCAGTGGGTGAGCCTGCTCACTTTCTGGAACAATGAGATGTATCATGCTTACCGACTGTCAAGAGTGCTTGTCAAAAGATTGTTTTATGTTGCTGATTATCTGTCTGTCTGTCTGTCTATCTATCTATCTGTCTGTCTGTCTATCTATCTGTCTGTCTGTCTGTCTGTCTGTCTGTCTGTCTGTCTGTTTCACCTTGCTTTTTGTACAATCTAGTCTTCAGCTATCAATTCATACCCTTCCTTTTTTCTCATCTACATGTGTATCTTCATGTATTATGAAAAATATCTTACTTGATAACATTAATTATTGGTGTAAGTTTTTAATTACCACCTCCCCAATATTAAGAAAAACAATAAAAGCTGTTAATTTAGCATCAGTTTAAGAAAAGATCCCATATCTTAATTTACTTGTTTTAACAATTTTTTAAAAATGTAGGTGATATTATGTTGTCTTGTTTTTAGGTAAAATTGTATCTATAAAATGGAAAAGTAGTTTTCCAGTTAGCATGCCTAGTTTTTTCAGATGTGCTGAGCACTGCATTTTGTTGTTTTTGCTAATCACATATATGTACAATAATGGTTAGGAAAATGTATGCAGGATGCAAGTGTTTCGAGTTAGCTGTAGATAATCACCCCACCTACAATATGAACCATACATATAGTGTTTGCTCAATTACTCCCACAAAATATTCAGACATCACAGCTTAGCATTTGACCCATGAAGGAGCAAAGAAATGCACATACAGGGATGCTGATATCACTGACATTGTTCCTGTTGACAATTTTTTGTTTGGATATAATAAAATACAGCAATTTCTACTGTGGGCTTTTATTGGTCATGCAGTCACAATCAGATTGTATCGTAACTGCACAATGTAATGGGTCAGTGGCATCCCAAAGCTGTTATATAATGATTATGTCATCACAGGCAGACTGGTCATGCCAACCTCGATTTTACTTTTATGATGGACAGCACTGTACTTCAGCACCAGACACAAGCCAGTCATGAACCACTTACACTCCAACTCAAGCACAGCATTAGCCTGTGTCTTTGATTTCAGGGTCTGGGTATGTTGATCTATTTCTTCCTGGCATATGCAGTCCACAGTGCCACAGAATATTGTAAAAGTGCATAATACTGGACAACTACCAAAATAGTAGGATGACCAGTCCAGCATGTACCATAATTTTATTCTGACCCCAGTACTGGCTTTGTTGATCTTTCCTGGAATGGTTAACAATGAACTTTGGCTCCCAGACCACAAGTCCATTTGTGGGTATTTAGGTGGCACAAAGTGAACACCTTAAGATCACATTATCCTTGCATGAACACTCTTTTAGCTACATTGGCTGACTCACCCCCCACTTCATTGGCTTAGTCCTTCTGCCGTTGCAAGTATCCCTTGACCTTTGTAGGTTTCCTTGCTACCAAACTTATCTGAGTTTGAAGGCATGCATTTAAAAGGCACCATCATTGTTCATGTTTTGATTCCAGGGAAAATTCAGCCCTCCATGCATTGATTGAAGCAGTCTTCTGTCTTCAACCACCAACTATTTATCATTAGGCTTTTACAGAATTCTATCACTCTCATAAAAAAAGATTGCTATTAATTTAAAAGATAATCATGGTTTGTCTATAATTACTTTGCCTCTTTTGTGCCTTGAATTAAAAAAAATTATGATAATATCTCAAATATTTTATAAGCATGTTCATAGTATTAATTAGTGTAACATATTCTAACAACTTATATTAAGAACATGTATTTGTCAAGATGTTTAGTTTTAAGTCAAGATAAGTAGAAGACCAAATGTGGATGGACAGCCACTACCCTGACATGTATCAGCTCTGTGGATTGAAGCAGGGCCAGAAGAGGTGCCAAGCAACTGTGTTACCTCTAGGCTATCCATGTTGATGTAGCCACTGTCATGGTCATTAAAAAAAAAACCCAGTAAATGTTTCCTATTTTATCTGAGAATCCTTTGAACATTGAAATATAAAATTATCCAGACTTTTTGGGAGGTAAAGATTTTGTGTGGAGGAAAGATCAGTCAGATAAATGATGAAGATGAAATTGTAGACAGGATATTCCATATATCAGTATGAAAGAGAACTGCAGACAGGATTTCCATATATCAGTATGAATGAAAATTGTAGACAGGATATTCCATATATCAGTATGACTGAAAACTGTAGACAGGATATTCCATATATCAGTATGAATGAAAACTGTAGACAGGATATTCCATATATCAGTATGAATGAAAATTGTAGACAGGATATTCCATATATTAGTACGAATGAAAACTGTAGACAGGATATTCCATATATCAGTATGAATGAAAACTGTAGACAGGATATTCCATATATTAGTACGAATGAAAACTGTAGACAGGATATTCCATATATCAGTATGAATGAAAATTGTAGACAGGATATTCCATATATTAGTATGAATGAAAACTGTAGACAGGATATTCCATATATCAGTATGAATGAAAACTGTAGACTGGATATTCCATATATCAGTATGAATGAAAACTGTAGACAGGATATTCCATATATCAGTATGAATGAAAACTGTAGACAGGATATTCCATATATCAGTATGAATGAAAATTGTAGACAGGATATTCCATATATTAGTACGAATGAAAACTGTAGACAGGATATTCCATATATCAGTATGAATGAAAACTGTAGACTGGATATTCCATATATCAGTATGAATGAAAACTGTAGACAGGATATTCCATATATCAGTATGAATGAAACCTGTAGACAGGATATTCCATATATCAGTATGAATGAAAATTGTAGATAGTTTTATTCTATTTGTTACTTTCCAGAGGATGAAGATATCAAAGGCCAGGGAGAGTTTGTTGGAAAGTACACAACACCAGCAGGACTCACAGTAAGTAATATTGGATACTAAACTTTTCTTTTTATTATATATATCATAGTGAGATGAGGGAATATATCAGTGGGAGAAAAATTATATTGCCACAGTGAGATTACCTCTTTTATCACCACTGCAGCTATATCACTTTTGGAACTACTTTTTTACCTGTAAAGGAAATATATCTGACATTCTGTTCATTTTTCAAACCTGTATTTTCATAATAAGACCTATTTCATTTTTCTTCTTTTGCTTCTTCTCACCTTCTCCCTTTTCCTACATCTGGTATGTGCCATCAAGAAATGACTAAAATGTACTCCAAACAGCAAAATGTTGACTTCAAGTATTGCCTTGTTAACACTAGTTATGAACTATGGAAATTGTCAGTGACTGGACTTACTTGGCCTTTTGTTAAGTGTCACACATACACTATTGTCAATCTATAATACTCTATGACAATTGGAAAAAGAAATTATGACTAAATATATTAATAAAAAATTTTAAGTGGTGAATTTAACTTGTATCATAATTGTGTTTGAAAACAATAGATAAAATGGGTAATGATTAATGCTAATTGCAACAATCAAGAATTGGATGCAATGTCTGCTGCTGAACAAGCCTACAAGTTTACCAAGGCCACATCAGATTTCCAATTTTAGTGTTGAAATAAACAAAAAAAAAAGAAAAAATTCTTACAAGGAAGCTCACAATCATGAAAGTCTATTTATAGATATTATGCTCTGAAGTCTATAGATATTATGCTCTGAAGTCTGTCAGATACAACCACTCTGTGATGTTTCAACATTGCTCCACCATCACAGTATAAATCCAGACTTGAAATGGGTTGACAAAAATTAAAGTTTCTTCATTTTCTTACGAATATAGTCATTTGTTTGACTAAATATACAATTTGAAGCATATGTAAAAGCTAAATTTTTAAAATGGCACTGTCCAAATATTATTATAAAATTTAGGAACTTCATTTTATCAGTGTAGTAATGCGGCTGTTAATCACATTGGTGCAGAATGGAGAATATCCATGCAGTTTGACACTTTTAGACTTTAAAAAGATGTACAATAAAAAGATAAGCTACATTTTTGAGTAAAAATTATTTTCTCATCTGCAGTGAATGTTAAATGAAGGATGATTGCTAAGAGGAACAGCACATAATGCTGGCATCTATATGTATCATCTGCCTGGTTCTTCACATAGGTCAACTTTCAATTTTCACTGTAATATTTATCACAAATTTCAATGACATTTCATATCTCATCTGATGTGTTTCACCACTACACATATAACATCTCATCATGTTGTTGAAAAGATATCATAATTCTGTATTATTCAATATCGTTCCATTCATCCTTTTTTACTACACCAATCCAACAATTACTCTAATTTGAAGTGAATATTTTTTTTTTGTTTCTTATTATTATTATACATTTTCTGGTCATAAACACTCACAACCTTGTAGCCCATGAGGTATTATAGGTGTTTGTCAGATCATGTGCTTGTTTTAGTAACAAAAGTTCTAAAAGTCATCATATTACTGAGACAGACAACATGAGTGTTCTCCCTTTGAATAGTGGGATTGGCAGCATCTAAAGTTAAAACCAGCTTTTGCTTATGCCTGGTTAGCATGATTTTGCAAGAGGTCTCACAAATACTTACTGCCTCTTTGTCAGCAATTCTTTGGATTTTTCTCAACTCCAGGAAGTATGCTCCATTTTTTTTCCTGTCTGAATTTCACTTATTCATTTTCTTTCAATTTGATTTTTTTCTATTGTGCGATGTATGATAAGCTAACTGGCACCTTATTGCCTTTCCAGTGGACAGTAGTACTAACAGTTCATCTCAGTAGTCAATATTTTTGTAAGCTGTCTCAAGTACATTATCATTTATTCCCTGTTATAAGATCATTTCTGATATTTACTTTGGCATTTATCTTTATTCATAGCATCCACTTAATGGTAGATTTAGGAAGACAATGGACAGGTTTTCCCTATAGATGTATTGTGGTTTTGCTTTCTTTAACTACAGGTAAGTACAATAATTGGCAAGATTAAATATGGGATGTGTCAATAAGGTTGTTTAAGGATAATCGCCCACTCTGTATTAATTATATGGTGTGCAGTTCAAACCATACTTGCAGAATTTACCGGTCCAAAAGAAAGATGGGCAACCCTGTTGGCCATGTACTAAACGTGAGCAAATTAGAGAGTCACAAGGTGAGATCAATAGTATGCAAACTCTGTCACCATTTTCCTTACGACAGAGTTACTACCAGTAGAAATATTGCCCATTAAGTAAAGGACCTTGCAATCTATGCCATCATAAACTTTCTACACAATTACAGCACCACCATTGCCCACAATGTCACAACCAGGGCATACCATCACTGCATAGATATCTAGGCAAACACCATCATGGTACAACAGTCTATCTGGACGTTCTCTTGCCGCATAAAGATCTAGTACTAGCTTGGTCCTCATGAATGATACTGGGTTTAGTGATCTGTCTTTCTGGTAAACCAATCCTGGACCCAAGACACAGACAACATTAAGCACCCAGTCATGCCAATTCTAGTCCCTTTTCTGTCACAAACACCCAACAAATGGCACTAGATTTAATGAATTATTCTTCCACACTTTCCAGTACTAGATGCATGGTAGTATTTTGCACCTGCATCGGATAGTTTCACCACTTGTTCCAGCTCTGCCACAACTAAGAATAAACTACAGTGATTCCCCATTCCCAAGGACCCAGTACCCACCTCAGTTCTTTGAGGATTCTCATCATGAATGCATAGAGGTCACATAATGGACACACTCTAGGATTTGTTCTCTGTCTCTCACAATCTGCTTCACCAGTTCAGTGACTGGTATGTTTGTAAGAAGTTTCTGCCATCCCATTTGTCTGAGTTGAAGTGGCATCTTCCATCCTTGATCTGATAAAGGGAAGACTAAGATTTCCATCCATTGATTAAAGAAGCCTTCCAGCTTCTGCTTTCAGATTTTTGTCCTCCTCCTCCTCTCTCCTAACCAAGAAAGATCAGTCTTTTTTAAACTGCCTCCACAATCTGGTTATATCACTGACAATCTGCATTGTTTCAAAATGCAACTTCAAAAACCTATTGTCAACATGCTGTAGTGATGACTTGCACCAGTTCTTCCCAAAAATCTTCTAACATATTTTGACCTGTCTCTATTGAAGGCCTTGGCCCATTGCCTGAAATGGAATCTACCAATATGGGTTCTGTGGGGTGCTGAAGAAGACAGATTTTGAAAAACTCAGACTCATCTTTCATACAAGATGTGCTTCCTAGTCACATTATTCAGTGAGATACTTCTTTTTGTAGTCTGAGCTATCTGCAGTTCTGTTGTGATTGCCCGTAGTGTCTCTGCCAAAAGTTGGTTTTCATGCTTGGGAAATTAGTCCTCTGATTTGAAAGTGCTTCTTTGGACCCTTTTTCCTAGGGCATCTACAGAACCCTGTTTGGTGGTACTTTGTGGGAGCCTGAGTGAGTTACTAGAGGAATATTTGACTTATTCTTACCGTACAGAGCTCCATTAGTCAGAATCTGTTGGGTTATCAGCTTGGCTAGCTACCAATGACCAGATGATTTTTTTAAGCACATGAGGTTGTCACCAGCATAGTGTTCAAGCACAGCTGTTCAGTAGCAAGTATGATTCAAGCCAAGTATGGCAATCAGAGATGACTTTCTCTAGCTTTTACCTCAGAGACTTTTCACTCCAAATTGCACAGTTCGAGCACCAAACTTACTTTTTAGGTGATCCAGCAGCTTTGTTGTGATAGAGGTTATTCTGCTTTTGCTGGATTTTTAGTAGCAATCATTTTTCTTTAAATTTTGTCCATACATTGACTGTGTACTGACTTTTACCCCTATCGCACACAATACTCATTGACTATGTACTGACTTTTACCCCTATCTCACACAATACTCAAAACTGTTACACGTACATCTGATATAGGAGACTGGGGCCCCAGGTGGGTGAGTGGTCAAATGTGCTCGACTTCACTGATAACTGTCATCTCACCACTCTCCATTTGGGTTTGAGTCATGGGCTTGGCCAGTATGCATATGAGAAAGCTTGCCAACTGCTTCTGTGGGTTGGTGGTTCATCCTAGGATTTTCCCAGGATTTTACTCCACCAGTTATACTGGCTGCCATGCATAGCCTATCATGTGCAGAAAGAAGATGTTAAACCCACAACAACATTGTCAGGAGACTGGAGGTAGGGATAATCCCTGGATAAGGGGATATAATGCCCTCTGCCCACTACCTGCATTTTCATGTATTTTGATTGGAGTAACATATTTGAAGAAGTAAACAGTTTTGGGAGTAGTAATACTAACCCAGTCATAATGCTTGCAAATCCTTCCAAGCCTCCACTAAATTACATAACTGGAGGAGCAAGCATAGCCACTCTAGTCGAAACAATAATTGACATAATTTAATATCAGTCAGTCTTTCCAAGGAAAGATCACTCTATTTTTACTTCTCTGTTGGCCAGCTCACTACATTTTAACATTTTTGTAACTTCAAGACACTGAAATTCTCTCCTGGTTTGAGAAGGCTGGTTCTATGAGGTGGAGCACATACATCTGATGTATTATGATCAGGTAAGTATTATTGAAGAAAGATTTTAAACAAACATTGGTTTCTTAGGTATCTCAGCCAAAATGACAATTTCACTTATGTGGCCAACTACAGTTCTATAGTGGAATGCTCCAGTGGCCTAGTCGTTAGAGTGTCCACCTCTGATGCAGGAGGTCATGAGTTCGAACCCCAGCAGAGTAATACCAAAGACTTATAAAAATGGTACTAACAGCTGCCTTGCTAGTGTCCAGCATTGAGAGGTTAGTGTTAGGACTGGTCGGCTTGTTGTCAGAATAATGTGACTGGGTGTAGGGCCTCCCTTGGAAATATTTTTCTTTGCGCCATGAAATTTGCCATCACTATGTACTGTGCATGCTGAATATTGTGAGAAATTCTTCCATACAAACAATTCAAAATGCATGCATGGCACTTTATATATTGTGCAAGTTGACATGATCCTAAAAAAAAGTTTTGCTGTGTGCAGATGTTTTTTGGAGTGAAAAAGGGAACAGTTGTAACCATAGCAAAATGTACATGATTGTTGTTTTTGCATGATCAGAGGTGCCAGCAATTCAGGACTTTATTAGAATAATTATAAATACATTGTGAAAGGTTTCTCATTCTTAATTGTATTGACAGAATTCTTAAAAATCATGGATAAAATTATGGGATAATAGTACCTTAGCAACGATATGATAGACTGTCACATAGGTTATAGTTTTTGACTGTAAAGGCTTTAAGCACTTGATAAGAAACCAGTCAATAAGGCTGTCATTAAGTGAAAAGGATGACACATGAAGGGGAAAGAAAAGAAACCAGTCAATAAGGCAATCATTAAGTGAAAAGGATGACACATGAAGGGGAAAAAAAGATACAGATGATTCATGAGAAAAACTGTTTTAGTTTTGATTACCAATGCTGAAGATACTCAAGCTTTTTGGATTGGAGAAATGCAAACACCACTTTTTTCATTTGACATTAATTGTTAATGACTGTAATGTATTAGCTCAAAGAAAGATGTAATATAAAGTTTTTTCCTTTTAACTAGTTTGTTATCCATTCCTTACAGGTTAAATTCCACCACTTCCACCACCCCATATGATGCTAGCATTCCTGATTCCTGAAAAGTATGCACATGGACTAGCTACTCTGTAATTTCTGGATACATAAATTGTATACCAAATACCTCCTAAAATCAGGATATTTTTGAATACAGAAACCAAATTTACTCAAAAAGCAGGTCAGACCAACTAAACATGCCTGATCCTGTGAGAATAATCATTCCAATAAAAGGTTTGCTCCAGTTAGTAAATTTCACCGTGAATAATGCATATTCAATTTTATCATTACAGGAGTATGTTGTTGAATGTACGGCAGCAGAAAAACCTCTGATAATTCTTCATTTCCTGCACAATCTAAAGTTTCGAAACATCCTGTGTTTCACCAACTCTGTAGAGGCAACCCACAAGTAAGTTAAATGAACCGAAAACTTGATGGCAATTTTGCTTATGTATAATGTACACCCAAGTACAAACAGAATAGTTTCAGATTTGTCATCACATAATACAACATTATATCAGGTTTACTGTATTTTTTAAAATCATTAGGTGATGGCAACGACATCCCCATAACTATTGTCTTACAGGGTTCTATTGGAAGGCAATAATCTTGAAGCTATGTACATACATGTGTTTTTTCTTGCTGCTCATTCTAAGATGCAAACATTGTACTGAAAGAGCACTACTTTTCCACTGAATTTTGTTTATTGTCTTGACTTATGTATGTGACCTTTAACACAACCAATGTAGCTATAAACTTTGCACCCCATTTGTCTGTTGTTGGCAAGTTCAGCGTTGACCAGAAACCTACCTCAAATTTTCATCCACCTTACAAGATGCAATTCTGGTAAAGGTGAAAGCTGGAAACAGGTTTCTACCATAAAACATTCTGAATTGATGAGGTTTAATTCTTAAAATAAATTGTGAATTCCGATTTTTTTTAAAGCTGACATTCCTGTTTTTAATCTGAATAGAAGGAGATTAAAATATTGGAATATACATTTGTACATGAGTCATAACTTTCATTATTTGCTCAGTGAAGTATATATTAGTGTGTGTATTTTCAACCATGCTTGGAAACATGGAAAAAAGAGAAAAGAAGCTTATGTTAATATATCTGTTTCCTTATTTGTTTTTATTGAAATGCTGTTTTAGTCAGTAATAAAATTTTAAAAATTATAATTCAGTTGGTACAGAGCCAAGACTGTATTTTGACATGTTACTTTTTTTGGGTGACTCAAGGGACATCATTTTCATTTGCTTAAGACTAGCTAGATTCCTGTCATGAATATGTGTAAAATGTGTCATGACAATTCTTTCAGTATTTTTGCATAGTATGATGAGGAAATTTTCATCTGTTTTTGTTGAGCATAAACAAAATACAGAATGGACATAAAGAAATGGATTCCAGTTTTCAAAAATAAAAGCTTAGTTTTGCTATATGCATCATATACATTGTATTCATGACTCAAAGCTATGTCTTGTTGATTGTATTATTCCTGTTGTGAAGGAGAGCAAATTAGTAGGCCATTTTTCAAACGTAAACTAAATTTTCATACAGGTATTACAATACCGCGAGACACAACAGAGAGCACTGGATTTGATACAAGTAGTGGCAAACACTGATGGGGAACTGATGCAAAGTTACAGGTCATTTGTAAAATCAAAATTGTACTATGGCTCAATCAGCTTGTATATTTTATCAGCTGATTACCAGTCATTGACTTTTATTGGGTGCATACATTTAAAAGCAAATTAACCATCACTTTATCTCAAGTGAAATTTGCTCCTCAGTATATTACCAAACCATCCTCTAAACCGTCTAACCCTGCATATGACGTATTGTTTAAACTGAAATACCATATCCTTCACATTAAGAAAGCAAACTTCATTTCACCTTCCTCACTTAAAAATCAATGTTGAATATATCACAGAATTCTGTATTCCCAAATCACTGCCTTGGGAATCAAAACCTACAAAAATATTTGTTGACTTTTGTAAATTCAAAAAGTATTCAACAGATCCTTTTCAGGGTAGATTTAATGAAATCCGAATCCGACTCATATCATAGTGATAAATCTCTTTATGGAGAAAGAAAGAAGGAGACAAAGTTGGATCTGGCATCACGACAGCCTATGACACCATCTTGAGCTCATTGCCAGATAAGTCCTTAATTTTCGCTATAGAAATTAGTCATACTCAAAGGTTTGAACTATATTGAAACCTCTATAAAACAAATTGCATCATGTTTTTGGATTCCTTTTCCACATTGAATTGCTTACAGAATCATAGATTTGAGAAGCTATTAACAGCCTATAAATCAGAGAAACAGGATGTTGTCATTCAATCTGGCAAAAGAATTCTGTACTGTTGGCTGTCTAGTCACTTTGTCATGAGGGTAATGAAAGGCAGATAAAACAGCCAAAGCTGCCATTTAGTCACGGGTTTGCAAATTGAAGATTCGATATATTATATAAATCAACATGTTCATTATATTTATGGAATGAAATCTCCACAAACAAACTTGAGAATGAATAAATCAGAGATGTGGGGTAGTATTATGCCAACTTTATATTGGACACACATACTGGACTTGTGCATACCTCCTGATGGGTTAACATTGACCGGTGGTTGTTTCCTGCCATTGTCCACTGAGAGTAGGGCATGTTTTGTTAAGTATGTTTATTTGCACCCTATGTGACAGAAGTATTTTTGTGTGAACTGATGGAAGAAACTATTAGCATGTACCACTTGAGGAAATCTTGGCATTTATAAGGGAATAGAGTTTGTACAAGAAATTTTAATCATGTTGCAATGTATATTCATATGTAACCATTTTCTGTTATTTAATGTACATTTTACATCTTTACATTTTATATTTATCTTCATGTACTTAATTATACATTTACATGCATTTGGAAAGCTTATCTTCCTAATCTTTGGGCAGATTAATTTTGAATGTTTGGAACATAAACACTACATAACCACTTCTGTGTTAAAGAGCCATGAAGCGCTACATACATACACATATCCGGTAGTTTAGGAGGAGCATCAAAATATAACTTGTATCATATACACTTGTATCAGATCCTGTGTATTGGATATAACTTGTATCATATACACTTGTATCAGATCCTGTGTATTGGATATAACTTGTATCATATACACTTGATTCAGATCCTGTGAATTGGATATAACTTGTATCATATAAACTTGTATCAGATCCTGTGTATTGGATATAACTTGTATCATATACACTTGTATCAGATCCTGTATTATTGGATATAACTTATATCATATACACTTGTATCAGATCCTGTGTATTGGATATAACTTGTATCATATACACTTGTATCAGATCCTGTGTATTGGATATAACTTGTATCATATACACTTGTATCAGATCCTGTTGATTGGATATAACTTGTATCATATACACTTGTATCAGATCCTGTGTATTGGATATAACTTGTATCATATACACTTGTATCAGATCCTGTGTATTGGATATAACTTGTATCATATACACTTCTATCCGATCCTGTGAATTGGATATAACTTGTATCATATACACTTGTATCAGATCCTGTGTATTGGATATAACTTGTATCATATACACTTGTATCAGATCCTGTGTATTGGATATAACTTGTATCATATACATTTGTATCAGATCCTGTGTATTGGATATAACTTGTATCATATACACTTGTATCAGATCCTGTGTATTGGATATAACTTGTATCATATACACTTGTATCAGATCCTGTGTATTGGATATAACTTGTATCATATACACTTTTATCAGATCCCGTGTATTGGATATAAATTGTATCATATACACTTGTATCAGATCCTGTTGATTGGATATAACTTGTATCATATACACTTGTATCATATCCTGGGTATTGGATATAACTTTTATCATATACAATTATATCAGATTTTGTGTATTGGATATAACTTGTATCATATACACTTGTATCATATCCTGTGTATTGGATATAACTTGTATCATATACACTTGTATCAGATCCTGTGTATTGGATATAACTTGTATCATATACACTTGTATCAGATCCTGTGTATTGGATATAACTTGTATCATATACACTTGTATCAGATCCTGTTGATTGGATATAACTTGTATCATATACACTTGTATCAGATCCTGTGTATTGGATATAACTTGTATCATATACACTTGTATCAGATCCTGTGTATTGGATATAACTTGTATCATATACACTTCTATCCGATCCTGTGAATTGGATATAACTTGTATCATATACACTTGTATCAGATCCTGTGTATTGGATATAACTTGTATCATATACACTTGTATCAGATCCTGTGTATTGGATATAACTTGTATCATATACATTTGTATCAGATCCTGTGTATTGGATATAACTTGTATCATATACACTTGTATCAGATCCTGTGTATTGGATATAACTTGTATCATATACACTTGTATCAGATCCTGTGTATTGGATATAACTTGTATCATATACACTTGTATCAGATCCCGTGTATTGGATATAAATTGTATCATATACACTTGTTTCAGATCCTGTTGATTGGATATAACTTGTATCATATACACTTGTATCATATCCTGGGTATTGGATATAACTTTTATCATATACAATTATATCAGATTTTGTGTATTGGATATAACTTGTATCATATACACTTGTATCATATCCTGTGTATTGGATATAACTTGTATCATATACACTTGTATCAGATCCTGTATTATTGGATATAACTTATATCATATACACTTGTATCAGATCCTGTGTATTGGATATAACTTGTATCATATACACTTGTATCAGATCCTGTGTATTGGATATAACTTATATACACTTGTATCAGATCCTGTGTATTGGATATAACTTGTATCATATACACTTGTGTCAGATCCTGTGTATTGGATATAACTTGTATCATATACACTTGTATCAGATCCTGTGAATTGGATATAACTTGTATCATATAAACTTGTATTAGAACCTGTGTATTGGATATAACTTGCATCATATACACTTGTTACAGATCCTGTGGATTGGATATAACTTGTATCATATACACTTGTTCAGATCCTGTGTATTGGATATAACTTGCATCATATACACTTGTTTCAGATCCTGTGTATTGGATATAACTTTTATCATCTACATTTGTATTAGATTCTGTTAGATGTAATGCTAACTTTTAAGGGGTTTTAGGAAATAGTGGTGTTATGTGCACTGGTTCCTTTTTAATGGTTTATTGATCATGTAGCAAATAAACACTGAAGATGAAGGTTACTTGCAGTTGATGCTGTCTCTCCCAATGATCATTTTAGATTATACTGGGTTGTGAAGCTGATGGGTGGAATTGAGGTAAGGGAATTTTCTTCCAACCTGCACACCCTGAAACGCAACAAGATTCAGCAGAAATTTGAGTCTGGAAAAATAGATATGTGAGTAATAAGATATTTTTGTACTATATGACCTTGAAATTAAACATCTTTACTGTTTACGTGCTGTTGTATATATTAAACTGATTATGTGTACTGCCTGTTGCATGCATTTTTTTTAGTGTACAGGCTGTTGCATATATTAAATTGATTGTGTGTACAGCCTGTTGCATGCATTATTTTGAGTGTACAGGCTGTTGCATATATTAAATTGATTGTGTGTACAGCCTGTTGCATGCATTATTTTGAGTGTACAGGCTGTTGCATATATTAAATTGATTGTTTGTACATCCTGTTGCATGCATTATTTTGAGTGTACAGGCTGTTGCATATATTAAATTGATGGTTTGTACAGCCTGTTGCATGCATTATTTTGAGTGTACAGGCTGTTGCATATATTAAATTGATTGTGTACAGCCTGTAGCATGCATTATTTTGAGTGTACAGGCTGTTTCATATATTGCTTTGTGCATACAGGCTGTTGCATATGTTACATTTGCTGTTGTACATGGTGTTGCATATTTTTGGATTGTGTGCATGCTGTTGCATGTATTACTTTGCATATAGTCTATTCTGTGTACAGACTGTTGTATGTATTACTTTGCATATACAGTCTATTCTGTGTACAGACTGTTGCATGTATTACTTTGCATATAGTTATTCTGTGTACAGACTTGTATTTTTTACTTTGCATAGTCTATTCTGTGTACAGACTGTTGTATGTATTACGTTGCATACAGTCTATTCTGTGTACAGACTGTTGTATGTATTACTTTGCATATAGTCTATTCTGTGCACAGACTGTTGCATGTATTACTTTGCATATACAGTCTATTCTGTGTACAGACTGTTGACTGTTGCATGTATTACTTTTCATATACAGTCTATTCTGTGTACAGACTGTTGCATGTATTACTTTCATATAGTCTATTCTGTGTACATACTGTTGCATGTATTACTTTGCATATACAGTCTATTCTGTGTACAGACTGTTGACTGTTGCATGTATTACTTTGCATATACAGTCTATTCTGTGTACAGACTGTTGCATGTTTTATTTTGATTGTACAGGCTGTTGCCTGTATTACTTTGACTGTTAATATGTTCTTAAAATTCAGGATGGACAAATTAATTCATTTTTGGTACTGGGGGTGGGAATGGAGATTGTCACCGCCTGTGTACAAGTATATTAATTGCATACATGTGTGATGTCATTCAATTCATTTTTCATTGTTAAAGTTGTCAACATGAGAAAAATAATCAGGGTAGTTGTGCATAATGGCTTCCAAGGATTAAAATCATCCTATGATCAGGGCCAAGGAATTGTTAATTTTAAATATTAGAGGTGATGTTATTTGATGAAAATTTCCTTCAGGAGAGAGTGTGTAGAGTAAATAGATGAGAAAAGTAAGGAGGCAATGCTGTTGGATGCAGTTTGCTGTTTAAAGCCAGTTTTTTCTTAGAACAGTTGGGTGAGGTGAATAGCTGAGAAAAGCTAGGATGTGATGATGTCTTACATAAATTTCCACCCAGTGTAATGGTGCCCGGGCAAGGCGAATAGCTGAGAAAAGCTTGAAGGCAATGCAGTTTTATGAAAATTTCACCAGGGGAAGGGTAGATAATGGAGATATATATGGCTGAGAAAAGTTTGAAGGTGGTGCAGTTTTATGAAAACGAAGTTAACTCTTGTTTTATGAAAACTTCCCCTTAGAAATGGTGGTTGTTGGTGGTGAATAGGAGATACAGACATGGTGGCAAAGTTTTTTTTTTATATAATTAAATAATAATGGAACATCTTATATGACATAATTTCATTATTCATCTTTACCACTGGATATTTTACACTTAAATTTTTCATTTTGGGTCAATGATTATTTGGTTAAGTTTGGAGTATTTTGTGTTTTGTGACATTACAGACAGGCAGATTTGATGCTTTATTTTCTTGTTAATAAGCCATACATTTTTTGTGTTAATTGTTTGCTTTATTTACAAGTTATTGCTTCATTTCATTTAAAACATTTTGATTGTGAGTTATAATTAATTTGAAGCCAACAGGATCTGTTTTTGATGATGAGCTCAAATTTAGTAAATAATGTTAAATTTGATGAGGATGTTAACATTGTTGTATTGTAACTTTTATGTGCAGAATTGTAAAACTACCAATTAACATAATCAGTCCATGAGTAAAATATTGCTGTATTACGCTATTTTAAAAGCCTTTTAGAAAATTGTGTGCAAATCGTTTTGGTTATCTCTGCTTTGCTGTCAGAATGGTTGCAACATTGGCATCATTTTGTCATGGATTTAACAATAACAAAACTTAGATGCTCACCCAATTTTGCAACGTGTTAACTTTCACATGTGTATTAGGATATTAAAGTTTATTTTCCATAAATTTAGATTAATATGTTCTGATGTCATAGCCAGAGGGATGGATGTGGAGAATGTAAAATATGTGATCTCCTATGACCCACCACCTTTCATCAAAACCTACATCCACAGAATTGGACGTACTGCCAGAGCAGGAAAAGTTGGAACAGCTCTAACACTGCTTCAGAAAAAGGAAGTATGTGGTATTTTCATTAAATCTCAAGTTTTATAAATTTTTCTGTAAGTTTTTAACTTCTTTTTATTCACTACTAATAAGAAACTAGGTGCTTGGAAAGTGGAGAGGAACATTATCTGGAAATTTTGAAAAAAATGCTTCCAGCTTTAAGATGGATGGATTTAATATGATACGGTACCTTTGATAAGAGTTAGTGGATAAAGAATAGATATGTGCCATCCTTAATAGTGTTTATTAAAATGTGTGAAAATAAATTTCTCCATTTTGACATGCCTTGTTTGACAAGAAATCAAGAAATAGAATTTCATTTGTTAACTCTTTAGAATAGTTTTCAGTCATCAAATGAAGTTTCCTGACACAAATTATACCCAGGGAGAGGTTTGATTATATTGGCAAGGAGGAAGGAGGTTAGGAATACTGAATAAGTTCGGATTATTAAAACCTTTTTGTGTCACAACATCAATTGATATCTTATTTGGAATATATTCTGACTTTGAGACTGCACATGTGCATCAATGTTTGAAATTATCATTGACTCGCATACCTGGATTTGAAGTAATTTTCATATGGTCCATACATTTTGCAAAAAAACGTCCTAGCAGCTGTTTAAAAAATATATTTTGATTAACATAGTATGTATGCAACAAAAGTCTAATGATGTAATTTGAAGTATAAACTGGGGGTTTTGTGGGTTTTTTTAAGTACTTGTTCTGTTTTCATCTGCCATTGTAACTGCAATTATCTTGAATTTGCAGACTCTGTCAGAAGTGAAATTCAAAGATTATTTTTTTAAAAAAACAACCTATTTCTCCTTTGAATACATTCCTTGGTCACATTAACATTAGGGATAAAAACCTGCTACCTCCTAAATGCAGCCCTACAAAATCCGTCTATATCAGAGCAGACCAACTACAGGCCTAGAGGATATTTTGTGTGTTCTATAATTATAGTCTAGTTTCTGTAATATATTTGATGTATCCCCTACAAACTTTACATTTTTGTTTTTGTTCTTTGTGTTGAAGATGTTGGACCACCTTGGTCAATATTATATAAACAAAGGGCAGTAACTCTTGCATTTATTTTTCATGGCACTGATAGGTGCCGACAGTTTATAAGCTTTGCTTCCATACACAACATAGTAAAGAAAAAGCCTCCCATTAAATTCGCACCATCCATTCCAAATGTTGAATTTATTCGGATTATTATTCATTTCATAAATGTGTTACAAATTTTTTAATTTAGTGGACATTTTGTGAAATTTAGGACTTTCTTGGACTTCTTTTCGTGAATTTCAGATGCAGTACAACATGCAATCATTATTGCATGACTTTCAAGTGTTTGCACATGCAGTCTTTGGTTGGCACATCCTGTTTAGAACAGGTGTTATTTAGCAAACTATTGCATAAATTTATAAATTTATCTATTTTTTTATTATTTTGTCATTTCAGAAACGTGTAAATATAGTAAGCACATGAAATACAAGCATAGGAAGACACACAAGTGTTTTGCTTGGCATGTACCATATTTACCTCCTCTTCCTTTTATTGCTTGTGCAGTTTGTGGTCAATGACACATTGCAGTACTGCAAAAATCAGACAAAGGCAACGAGAAGAGGAGAAAATCACACAAGACCTTTACAGATGTACTAAGTACTTATTTAAATACAGAATCAGATGTTAGCCTTGTGGGGAATGCTATTTGGTTCCCTTCCCTACCCAGAAAATCAGATCGACAACACCTGCTGGGTACATGGGGTATTTTTATAATACAGTGGTTCCAGCAGGTAGGATTATCTCACCGTCTAGAGCCATACCAGCCATTCCAACCTGGATTTACACAGATATATATTTATATATATATATATATATATATATATATATATATATATATATATATATATATATATATATATATATATATAATTTAATACAAATAATACTATCATACAAGTTAGAGAATTATAATTCGTACTTTACGGAGGAGTTTCGTACTCTACAGATTTTTTAACCCAGTTCCGCAAGTAAATGGCACTCTGTAGTGTACGAATTATAATTCTCTAACCTGTATGATAGTATTATTTGTATTAAATTATTAAATTCTGCATACTATTATCATGCATTCTTCTTTAGAATCCAGGGATAGCACTTTCTGTTCTGTTTCGTGTGTATATATATATATATATATATATATATATATATATATATATATATATATATATATATATATATATATATATACACACACACACACACACACACACACACACACACACACACACACACACACACACACACACACACATACATACATACATACATACATACATACATACATACATACATACATACATACATACATACATACATATCCAAAGCCAATGGTTAAACATGCAGATGAGAAATGGCTTATAAGCATAACCAGTACTGAAGCTGACCATACCCGGCTCTGTACATCCAATAACCAGGCCAACTGTTCTACTGGCAAACCATCCATCTGTCCAGGTGCAAGAGAATTGCCTGGCAGAGCCAGCTTACCTTTTTTCACTACTTATCTGCAGGGTACAAGCAGTGGCTTATTTAGGGATAGTGGCATTGTTTCATCATTACCTTATGGTTTGTCTTGAAATGAAAGCAGACAAGGACCAAGAGTATTCACACATTGAGTGTGAAATTATTTCTGGGCAACAGCCCTACTTCAATTGAACCATGAGATGCTAGAGGTTTGGTTTAGGAGATATACAGGGTGTTGCAGGCTTTGGAATGTCCTCCACCCCCATCTGCCATTCTTGAATCTAAAGTGTAAGCATTGGTCAATAGAGATGAGTAGAAAGAGTCTTCATCTTTCCAGCTGCTTCTCGAGTCAGTAAGGGATTAGTGATTGGCTATTGCAATGTATCTGTGACCTGGGTAATGCTAATGTTTGGATATCGTAATGTCAAGTATCAGCCACATTTTCATCACATTGGTACAGGACACATTTTATAATCTGCCATACTGAACTCTTGAATGGGATAGAATTGTAACTTTAGTTCACATGCCTTGCCATCATTTTAAAAGATGACTTCATTGCTATTTGTGGGCATAATTGAAGAGGTTTGGAGACTTAAGTTGAAGAGGTCTGGATACAGGTGGTTTACGCTTCCAACTAGTTACTTCAAATATATTGTTTAGAAAACCACCGTCTCTGCCACAGTTGAGTGAGGACAGGCGAACAAGGCAAAAGGGATCGTTTATACCCAAAGGATCGTTCAGGACTCAAACCTTCTGCCAGAAGACATCAGCTGAAGCAGTCTAGGAGGCAATCATATGGGTAGTTGGGTGGATGGGTAAAACATCAAATTTTTCTACCCCCTGCTTCCTGATAGGGTGCCAGACTCCTTCAGTTCTGTTTACACTGGATCAACCTATTTCTGCAAAACATTGGTGACCCAAGTCATTTAAAGGCGGCTTCAGATTTCTGCCATCTGATTGGAAGAAAGACCATATTCTTCAGTAGGAGAATCCATCACTTGTTGATTCAAGGACTCTGGAATACTATCTCCATTTATATACCAAAATAAAAATAAAATGTCTTATGTTGCTCAGGAGAGACAACTCTGCACCAATAAATTATTCCCATACCTATAATATTGATTTGTGGCTGAGGGGCTGATATCACTTATTCAGTAAAACCTGCAAAAATCTGCTGCCACTTTTGTCTGTACACATTGATGTATATTGGGATTTCTTGTTGCTGTTGAGCTACCATTAGCTGAAGGATTCTTTTGGCAATATGTACTTATTATTTTTGGATCAAATCTTACATTTGGCATCATGTAAATCCATGTGGAATAACAAAACCCTCTGACCTGTAGCCATTTTGAAAATTGTGCTAGACATGACTGTTACCAAATTACATTAAATGTCTAAACTGTATGCAGGTGTGTCCCAGAAAAATTTGCATGCAGCAAAATTGCACATTTTAAAAACATGTGACATCAGACCCACATATTATCCATTAGTATCAACACAGGTTTGGGGGGCTGATTTATCCGACTAGACCTGAATTTACCTCAGTAAATTCTTTTTTCCAGCAAGGTTACAAATGGAGCTGATAAGGTCTATCTGATTCTCTGTCGGAAGAGACTAGTATGCAGTCTTGACCTCATTGATGCCAACTTGCTTGTCCATATTCACCAATTTTTTTGGTTTTCTTTCAAAGTTTACCACTTTTTAGCTCTAAATGTTAGCCACTAGGCATTCACCAAAATTCCACAGGAATTCTTCATGAGAAATCCCAACCAGAAATGATATATACTGGCACCAGTGCATGTGGTTGTGGGCCCATTTGTTGCAGGGGTTAGATTTGTTCAGCAGCAAATGGGGACAAGGGGAAAGGCATCTTCACATCAACCATCTAGAAATGAGAGCTATCATAAATGCCTTTTAGTTCTGGGAGGAAATTACAGGAAATTAGTCCTGATTATGTCGAACAACTTTGTAGTTATGACATGTCTCAAATGGGGCATCAGATCACCTGTGTGCTGGTTTGGTTATTTCTTCATTAATGTTACCAACTTCAGACTGACATAAAAATCAGACACATTCCCAGTAGACAGTGTTCTGGCTGATGTTCTGTCCAGATCATTAGGTTATTTATATGGAATGGTTACTTCTTCTGTCAGTTTTTTACCTGATTGTGCAGTTTCCGGGCATCTGGGTACCTGTTTGCAACATGGTGCAACCATAAGCTGCCCAACATTATTTCACTGGCTCCTGACCCTGAAACTTGGGCCATTGAAGTGCTGTCAGTCTGGTGAGATGGGTTATGGGCCTTCGCTACCCCACCCCCAGTCTTAGCATATACTTAGATTAATACAGAAAATCTGCAAGATAATTCTGATAACACCTCTCAGATGTGACAAGTATTGGATCACTTGTCTACTCAAGCTATCAGTAGACATACCCAGAATGATTACGACGAAACCCAATCTTCTCAAATAACCAGTCACAGATGTTTTACCCCTGCCCAACCGTCTTCTCTTTCACACTCAACTCTTGGTGGGACATCCTTGCAAGAGAAAGAATTCAGAACTTGATTGTAGAGAAACGCATGAGATTAAGAAGAACATCCACTATGAAGGCTTACAAGGGAAAGAGGCACATTTTCAGTGACCAATGTTGAGTCAATACCATCGTTCCATTGAGTTCCTTAATCCTGCAACTGGCCAATAGTTTTGTCTAGGGCTTCAAAGAGAAAAAGTTGGCACCAGTTGCCATCAAAAGCTACCTCTATATGATATCTGACACATTCAGGCACATTAGCAGAGGAGATATCAGTCATAATAAAGAAAAGGTGTAGGGGGAGATAGAAAGGGGGGAACATAGTTCAATATTTACCTACCATTTAAATATCCATCTCTTCTTTCTGTTCCACTCTGTTAGGGTTCTATCATAGTCAAAATCTTCAAATGATGTCTCCTCCTATGCAGTGTATTTATTGTTTCTGAGCTTAATCTGTTCTCAAGGGGTGTGTGAATATTGTTCTGTACTGACAGACCTCTTTCACAGTCTGCTGTCTGACAGAGCATATGTATAGCTAACTTAGCCAGTTTAACAAGAATGGTAAATTGTCTACGGTTATTTACCCAAAGTGGTGGAGTGGTCTAAAGCGATGACCGTTACGGGTCACTGCCATCTCACCTCTGTCTGCATGAGTTCGAGTCCAGACTCGGCTAACGTGGATAAGTGAGAAAGCCTGCCAGTAGCGTCTTATGGGTCAGTGGTTCTTCCCGGGGCTGTCCATGGTTTTTCCTCCACCATTAATACTGGCCGCCATGTATAGCCTATCTTGTGCTGCAAAATGGCATTAAACCCTATAACAACAACAACAATGGTTATTTACTATTTCACACAGCTCAAAGGTATTGTTTCTTAGATATTTCTGCTTCAAAAATAAGATTTTTCACCACAAGAACTTTCCCGAAGTCTCTTTTTCTTTATCAGTGCTCTCCTGACTTCTGTTCTTATCTGCTTCATAATGCTGTATTAGGGTCTTCAATTCCTTCAGTGCTGTTGACCGCTTGTTCATCTTTGCTAAGAAATGAGAGTCCTCTTACACCAGGTGTTATGACTCCATTGTCACAAACTTAAGTAACAGAAAAGAACCCAAAGCAAAAAGTTTTGTAAAACTTAACACTTTAATTATTAAAGTGATAAATGAAAGTTTAATGAAATGAGTCCTAATTAGTCCTTATAAAGTCCATTATAATTTTCAATATTGGAAGTCTACTGGTCCTCCAACAACCATGACGCTGTCTAGTTCCAGAATAATATCATAGTCCAAATAATGAGCATTTTATGTTTCCACAAGAGGATCCAAACATGTTTTTCCTCGTGAAAAATATCAAAGTAGAATATAACAAAAAGGTCTGCAGACTTACAACAGTGACACAATAAGTGAATGACTCCAAAAAATCAGAATGAATTTAATAGCTTAACTTTCTCCTTATACACACTGTATATTGTGATTGTACTTTGCACTAGACCCAATGTGACATAAATTATTGATTTTGCATCAGTTAAGAATATTCACATTGTAAGTCTTATTATTAAGATTATTATTAATAATTATCTACATGTATGTAAACATCTATTTATAAATTCTATGCAGTTTGTGTTCCTAAAACACAGCCATGTCACGTACACAATTTAAAACAAGATATTCTGTACTCATTACAACCATGAATAAGAAATATAAATTTAGATAAAATCATGTAACAGGAGTTGCAAAATATATAGATATACATATATAGATATACATAACACCAAGTAAATATAAACTTGATGCAACAGATGTATTATTCAGGAAATCTATGCTTTATTTCATGTTTTAAGCCTTCAATGAAATGTTTTCAAAGGCAGTAAATCGTGATGTTTTCATCACAGATACAAATGCACTATATTTTTCTTTTTTTTTTCACTCTTTCTTTAAAACTTTGGCGGCAGAGGCTTCAGAGTAAGATATCGTTGCCAGCATATCGTCATGTGACTTGGTATGTCATGTACAAGTTGATGTCCTAAAATTCAAACAGACTATTTCTTATGTAAAAGGGTTACTTTTCCAATAACTTTTTATGAATATCTCATAATATACCTCCTGTTTTGGAATTGTGTTTTGATCATATGTAATCTGACATCCAGGAATTCTGAAACTTTTTTTTCACATTTTGTTTTTTTTTTATTGGCAGTATATCTAACTTGTCATCTAACATTGCCATTGAAATATCATTCTCCATTTCATGATAAATTCCAATACTTTGAACTAATTCACTTTTTACACTCCCACCACCACTGGCTTAACATAAAATAATCAGTAATTTTACATTCCACCATGGTTTAACTTTTTTGGAAATGGGCTAGATTTGTCTACAGTTGCACAGAGTAGATTTGTATATGCACAATTTTGAACCAATTTGCATGAGTTCTTGCACATCACCGCATTCCAAGTGCATGTATTCTTACAAATTTACATGAATTTACAGATGTAATTTAGAATTTTATATGAACTCATTGTGTAATCAAAGTACCCTGGGATATAATTTTAACAAAAGTGCTTGCCTGGGTACCATGTATGTCTAATTGGAATAGCCTTTAATTTTCATTTTAGCCATAGGAGTAAAATTTTGTTGCCCAATTTATTCTCCTTGCAGTAATACAAAGACAGGTTCCCTTTTCTAGCAGCAGCAGCAGGTTAATTCCATCATTGTTTTAACATCAGATTTTGTGTCAAAGTTGTGAAGTTAAATAACCACGCAAGAAAGTATTTTGTATAACCCTAGCTAAAGTAGAGATTTTTCTTGTAGTTCTACCATTTCAAGATGATGACTAGAGAGGCAGGAAAGACAGGCATTCATAGCATGAAGATTGGGAAGAAATCTTTAAAACCAATGATTCCGGACTTTCAGCAGGCACTGAAACAGATCCCAGATATACTTAAGGTTTTTCTGACTTTTAATTTTTACCCCAAAATTTAGGAATGGTAAACTGAGAACTTTCTCAGATAGACCTTTCAGATGAAATGACCTATGGGATACGACAATTAGTGTGTCAGAACCTCACAATACAGTGATACATGTACTAGCAGACACTTCTACATTAATTAGATTTATGAGTTCTATTTGTTTTATTTTACATTCATATTCAAGTTCTGTGTACAGTACATTCTCGTAAAGGTCAAAATTCTATGGTACCTTGGTTGTCTTTGATAGACAGGTTCCACCGTAAATTTATGGAGTTGTAATTGTTGGTTGCCTTCCTGTAATGATGTATGCCATATGGGCTGTTTTTGATCTACTGTATTGATGGTTGAAACGTACCTGTTTTTTTTAATGTCCACACTTTTAGTCCTGTATGTATATTTCTCCCTTAATAGTGAGATTGTACAAATGCCTCTCTGTGTAGGCAAATGAAATTTGGTTAGTTTATTTATATACATATAGAATCTATGTTGGGGTTTGGTCTGAGACAAGAAAATCCCAGTCAAGGGATTACATTGTCTCCCCACGAGGCTTGCCCAAGTGGGAAGACGTATAATGTAACCTTCGCGACTGGGATTTCCTTGTCTTGGTCCAAATTCGAACATATTCTTTTTCTCACCCTATATTATCATTTAAAGTAAGAAAAATTACCATTACTTGTGCAGTATAGTTCACATGCAAATGTTTACATGTGGTGCATTAATACAAATATGTTAATGAGGACTGTTGTGTGATGTGTCATCCAAAGTACAGTTTTGATGCATGAGCCAAAAAAAAAAATAACATAATAGCTCTACTGCAGTTATGCTTAGTACAAACTGTAATGAAGACTAACATGTTGCATGAGATTATTCATGGGTAATTGAACTTCTGTGTCACTATCTTATATAACTCCTTTTCTTTGGAGGAGATGAAACTGTTTGTGATATATTTGTGACATACTTATGTTGTCCTTAATACTGATTGTAAAATTACCCCCATGTATAAAAAGACCCTCCAAATACGAAATCTAATGGATAACCATGTGCTAAACTGTCAAGTTCACAGATTCTTTGAAAGTTTATTTTTCTGTCTTGGAAATTTGGCAAGTGCTGCAGTGAAATTTGCTTATGGATTAATGTGTTGACAGATAAATGATTCCTTCTGGCTGGTAAGTGAATTATTTGTCATTAAATATCATAGGTATGTTTTTAATTCAACTGGGGCACAATGAAGATGCTTAACAAAGCATGTTTTATATTTCTGGCTGTTACTAAATTTTCTGCAGTTAAGAGAGTTGGGAGACTATGAAGTGTACAGGTCTATGGTCTATGTGGATAGATCACTGTTTTCTGTCAAAATGTATTATCCCTTCTCTAGCACAGTCTATTTTCAGGTCAGTGTTGTTAAATATAACTAACAGTATATAATTTGTTTCACATGAATTATTTAAAACCTAGTTAGGTAGCTTTACCTACATTTAATGATGCTGACCAGAAAATGTACTGAACTAGGCCTGCATATAGGATAAAGTTGACCATGCAGTGTGGAACAACAAGCAAAATACAAAAAAGCTTGACATCGCATGTGTGAGTCTTTGTCTCTCTTGAAATGGTTTTGTATGGTGTGTTCTCAAAGATGGATTTACCATAAGTTACTTTGCTTTTGTTATATATTTGTTGTTGTTTGATATTAGAACAAGTACGTCAGGCACAGCAGAAGACAACAAGGTTAACTTTTTAAAAAATTAGTTCTGAGCACATGGACTTGTTTACTGAGACAACTGGTCTGAGATGACGAGACTGAGAAGTAAAGTATGGTTAGAGAAACAGCCAGATTTCTCTGTCGCATGAGTGAGAAATATATAGATGAGCTGATTAAATTTTCAGGCCATTACACTAATTGATATATTATTTTTGTTTAATAACCTTGTTGGCATGGTTACACAAAACTCAATTGAGGCTGGAAAATGAAATTTTTATAGGCATATTTGTTTTCATTTGAAGATGGGCTATTTAGATTTTCAGGCCTTTTTAGCAAAACAGTTTAACATAGACAAATAAATGAAATGGGCACAAGTTTGTTGTTGTTGTTGTTGTTGGGCTTAACGCCATTTTTCAGCACACGATAGGCTATTCATGGCGGCCAGTATTAATGGTGGAGGAAGAAACCGGGAAATCACAGGAAAGAACCACCGACCAAGCTTTCTCACATATCTCACAATCCTAGACTTGAACCCACGAAGACAGATGTGAGATGGCAGTGATCTGTAATGGACACCGATTTAGAGCACTAGGCCACTCGGGGGCCCTGGCACAAGTTTGTCTTACACAAGTTGACCTGATCATATTTTCATGCTATTATAGCAATACATGTATTACAGTAATAGTGTCAGTGGTTTAAAGGTTTTATTTCCCTGTGAATAGCCTCATCCCTTTGGTAGCCTCAGCAAGGCAATAGTTTTCTCCTGCTGATCAATATCTAGGCCAATTGACCAATATCTAGGCCAATTGATCAATATTTAGGCCAATTTAAGTACATATGTGTAAGACTGTACTTTTTTTAAATATTTTATTTTGTTAGTATTGACCTGAACTAATAGCAAGATGTAACTGATTCAAGTTTTTTTTTTTGAAAATCTGTCCCTCTTCTTGATTATTAGAGGTTCTTTTGCAACAGTATGCCAGTTTGTTCCAGAAGAAAAATGAGGCTGTCCGTATTCATGTACTGACAGACTCTAAAATGTTTTTCAAGTCCTTAAAGTTCAAATTCTGCTAACAGGTAGACTCTATTTATATAGTTGTAGTTCCATAACCATCCAACATTGATCAGTGACCTTTGGCAACAATAGAACACCAGGAGAGTCGGTGTATCACTTTGATGGATTGCATGGCTTTGATATTTAATTCAAGATAAAACAATACAAATGAAAGTTCTCCTCTGTCTGTTTCATAGATGTTACTCCCATCAGTCACTTTCTGCTTCATTTCACTTGCATTGAAGGATCTGTAATCATTGCACAGTGATGGACTTCATTTTTTAAAAAATACTGGGCACTATGGATTTTTAAAAAAGTCATGCCTTTGTTCTATTGCTTATCTGGACATTTTGTTTGTGCTTATTTTCGAAACAAATTAATGTGTTGGGGGGGTGTTTCAGTTTGGTCTGATATTTTTCACTAGTTTCTATTTATAGATGAATATAGGTCACGTGAACAAGCCATGCTGAAGTTGAAGGTTTACACTCAAACCAAGCATGGAAACATTTTAACTATTTACTTTATAAGTGAATTCTGGACTAAAGTTGTTAACTGTATATGGATTAAGTTGATGATTGACCATGACAATATCAGAATTGGATTACAGTATAGTTTATTCCACAAAGCATTGTGAATTTATCTTAGCTGTAAGTCTTGTCAATTTTCAGGTTAGCATCATTAATTGTTGCTGAAACTAGCTAATTTATTTTAAATATTTAGTGTAAAATGAATTAGGTCTTTTTAGCTAAATTTAATTATGTTGGCCTGATAATTTACTAAAATACAGAAAAAATAAAATTTGCAATGCTGTGGAGCGAACTATACGAACACTGCTTCTGTAAAGGTCAAACACCCATTCCTTCAGTTTCCTTACTCTATTGTTTACAACATATAAACCATGCATTGATGAGATACATTGATCAGCATTTATACAGGTAAAATTTAAATTTGTATTGTTACATTGGACAACAACTTATGCCAGACATAATGGGGGTTATCAACTTTACAGGAGTCAGGATAAGTGGTAAAAAATTAAAAATAGTATAACAAAGGATTTTTTGGGACCGGACTGAAATGCTTGACACAAAAGAGTTCTTGAGAAGGTCAAGATAAGTAGGTTTGACTGTATTTAAACTTTTTAAAATAAGTTTTCACTGTTGACCAGTAGAACTAAAAACTGAAAAAGGTGCATTCTACATTCCCACCTACCCACTATTCCTCCCCAGTCCCTCTCCCATCAAAACCTTTATAGCTGGAACAGCCAAAGATGTGCACCATAAGACTTAACTAGCTTTTGCTCCACAAGCACTAGATATATATTTGTAACTTTAGTTGGGTTCACATTAATATATTTTTACACATCAAGAGTTCATCAAAAAAAATTTGTGAGTATGCATTCAAACTCTAATTTAAAAAAAAATGTAAAATAATTACATTCATAATCACACTCCTCTGCCTCCAACCTGCCATTATTTTGCATGCAAACAATTTTTATGCACATCTCTATCCTCAATAATTCTATTCCAGAGAGAAAAGTTGAGCAAGAAAGGACAGCCTAAAAGGTGAGCTACAAATGTGGTCTAATCTCAGACAGGATGGAGAAGAGATTCAGCAGTCAAGCAATATCCAAATGGATCCTCATCATTTTTTCATCACCACTTACAATAATAAGAGCTTCTAGTTATAAATAAAAATGACAATGAACATCTTCAGTTAAATAGTTATGTTTGGTTTTAGTTGTACATTAATTGTACAAGTTCTAGATGTTAGTAGTGGGAGGTGGTCTCTAGAATAAAGAATTGGAGAGCCAAAATAAATGCAAACAACATGAAGTGGTACCTCTGCACCTTCCAAGTCAAAGAATTCAGAAATGCAAAGATATGAGAGAGAGAGAGAGAGAGAGAGAGAGAGAGAGAGAGAGAGAGAGAGAGAGAGAGAGAGAGAGAGAGAGATGAAAATATTACTAAGTTTGTTAGAGAGGGAAAAAGAGAGAATCAAAAAAAAATTTTCGTTTAGATTGCATCACAACTTAGAAAATGAACTATTCAGAAATTCTGATATAAATTCTTTTTAAAATAACTGGGAACATTTATATCTCAAATACTAATTTTTAACCGCTTTTTAAAAAAAAATGTATAATTTAGACCTAGAAAACCATCTTAGGGAAATCTTAAATACTGCTTACATGGATTTGAAAAGTCTGGTAGTTTTGAAAAATGTAACTTCATCCTGTATTTGAATATGTTACATAAAAAAGAAAACTTTTTTAAAAAAACAAAATCCCTGACACACTATTCACTGGAATATGTTTAACTATATAGTGACAAAAATACAGTGTCTTTTGTGTATTGATGATGGGACAGGCAGTTATTGTTAAAATATTAAAAACATTCCAACATTCTTCTGAGAAAAATTGTTTATGAAACAAAATGCCTCACACATTCAGTCAGCCACCCATCATGTGTTATTTTGCTGTGCTGGTGAAAAGCTGTTAATGTTAATAGAATGCATAGGTAAGAGTGGATTTAATGATCTTTCACAAATACAAACAAAAAAGGAGAACAATATTAATAAGTGAGAGACACCCTCTAACATTGCATTAAAAACAAGAGCCATTCTGCAAAATTTCTAAATAAAACAACTAGAAACACTGATATTTATTATCTAATTTTATTCTGAATAAATAATTGAAATATACATGTCATGTAACTATGCATTTCGTCATGGATGAAAAATCCATGGTAAGCACACACAGTGGAAAATGTAAAAGTAACCAGCACTTATTTCAATAATGTGTGTGCTTATTGTTATATCAGATGAATGTAAAACTGACTTTCGTATAGGTCTGCAACCCAGTTTATTATCACAAAAGTTTCACTAGTGTAGAGTTAGTAATTTTTTTAAAAATACATGCTGTCAATACATGGATTCAATTTTGTGATTCAGAAGATTAGACATTATTACACAAAAATTTCTAAGTAGAATAATGTGTGCTTGAATACATAACAAATTCTTTGGAGTAAAAAAAAATAAACCTATCACAATTTGAACTAAAGATGGCAAAATACAATATTTTTTAAACATTATTATCCACAGTGGATGTTTGTATTTTTTTAACAACTTTACAATAAGGAAGTAAAACTTCCCTTAAGTAACCTTGCTGTAATAGCCAAATATTTTGTTTCCAATGTTACTTTCAGTTTTCCTGTATGAAATGCATGTACTATCCATAATACAAGCGGAAACATTTCTCTCATCTATCCAGCAACCAATTTAAGAATTAAAATAGATATTCAAGTAGCAAAACAAATCTAGTACCAATGTTTAGCTCAGAGATTCAACTTTTTAGGTCTATATCAAATCTGACTTGCTACTCTACCTGTAAGAAATTTCTTCTTTTCCAAGGTTACACTGGACATTGCCAAATTGACCATGACAACTTGTTATGGAAATGCATTCAGCTGAATGGTATACTAAACTCTCATTGGTAAACCAAAATTGAGGCTATCAGCTAGTGCAGTACATGATGAACCTTGAAAATGGGCTGGCATTAATTAATGATGGAACAGTATGTTGAATTTGCAAGCCTAAAAGGAGAACTCTAAGATGAACATGAGTGCTAAATTTATTATATGAATTATACCTTGAAATATCACAGCTGACTTTTTAAATATTTTACAGGAGAAATAGTTGAAATGCCCTCCCTTGTTTGATATATATATATATATATATATATATATATATATATATATATATATATATATAATTTACATGTAAATTGTAAACCCTTTATACTGGTTACCTCTATAACAATCAAACCCCCTTATACTGGTAACATCCATAACATGGCACAAAGTTTTGGTCCCAAAAATGTTCACCACAGGAAAATTTTACTCTACAAGATAAAAGTGGGGGCAGTGAATGCATAATCATGACACCTGCATTGCTTAATAATCACATAATGTACATATAAAAAACCCTCACTAAGGAATACAAAAGTGTCCAAGAAGACTAACCACACTGACAAAAAGATCACATTTACATGCTGTTAATAAGATTGTCCCCCATCTCCACTTTCCTTTCTAATAAAAAATCCATAACCTGAAGCATCACAAGTGAGTAAAAGCTCTTATTAAATGACTACTTGAAAGCAACAAAATCCATTACCCACAATTCCATCATGCATTATTTAAGAAATGTTTAAACAATTTTGTCTCAAATGTTGGTACCAGGACCAGGCAAAGATAATCTATCATCTTCATGCCCTGGTACAATCTCTAGAATCAGCAAGCACAAATTTTACCTGAATTCTTTATTTTGAATCTCAGCCACAAAACCACAATTTACTCTTAGTCTCAACTACATGCATTTGGCAGACAGACTGATTTCATTCATCAAATTTGATTCAGAATGTAGGAGTTTCACCTGCCCTATAAATCTCAAACAAAATTTCTGGAATCACCAATGAACAATGTGTAGTTTTGAAACAAAACCTTCAACTAAATTTTGGAGGTTAGAGATAGAGGCATTGTTTACATAGAAGCTGTCTAAGAAAAAATATAAATGGTAAATACATGTATTGTTGAGCAGTAATATAAATGGCTTTGAAATCATACAAGAAAACAATGTTTAAAAAAACAACTGGCATGATATGTACAAGTTTATACATGCCCCATGCACATGTTAATGAAAGCACTAGCACTGTTTGATGCAGGATAATGACTGCTTGGAAATACATAACAGTTCATTCTTGTTCATCTACTGAATAATTAGTAGCACTTCAAATATAATACAATTAAGGCCTGCCTTATAAGTGTCTAATGATGAACCAATGCACACTGATGACAAACATACATGTACAGAGAACATCAATTATCCAGATTTGGACATGAATGGATTTGATAATGAAGAAAGTAATGAACATGTCTGCATTTTAATAGATTAGAAATGTTTGGGTGATATGGTGTACATTCATAGGTGCTGAATTATATCATTTATTGAGGCTCTACTAAGTGCACAGATTATCCTGAAATTGTGCACAACACATGTATCAATAAAGATTAATAACTCTTTAAATATAAGAAAGGAGCAGAATAAAATTTTAGCTAATTACTCATACAGGCAAAAATATAAAATTTAGGTGGTAATGTTTTGTTTTAATAAACATTGATTACTGAAAAAGAAGCTGCATTATTCAGGCCCATGTGGAATTTTAAACCACTAAAAACAGGAACTGTAGCCAATAGTTAAATTTCTTCATATGAAAATTATGACTTAATCAGCAATAATGGTTTAAACAACAGGTCCCTCTTTTCAATTATTAGTTTAACAATCCAAATGCAAAAAGACCTTTGTGAAATTGTTATTATTGAAGTCAAATTTGGCCACATACTTTTGGAATCATCTGATTTGGACTCTATAAATGTTTTGACTTTTTTCATCACTTAATTATAAAACATAAAATACTTGTTTCCAAGTTAACTTTTGCAAACATTATTATTCTAACATTTCGTGTTAATAGCAAAATGATCATAACAATTGCAAGGTGAAATCTTAAAACATTGTCCTTAACTTCATTTTCATGATACTTAAATTAATACTTTCTCTTCTTTAGTATGTTATATTTAAACAACTAATTTATAAATGGGCCCTGAGAAGCACTAGTTTAAATATATATTGGCAAAATTAAAGTACAGCAGCTCATTAGCATCAGCAGATTTAAATTTACTTAAATTTAAAGTAAAGAATTTAAATTTCTATAAAGCATAAAGTGAAGCTTTTTTATTAATAAGGACAATTAATCAAATTATTTGCTTTTGGACCTCTTTTGTTAAAATAAAAAATGTTTGTTTTAATTTTTATTTTGCATAGTAAAAATGTATAATGTAAATGATTTAGGTTATGTAAAATGACATAAATAAATTCCCAAATGAAAAGCCTTATCTTTACAAAATAAGTCTTTTTTAGCTGCCCTATTTAGTGTCTGTTACACATCCCCATTTAAAGTTGCTTCCTGTTTGACAACTACTTTTCCTTGATCATCACAATTGATGAGGACAGGTGGTATGAGTGATCTCTCATGTACATGTTCTTCCAATCCCTGAAATAAAAAAAAATTGTTCAAAATAAACCAATTTCCTAAATTTAGAATCTTTAGTTGTGAAGCATTAAAATACTGAATGGATTCACCTTTCTCATTCAAAGATTAAGTTTACATAATAAGAATCCTCATGTCTTATGCCAATTTGTTTTTGTCAACAGTGATAACATATATGAAATGAAAAAAACAGAATGTGTAAGCCTGTTTCGTATGATAGGCACAGAGGGTTCTATGAACTCTGAAAGTACACAAAATAAAACAGACAAGAATTCTTTAAATGAATTGATGTGCTACTGGTCAAAAGGACTTTTAACTGCCAAGTTCTGAAATTATCTTTCACATTCTTGAGAAATTCTAAGATACCAAATTTGGTAACTAACAAAATTTTCTCAGAGATCTTAATTAACATTTCACAAGATACCAGTAAGTGGCAGACAATTTTTTTTGGTCATGACCTTTGACCCTGAACCTACTGGCCAAAAAGAATTTCCAGAAATTAATGATAAATCCTTTCCTTCCTTTCTTTATAATTTTTAACTTTTTGAAACTTGCTAATATTCTTCAGATTAAAACATATCAAGTTTGTAACAAAATATTTTCTTTTGTGTGAAAATTAACATATTGACAAAACACCAGTAAGTGCAGAACACAATTCTTTGCCATGCCTTCAACCTTAAACTGGACTTTATGGATATATGTGTATGTATGCAAATGTGTTTGTGTTTAGTGACACCTCTGCACAATATAATATGAACAAAATGAAGCATTGCACAAATCTTTAGGAAGATAAATGCCTCCAAACAAAGGACTGTTGCTACTGGTGATAGATGCTAGTCCATAAACCAGGCTAATGTACATGTCACAAAGTCAATATACAAGACCAATACATCAACTTAGGTACTACTGTAAACATTAAGTACCACAAGATAAAACAGTAAAACCTGTTATGAGAAACCATCCCTTCTGCCAACAAAAAGCAGTCTCTCAAGACAGGGGGTCTCATAGCAGGCTTGTACAAAATAACTAGTTTCCATACTCCATTTTCAGAACAGTTGTAAGAAAAATACCACAATCACTGTACATATATTCTATTCTTTATTAATATTTCTTGCTAAAATATTGTATGTATTCATCTAAAAACAAAATTATATTGCAATAAAGATTTACTTTTGTCATTAAACATGAAATCACATTCGTCTGAAGATCACATATTTTAGCATATGAAATCGTTTTTGAAGTACTTCTTTTTCTTTTTAAAAACCTAAATTTGTTTTACTGATGATTAAACTTCTTTTTGTGAGTGGTCTGCTCTTTTTCACTTCTTCCAGTTACAATAATTATTTTCTCCAGCCTTAAAATTTGTCTCTTTTTAGTCTGAGGGTCGTCTATTGTCATCAAGTTCTAGATGTTAAAATTATTAGTGCTAAGTTGTAATATTGACAGTTTTGACTTGGCTGTGGGAAAATGTGAAAAAAACTATACATGTACATTGCATATCTAACAATTAATGAAATAAAATGAAACAATTATCTCATCCAGAAATATAACCATTTACTCAAAGACAAAGTCAATAGCTGTATTATTACATGTAATTGTACAGAAATTTTCTTTGAAAGACTATCTTCTTTGAAGGTGGGGTCTCAAGCAGACTCAAACTATACAAAACACAATAATATCTAAGTACTTATTGGAATAGGTCATTCTGGAGAAGTGGCATTCTTATCTGATTGTTGGGGAGGCTGCATAAGTGATAAGAAAATAAACAACTGAAAGTGGAATTTTAGACTTATTTGTGCCTGGGAATGTTCCAATGGCAGATAAAGGCTTCAATATGAAAGACATTTTGCCCAGCGAGATGTACAACTCATTTTTCCATCCTTCACAAAAGGAAAATGACAGCTAGCCTCCAAGAAGTTGAAGGATATACACAAATGTCTACAGCATGTACTCATATGGAATGAGTTACTGGAGGAATGAAAGATTTTAAGATTGTAGCAGGAATGGAATGAACATTTGCAAAAAAATTGCTTGATCAATATATAGCGTAATAAAGTGTTAGGATTGGGTTAACATGATCTGTTGTAGTAAATTACATTTATGTCATTTTGTAAACTATCTGACCCATACTGAAAACAATGCAGTCTGATTCAGCAATGAATCACAGAAGAGTGGTGTGTTGTAAAGGGAGTAAGGGGAAATAACTTAACAGAGAGGCAAATACATCTGGTCAAATTTCTTTATCAAAGATTAATTTCCATTTTTGAAATGTAACACAGCTTCTATATTGTTGTTTTATCACAAAAAGTACCCATTTTTGTTACTGCAGGTACATATTTTGTAGACACAATAAAGTGTCACATGGCATGATCAGAAGGATATCTTTTACACGTGAAAATATAGGAACGAAAAAATATGAGTTATTTTGCCAATAAGTCTATATTTCACACAAAAGTATAAAGTAAAATTAATTTCTTTTACTTGACATGTTAAATTATTTTGTTTCACAATTGATACTTGTCTTAAAAATGCTTTGAGGTTATTATGCTACTTAAGTATATATCATACTGCAGTGCTCCAAGAATTTTTTTTTTAGGCACAGGCCCCAGGCTGGTGACTTGAATAAATTTACAAGCCCTGACTTAAATTCCACAAGCTCAGACAGTTTATATCTGTCAGCTCTCAAGCCATAAGCCAGGAGAAAAACCTCTCAATTTTGGAAGTAATCGGGAGGTAGGTGTGGAAGTATTTCCACACCTACCTCCCGATTTCACAAAATCTCCAGATTTTGTTAAAAAAAACCTCTCAATTAATATATTATGTCTGTCAATTTTTATTCCTCAATAAATAAATCCTTACATAAACATATATTGTATGCAATCCACTTGTGAATACTGCTGTAATGCAATAATTAATATCACACTACAAAATTCTTTTTTTCCCAGTAAATAGAATGTTAAGATTAAACATTATTCACATAAATTTCTGACTTTCTAATACCCCTAACAGTACTAAAGTAAAATAATTGTCAATAGTTTCAATCCCATGAATGTGATTTAGATTTTTAATGTAGCTTTAAAAAAATTTCAGTCATATTGCTACGATGTCTGCAGTGTGGCAGTTTATAGTGATGTCTAGCACTGTGGCATCATGCTGCAGACATGTAGCATGATGTCCCACCCAGTCACATTATCCTGACACTAGGCCGACCAGTCCTAACACAAACCTCTTAATACTGAGCGTCAAGCGAGGCAGCTGTTAGTACCATTTTTGTAAGTCTTTGGTATGACTTGATTGGGAATTGAATCCCATGAATGAATCTCATGAATGATCACTGTGAATGCTGTTTTTATATTCTCTGCGAACACAATTGCATCTCCATTTCAAGCAAAGAAATCAGGCCAGTCAGCACCGGACATACTTTACTGCATATGTAAACTTTAATTAGGATGATTAAATTAAAAGAAGGAATAAAACAAAATATACTATAAAGAACTAATTCAGAGTAAATATTTTATTTAGAAAACAGTGTTACATGCCTTAAGAGTTGGAACTAAGGCAAAATAAAAAATGGGGGAGAAAGAGTTGCCACATGTATGGTAACTTGTTACTGCAGATTTGAACTGTTAAAATAAAGTCCTAGGCATTGTAAATTACAACAAAATATGCTATTGTTTTTTTTGCCAATTTATTGTTGGTGCTTATATACATACACTTTAGCACATGGTTTCTTTGAAGTATGTCCAAGGGCAGTCTTTTTCATAAGATAAATGCAATGCTAAAGATAAACTGTTAATTAGTCCCCCTGGCCTTATGCTTGTGTATGTAAGGCTAACTAAAGCTATTGTGAAGTTTAGCCACAGCTGAAGAGAATATGAAAATGGGGAAAAAAAGGCATGTCATAAGGAGAAATGGTGCATACCATGGGCACTCACACATTAGGACACAGGGGTGGGGGCAATAGTCACCTCCCCCAATTTCACATTTAAACATGTTTTGGCCTACATCCATACAATTTCATGGCTAACCACTACATGCCCCCCTCCCTCAAGTTTTTGCAGGTGCCTCTGGCGTGTCCTTTGAGAATTTCATCCTTACTGGAGCTGGAAGATCGGTGGATATTTACTAAAACCAGCGCTTAAACAATACTGCATAAAACTCCCATTTCATATCCCAAGCTTGCTATTTAATCTGTTATTCTCCCTACTTGGCTTTTGAAAAGTTGACAGGCATGCCAAATTCTTTTTCCACAAGCCCAAAATTTCCTCATTTTCAATATTGACATGCTACTTGCAACAGCTACAATTCTAATATAAATTTAACAAAAATGAATTACACATGAACACTATTCCCATAACTGTAACTATCCTGCTTTGCATTCTAAATATGCAGTAAAATCATACTTCAAATTAACACTGCCACTGTTCATAAACTTGGCAAAAAGGTAATGCTTACACATTCACATTCATGGCAATAATATGTAATAACTTTTGTTCTTTTACATGCATCTAGCATCTCTTTGATTTACTTCCTGATCCTACCTATGCAAATTAGCACAATGGATTCACCCAGTGCAACCTTGAAAACAACTCACTAATTATTTTCAGCCAGTTAATGTATTAAACTTGATTTTATAACTGACTTCTTTTCCTATAATTGCTGCCATTTAAACTGCACAAGGTATAGTTTTATATCTGTTCCAATGATTACAGATTACCATTTATACATACCACATTGTAACCAGCACAGACTGAAAGTTTTGTTTGTTAAATGTTTGAATTTTCTCAAAACACAACCTTGTCAGGGGTTTGTGAGTACAAAATTGCCTTTTTAGCAAATCTTTATTTGATTAAAATCATATCTCAATTTCATGCAGAATAGTGGTAATCTAATTTAGATTGCACCATGTTATGGCATGTATGTCAACATCTTGAAAGTATATTTACTCATTTCATCAGCAAGATCAAAGTTTCCTTAGGCAAACTAATTTTTTTTTTTCTACAAGTGCAATGGGCACCTCACTTGGAATACAGGATGGGTCCAAATTAAAATAAGAGGGACCATGGCATTGGGAAATCAGATTTTTTGAGCACTACTGGATTTCTAATTTATTCTTTTTATTTGTCAATACTTTCAGAGGTGTCAAGTTTTCAACAACTGACAAAGTTTCACGTAATTGCTCATTTTAGTAGAATGAATGACTGCCTTGTTTTTTTCTGCCCTATACAAAATGCACACAAATGGAATTTCATTTCTGTTGCCAGGAGGTTACAGGTGAGTTAATAGATCTATATAATTTATACAGACCTCTCCACTGTAAGACACAAGTGGTGAGATTTCACAAATAATATCTTCATGATCATCTCCTGAATGCTGGCTGGAAAAGATAATACTTGAATTAGAGAAGGAACTGACAAAAATGGCAAATTCAAATTATGACAAAAATCAATAAATTAATCTGTCTTGCTTTGAGCCTGGCATACAACCTGCCTCCAATTGATTACATAAGATAATTATCTCTATGTGTCTGGTTCTCATAATTAGATGACAGTTTGTCCCAGTCTTAAATGATAGTACATCCTGAAGTCTTAGATGACAGTACATCACTAAATCCTCTAGTGATTATTATTCATTAAAAAACTATAACATCCTACCAAAACATTATTTTCTCTAATGTCCTTTTTTCACTTACTCTTAATTCACTTATATTTATGTAGAGATTCTGTGGTTGCAACAAACAAAAACTTTAATACCAAACAAAAATGTCTTTATCATAAATGAGCACTTGGTCAGAGATGCATCTATAAACTGACACATATATATATATATATATATATATATATATATATATATATATATATATATATATATATATATATATAAACCATACAAATTTATGTTCAATAATATTATGACTCTATGCTATGGTCTTAAACTAAGTAAGAGAAAAGAGTGAAAATCGACAAATTTTGTAAAATCCAACAAATAATACATTTCCCTAGAATACAAAGTAAAAATTTAAAAATAACTTAATTGAGAATTAAATCCTAAATAGTCCTCAAAGTTCTATCACAAGTCTTAATGAATAAGGTTCTAATAAAATTCTGGTGGTGTTTGAAATAAGATCCAGCAGTGAATGTGCTGATATGCCTGTAGTTGTCTGTAATGTGGAGATGTGCCAACAGTCATTTGATGACTCACAATAATATAATCTACGATGTCGTATCTGAATTCACTATAATTTCAAGTTAATGTTTTTGTCCAAGAATATTATTGAGAAGCACTTTGTATTTCCAGAGAATAACAATTTGAATAAATAACTCCACCCAAATCAAATACTGAACACAACAATATGAGTGATTCTGCTAAAAATATTAAAACAAGACTGAGTAATTTTTTTAAGTAAACAAGATTATAAACCTCATATAGAGAAATATTAATTATGTATTATTTATTTAACAAAATCAAAACATCATCAGTGTCCTTAGTCAATAACACAGTGAACTTGATTTTGGACAAGGTCAAGTCCAAAATACAATTATATAACCTATAATCAATGAGACAAAAAATTAAGAAATAGAAAGTAATTATACATAACAATAATAAATGAGCTAAATGCATATTTGAATGTTTTCTCTGATCAAATTCATAAAAAGTTCTTAACTGCCAACAAGACAAAGACCAATTTTTAATTTTATTTCCTTTTCTCAGTGCTATATACCTTTGTACTGCCCAGAACTCTTACAGATACAGATGGAAAGTAAATTTCACAAGCACAGTAAAATCCAGATGTTAATGCATCCCACTCAAGTAAACATCTGGAAGCTATCTAGAAATCCGCACTGACTTTTAGCATCAATAATACAGTATCTGATATTTGGTCCATGTAGATGGTTGGATTGTATTTGGTAGAAAAGAATCTATGGAGTCTGGTCCTTTTGTTAATATAGATAAGTAACAGGTTTCACTGTATTTGACAATGAACTGACTTTTATATGAAATGGTGTATGTGTGAGTGATTTGGAATTTTAACACAGCAAACAATACATGTTGATTTACCAAAAGTACTATAATTTATTAAAAATAGACCTAGAAGAATTCCAGATTACTGTATCTTGAAATAATTATGTGCTTGCACAAGACAAGAAACTATTGCCTGTGTGCAAATATTGCATTCTTGACAATGATAACATTTCTTACTATTTATAAGGATGCCCTATGCATGCAGAAAACACAGTTTTCTTATGGTCAATAGAACTAGGTCCATATAAGTATTCCAACATAGTTTTATAAACTGGAGACATGTTTGAAGAAAGGCAGATCATTGTGGAAATATTTATTTCATACAACTTATTAAGCATGCGCTACACATGCAGGATTGTCAGTAGAATTAGGTCCATATAAGTATATAAGGAAAGAAGATCCTGAGTGGAAATATTTATTTCCTACTTACCAGCAACAGTCTCCTGACCCATTTGTACTGAAACAGAAAGGGAGGGAAGCTCTTGCAAACATGCAGCATGCAGTAAACAACATGAACACAATACTGTGTGTCCACTAGATAAAAGTTAAACAATATTCACATAACAAATTACAATGGGTAGCAAACAACACATAATTCTATACATTATCATATGAACCACCCATCTTAAGTGTAAAAGTGTAATAAAAAATGGGGGTGACCTCTCATGAGTGGTACAAATGGTAAAATATGCTATTTTGATGCCAGTTATGGTGACTGACCTATAATCTGTTGATGGTCTCATTTCAGAGATGTATCTAGACAAAGGTTTCACTGTTTACTTATTTGGTGTTACCCAGATATGAAAATGAACTTTAATTAATGCTGTGAATTAATTTATTTTTATCGGTAAAATTTATTTAAAGTTCTGGGAAAAATTACATTTTTGTTGGGTACTAAATAAATTCATGGAATGAGTAGAGAGTTCTGCTGTTTCCAAAAAAATCATTGTTGTGTCTCTAAATTCAAGGAATGACAAGAGAGTCCTATTGTTTCCACAGAAGAATCCATGTTCAATGGGTCCATAAATTCATGGAATGAAGAGAAAGTCCCATTGTTTCCACAGAAGAATCCATGTTCAATGGGTCCATAAATTCATGAAATGAAGAGAAAGTTCTATTGTTTCCACAGAAGAATCCATGTTCAATGGGTCCATAAGTTCATGGAATGAAGAGAAAGTCCTATTGTTTCCACAGAGAAATCAGTGTTCAATGGGTCCATGCATTTAATGAAGAGAAAAACCTATTGTTTCCACAGAAAAATCAGTGTTCAATGGGTCAACAAAATTAATGGAATGAAGAGAAAGTCCTATTGTTTCCACCCCAAAAAATCTTTGTTGGGTTCTTACATTAGAAAATTGGTACTGTACCAAAAACAAGGAATTTATTCAATCAGGAGGCTATTCAATATATTACCTGATACAGGATGAATTTATTATGGTGATTATGAGATCATCACCTAAATTAAATTTCCTAATGTAGATTATTGGACAGTTGATGCAACTAGAACAAGTATTCCCTGGATATTTCAAATGTCACTCAATCCCCAAATATGTTTACATTAATAACATTATCACTATAAATGCTTCTTTATAGAGCATATTGTTTTAACCCCAAGTTGTTTGTCATAGTAAAGAAACCACTTTCTGTATTTATTGATTTAAAATGTATTAATTAAAATGACAATATCTATTTACTGCCCAAGGCTAAGAGTACAACTACATAGGTGACCCACTGAACAATGAGAATAATTCACCATCCAGCCAAGGTGATCCACTGAACTCCAGTGAGAAGGATTCACCATCCAGCCAAGGTGACCCACTGAATTCCAGTGAGAATGATTCACCATCCAACCAAGGTGACCCACTGAACTCCAGTGAGAATAATTCACCATCCAGCCAAGGTGACCCACTGAACTCCAACGAAAATAATTTACCATCCAGCCAAGGTGACCCACTGAACTCCAGTGAGAAGGATTCACCATCCAGCCAAGGTGACCCCACTGAACTCTAGTGAAAATGATTCACCATCCAGCCAAGGTGACCCCACTGAACTCCAGTGAAAATGATTCACCATCCAGCCAAGGTGACCCACTGAACTCCAATGAGAATAATTTACCATCTAGCCAAGGTGACCCACTGAACTCCAGTGAGAATGATTCACCATCCAGCCAAGGCAACCAACTGAACTCCAGTGAGAATGATTCACCATCCAGCCAAGGTGTCCCACTGAACTCCAGTGAGACGGATTCACCATCCAGCCAAGGTGACCCACTGAACTCCAGTGAGAAGGAATTACCATCCAGCCAAGGTGACCCATTGAACTCCAGGGAGAATGATTCACCCTTCATACAAGGTGACCCACTGAATTCCAATGAGAATAATTCACCATCAAGCCAATGTGACCCACTGAAGAATGATTCACCATCCAGCCAAGGTGACCCACTGAACTCTAGTGAAAATGATTCACCATCCAGCCAAGGTGACCCACTGAACTCTAGTGAAAATGATTCACCATCCTGCCAAGGTGACCCCACTGAACTCCAGTGAAAATGATTCACCATCCAGCCAAGGTGACCCACTGAACTCTAGTGAAAATGATTCACCATCCTGCCAAGGTGACCCACTGAACTCTAGTGAAAATGATTCACCATCCAGCCAAGGTGACCCACTGAACTCTAGTGAAAATGATTCACCATCCAGACAAGGTGACCCAATGAACTCCAGTGAGAAGGATTCACCATCCAGCCAAGGTGACCCAATGAACTCCAGTGAAAATGATTCACCATCCTGCCAATGTGACCCACTGAACTCCAGTGAGAAGGATTCACCATCCAGCCAAGGTGACCCAATGAACTTTAGTGAAAATGATTCACCATCCAGCCAAGGTGACCCAATGAACTCCAGTGAAAATGATTCACCATCCAGCCAAGGTGACCCACTGAACTCTAGTGAAAATGATTCACCATCCAGCCAAAGTGACCCACTGAACTCTAGTGAAAATGATTCACCATCCTGCCAAGGTGACCCCACTGAACTCCAGTGAAAATGATTCACCATCCAGCCAAGGTGACCCACTGAACTCCAGTGAGAAGGATTCACCATCCAGCCAAGGTGACCCAATGAACTCCAGTGAAAATGATTCACCATCCTGCCAAGGTGACCCACTGAACTCCAGTGAGAAGGATTCACCATCCAGCCAAGGTGACCCAATGAACTCTAGTGAAAATGATTCACCATCCAGCCAAGGTGACCCAATGAACTCCAGTGAAAATGATTCACCATCCAGCCAAGGTGACCCACTGAACTCTAGTGAAAATGATTCACCATCCAGCCAAGGTGACCCACTGAACTCTAGTGAAAATGATTCACCATCCTGCCAAGGACACCCCACTGAACTCCAGTGAAAATGATTCACCATCCAGCCAAGGTGACCCACTGAACTCTAGTGAAAATGATTCATCATCCTGCCAAGGTGACCCCACTGAACTCCAGTGAAAATGATTCACCATCCAGCCAAGGTGACCCACTGAACTCTAGTGAAAATGATTCACCATCCTGCCAAGGACACCCCACTGAACTCCAGTGAAAATGATTCACCATCCAGCCAAGGTGACCCACTGAACTCTAGTGAAAATGATTCACCATCCTGCCAAGGTGACCCACTGAACTCTAGTGAAAATGATTCACCATCCAGCCAAGGTGACCCACTGAACTCTAGTGAAAATGATTCACCATCCTGCCAAGGTGACCCCACTGAACTTTAGTGAAAATGATTCACCATCCAGCCAAGGTGACCCACTGAACTCTAGTGAAAATGATTCACCATCCTGCCAAGGTGACCCCACTGAACTCCAGTGAAAATGATTCACCATCCAGCCAAGGTGACCCACTGAACTCTAGTGAAAATGATTCACCATCCTGCCAAGGTGACCCACTGAACTCTAGTGAAAATGATTCACCATCCAGCCAAGGTGACCCACTGAACTCTAGTGAAAATGATTCACCATCCTGCCAAGGTGACCCCACTGAACTCCAGTGAAAATGATTCACCATCCAGCCAAGGTGACCCACTGAACTCTAGTGAAAATGATTCACCATCCTGCCAAGGTGACCCCACTGAACTCCAGTGAAAATGATTCACCATCCAGCCAAGGTGACCCACTGAACTCTAGTGAAAATGATTCACCATCCTGCCAAGGTGACCCACTGAACTCTAGTGAAAATGATTCACCATCCAGCCAAGGTGACCCACTGAACTCTAGTGAAAATGATTCACCATCCAGCCAAGGTGACCCAATGAACTCCAGTGAGAAGGATTCACCATCCTGCCTAGGTGACCCACTGAACTCCAGTGAAAATGATTCACCATCCTGCCAAGGTGACCCGATGGATCACTTAAGAGACTCAGATGTTGAGCACTTATGTCAGGTAAACACAAAGCTGGCTGAATAGATTGGTTAGTGAGCCACTAAAAGTTCTGTTATACACTAGTTGACAAATGGTAACCACACTAGCCAGTCCTATTCACAAGTTTATTATTAATCACTTGCAACAGCTGACTAATGGTAACCACACTTGACTGAGAGGTCTTTTACCCATTTTTAAACCACTTTTCTCATCAAGAACATCAAGTATACAATTGTAACATAACAGAACTGCTTCTTCAAATGTTCCATGACTGGATGATTTTTGTTAATCTGAAAATGGACAGCATCCAGGAAATGACAACATGCATCCCCATGCAAGTATTTCTTCTGATTAAGAAAGGGTCATGTAAAATGTACAATAGACAAACATTTAAACTGCTATTCCAATGATACCCTGATACTTCAAACAATTACAAACAATTATTATTGAGGTGTTTTCCAGTAAGAGCACATTCAGTACTGATCAGCTTTTTCTCCTGTGCAAGATGATGTTTATATTAAATACAGTTTGATACTGTTACAATAAAGTAACATCACAGATTGTTTATTTTGTTTTATTTGAACAGGTTTAATTTATTCATTTTTCCCTGACTATTAAAATGGATACCGGAATTTAATTTCTATAGCATGCATTGTGAATTGAATAGTTTTGAACTAAACAGTACATAATTAACACCAAAAAAAAATAAATGATATAAAATTCTTCCATTAACATTGCCTAATAATATCAAGTAAATTAACTAAACGGTACATAATTAACACAAAAAACAATGATATAAAATTCTTCTATAACACTGCCTATAAATAACAATTAACTAAACTGCACATTAATAAAATAAAAACACTGCTATAGAGTATTCCGCCATGCCTTTAAAGAACAAGTACAGTACTAAGTTATTACTAAAAAAGGCAATTAAACACTGCTAATACAACACTGTTTACAAATCTTAAAAACACTTAGAAATGCTCTATTTGTCATGCATATCCTATCTGTAGATTGTATCTATCTGTTCATTACATCTGAATGTCTATCTACTGATTACATCTCTATGTCTTCATTAATACTGCCTATAATTAACATGTACAGTGCTGAAAAGTTCACACTAGAATAGCCAATTAGTCACTGCTATCACAACCCTGTTTACAAATCCTAAAAATGCTTAGAAATGCTCTATTTGTCATGCATATCCTGTCAATTATATCTATCTACTGATATATCTATATGTCTATCTGTTGATTATATCTATGTCTCTGTCTATCTGTGGATTACATATGCCTCTATGTCTATCTGGTGATTATATCTGTGTCAATGTCGATCTGTTGATTACATCTGTATGTCTCTATGTCTATCTGTTTATATATATATATATATATATATATATATATATATATATATATATATATATATATGTGTGTGTGTGTGTGTGTGTGTGTGTATGTGTGTGTGTGTACCTGTTAATTAAGTCTGTTTGTCTCTATCTGTTGATTTTATCTATGTGTCTATGTCCATATATCTGTTCATTACATCTGTATGTCTCTATGTCTATCTGTTGTTACATCTATGTCCATCTATCTGTTGATTACAGCTGTACATCACTATGTTTATCTCTTGATTATATCTATGTGTCTATGTCTATCTGTTGATTATATCTGTATGTATCTATGTCAATCTGTTGATTATATGTCTATCTGTTGATGACATCTGTATGTCTCTCTCTCTCTCTCTCTATATATATATATATATATATATCTTTTGATTACATCTTTATTTACATCTATATTTCTTTATACATATCTTTTGATTACATCTGTATGTCTGTCTCTCCTTTGATTACATCTGTATTTTTCTATGTCAATTTATCTTTTGATTACATCTGTACCTCTTTATGTCTATCTGTTAATTTCATCTTTGTGTCTACATCATGATTACATCTGTATGTCTTGACATCTTTCTGTTGATTACATCTATATATCTGTGACGTCTACCTGTTGATTATATCTGTATATGCATATAGTCTGCCTACCTGTTGATTACATCTGTATATGTGTCTATGTCTGTGCATCTATCTGTTGTTTACCTCTAAATGTCAGTATGTCTTATCTGCTGATTATTTTTATCTATCTACAGTAAAACATGTAAAAATTAACCTAATAGGACCTACCCAGTACTTCATTATATTCCTCTTATTATAATGTATACATTAATTATACTACATCATATTTACAACTTTACTTCATGCTAACATGCATTTATTGTATATGTGTCCATACCATCCATATTATATATCTTTCACTTAGTAGGTGAAACAACTGTACCCAAGTTACCCCAATTTCACGAAGGCAATGAGAAACACATTATTTAACTAACCTGAGAAGTCCCAAAACCATTCCAAGAAATACAGTTTCAATAAAGAATTTTTCTGACATTTAATTTACAACATTGCAAACTATACACTGAAAAGTGTATGCTTACATTTCAATATTGTTTGTTACCCAATATTTACCTTGGAATATCTGGAATGGGTGAACCATCTTTATGCACGAATTTCCCTCCTGCCCCTAAAATTAGGCGGTGATGTAGATTGCACAGAGCACTTCTGCATGTGGTGGGTGTGTCTTTATCAGCACCATCTGCATTCTTTAAGGGAGAAAACTCATCTTCTCTGAGGACTTCCCATACAGCAAAGTTCCTGTTCCATTTACACAAATGACACGGACACAACCATGCACACAAAAAAGGGGTTTGGGGTGGAGTACAGGTAAGATCATCATTATTAATAAAATAATTTAATAATTATGCAAATCAATACAAGGAACAAATGAAGGAAAATGTTAACAGTCAAGTCATGCAAGAAAAAAGATTCAAAATTAATGTCAGAACATGTTAGCAAAAGCATGCAAACAATAATCAACAAAAAAAGGGAAAAAAGCAAGCACAAAGGCAAAATTGCAAATATTTTAGTAAATTATAAAATTTTATTAGGTTTAGTCATTCAAACAGGCAGAATATGAGCATAAATTACAATAAATCAGGAAAAAAATTTGAAAGAAAAAGAGGAAAATTAACAGAAGAAATGCATAGATTTTAGGTTACGAAAAATAATAGTCAAAGATGTCACAAGGATTAGTTTTGTGAAAGTAAACATGAAGATCAAAATTAAGATTAAACAAAACCACCATAACCAATGAAAGATCAATAGACCAGAGAATTAGTTTGCATGCAGGGCATTAAATAGGTCACACCAACCACACCACACATACACACACACACACAAAAGTAGAAAAATTAAAAGCACTGTTAAAAAATGTGTCTGAAAAGTAGCAAAATACAAATGCTGTTAGGCACTGAAAATTATGTTAATTAAATTACAATCCCCACCATAATCACCAATCTAAATACCATTAGTCTGTGGAATCAGACTTATTTTTCTTTTTATGCAGATTTTATTTTTCAAGTTTTTCACCAAAGGAAGACTAAGGTCAAAGCTACCAAAAATTTAAAAGTCAAACTATACATACCATATATACTCACTTATAAGTCAAGTTAAACTGCAAACAACAAAGATCCTGATCTTCCGTAACATAATCTATCAGCAGATCATAGTCTATACAGTTTGTTCTTCTGTTTTCTCCTAACAAACTGCACAGACCCAGATTTTATGGCACATTATGCAGTTAGACTCATCATACAAGTGAGTTATGCGATGGCAGAGCTAGATCTGTGTAGTCTGAAGTCAGAATCGTCTTATAAGTGAGTACAAACAATAGGACCTGTTCTTTAAGATAATGACTCATTCTACTGAATAAAATCAATTAACTATCTGGCAAATCAATCTGTCACACATTATATAAGGTAACAACATAAAACCAAACACTGGATGTATCTTTCACTTAAGTTATTACAGTCTTTTTACATATTGCCATAAGTACCGAAAGGTGGGAAGTATATTTAGATCAGAAAGTAAATGTTATTAGTAACGAAATTTACAGTCATTAAAATTTCATTTAATCTTATGCAACTTCTAAGCATACTGGAAAGTGTATAGATACTAACAAAGTCTGTCCTTTTCTAGTGTCAATAATATTCCATTTACAGGAAAGACAGTCATCTGCATCCAGAAATTTATGTCAAGTTTTAACATTTCTAAAATGAACTGAGCAAAATAAAACATACAACTATTATATACAGCTATTCTCAGGGAGTCTAGTCCCAAAGTTACAGAATTATATGGAAAAATTCCAAGCTTATCGAAGATGATGAACAACATCACATCTGTTGTTTGAAAAATTGGACATGCCCATGCAAATACGGTACTATATAAGTAAAGAAAGTTCCATTTAGTTTAAAATGTGCAAAAGATAACATCATTAGGGACTCCCTGGTAACAATCATATTTTGAAGTTATAAATGGATAAATGAAAAAACTAAGTTTTGGGTATTTTTTATGTTCTTGATGCTTTTATTCTTTAAAATCTGTAGCGGCGTACAAACAAATGAAAGGATAAGTGAATACTACACTAGTACATAAACAAAGCCAGGAAGAGCTCAATTTTTGATCAACTACAAGTACAGATAAAAAGCCATGAAGAGCTGATCTACTTATCAACTACTAGTACTGAAGCAAAGCCATGTAGAGTTGATCTACTTATCAACTACTAATACTGAAGCAAAGCCATGTAGAGTTGATCTATTTATCAACTGCTAGTAATGATGCAATGCCAGGTAAAGTGGATCTAATTATCAACTATTAGTACTGAAGCAAAGCCAAACTGAGTTGATCTAATTATCAACAACTAGTCTTCAAGCAAAGCCATGTAGAGTTGATCTACTTATCAACTACTAATACTGGAGCAAAGCCATGTAGAGTTGATCAACTATCAACTGCTAGTAATGATGCAATGCCAAGTAGAGTGGATCTAATTATCAACTACTAGTACTGAAGCAAAGCCAAACTGAGTTGATCTAATTATCAACTACTAGTCTTCAAGCAAAGCCAGGTAGAGTTAATCTACTTATCAACTACTAGTTCAAAGGTGTAGCTAGAGCTTAAACATGTGTTTTTTTTAAAATTTTCCTGCATTATGCATATGCATTTTGTATGCCTGTATGCAAAGCTAAGCCACTGCAATATACAAGAAAGAACAGAGAAAGATGTAGACTTTTATTTGATGATGATCAATAATTTTTAGATTACATACAAATTCTTGATTATAACTGCTACTTTGATAAAAAACCTTTGCAAGAGATGCAAGTATGATACTGTTTAAGGGAAGAACAAAGAGAGACTAGGAAGCACATACTGAGATAGGAAGAAAGACAGATGTATGTGATATGGTTAGCTGTGTATGATATAGCACAATCATAAGTTAGATTCAATAAAGAAAACATAAAATTCCTCAACATGTATTTTAATGAGAAAAGTATTGGATAGACTCGTGACAGAGCAATGTAACATATTTGACTGTGTATCTTTACTCATCATATTTGAATCAGAAAATTATTTAAAATCTTACTAGAAAAATTATACCTGACTATATAGCCAAATGTTTCTGTTCTTGAACACAAAAAAGTAGGATTCAAGCTACTTTATTAAAAAATATTGTGCCCAAAAATCAACTGAATACACAAAAATTATGCACAACATTTTTAAGCCCTATACTTTCGTCATCATTAAATCCATCTAAAATCTAGAAAACCTTCCATTTTTTTTCAATATATGGGAATTTTACCCCTAACTTTTCAGTTCTAGAATAAATTCTGGTCATCAAAATTTTTTTAACATGTATCTGTTACAAAGAAATTAAATGTGTAAAAAAAGTGAAGGAAAGTTGTTACAATTTATTTTGCAAAATATCACAAATGATATCTGCATCTGTAGCTGAGTCAGTATTCAAGTCAACATCTTTAAATGTAGCTAAAAGTAACAAAGTTTTCATTTCATGCACAAACTATTTTAACACCATTCAAATGAATATATAGCCTGCCACATCATATTTAATACATGCTGAAACAGGGTGGTATGTTTACATAAAATTCTTTGATGCCACTATGACCTGTGAAAGAGTATTGATTTGTTTCTGAAGTAGTGAACAGATTTCCTATCTGACTATTTTAGGTCATAATATGGTTACCTCCCTTCTGATTTCTTTGCTGTCACATTGCAATACATATGCATGTCTACTGATATGTTCCTTGCTGCAATTTTTTTTTGTTGTTTGTAATGAAATACAGATTTTACTGATCATCACACAAATCATAATAAATATACATTAAGTCAAAATTTTAAAATAGTTTATCACCTTTTTAAAGAACATTTTTTAAGGACATGTCAAATATTTCAAATCAACATCCACAAGCAGTTATCTATTTTTGAGGCTGTACATTTCTACATCAGTCTTTAAAGAAGTATTGAGAAGTACAGTAATTTTGAACTAAGATAACTTATAAGAGAATTCTTATTGGAAACATGATAATGAAAAATATGTTTTGAACCAATTCTGTATCACCTCTTACCTGCATTATAGGTCACAAACAATTTGCATTCTGAAGTAATTTTTGCAGAGACTTTCAAGTGTATTTCCAACACATTAAAATTGGTGGTTTAATAACTATGATGAACCAATAATTGATATTTAAATTTCAACTGATTCCTAACATTATTAATTAGGCAGCTTCAACTATTATACACATAAACTCACATTGATGCTAAAATTGGTTGTAAAGCATGCATGTCCCTGGATACCTTCTTTGTATTATTAACATGGTTGCATACACACTGTAAGTTGTCAGATTTTTTCCAAAAGTTAAAACTTTATGATCACACTGTGTCTTGCTTGAAAACAAATATAAAATGCTTACGTGGCAAAATGAAAGACATCGAAGACAAATTTCTCCATCTTGATTCCATTTGGCTTATTTGGGCTAATCATGTTGCCATCATTATCTACATAGGGAATCTTCTTTTTGGCTACATGGTGCTGCAACTCTTTCTCCTGCTTAGGGCTGAAAGACGAATCAGCAGAATTACTGTATGTACAAAACTTTGTAAAACTTTGATAATTATAATATCAAGTACTCTGGTGACATGCCCAGTTCAAGCATAGAATTTCCTACAACCTCTTGGTATTATACAGCACAGCTGCAAATGTTATTTTGTACCAATAAAACCGGAGTTAAGTGCCTTTCCTAAAAACACACTTATATGTGCATATTGCCATTATGTGCCAGTATTGCCAGTATGTACATATTACTGGCATGTACAAAATGCCAGTATTTGCAGTTTTATTATTGGTAGGTGCATTTTGCCAGACTTTGCATATTACTGGTATATGCTGATTGACATATGGTCAAAATGAATCCAATAAACAGTTTGCAACTTTCACCAATGAACATAAATGATCAGGGGTGGGATAAAATCTCAAAGATTTCACTATTTTAAAGAATATTTTGTCAGCTCTTAGAGATGTGTTACTCTGAAAATATCAGGCATATATCAATATATCATATGCAAATATATAAATAACAAACTCCAGTAATATAAAATATCCTACAGACTTAATTCTTTCCAGCATAAAAAGTCCTTCAGGTCAAGGACTCAACTCCATGAAAAGGTGAATACATCTGAACCAACTGCTTCATCATGAACATCTGCTTAAAGTCCAAGTTCAAACTACTTCAGACAGGTGGTGAAATATATGATGGCCACAAATACTTATACTGAAAAATATTGCACAGCCATTTATATATTCAAAAAGAATACATCAGGATAATTTACTCACTCTGATACATGTTGCAAAAACTCCAATGTAAAGAAATGGTTGCATATATTTCCAGCATTAAAAGCTAGCCGCCCATCTTTGTTCCTTTTCTCAGCTGTTTTCAAAGTTATTTCACTATACTCAACAACCTGGAATCTGCCATCCACTTTGCAGACTACACCCACAGCTTCTGTAGGAATTGTCTTTTCCACAACCTACAACAGAAAAATGTTTAAATAACACAGCCACCATAATGTTATGGACATAATGTGACTTAACTGGTCAATTTTAGAGATAATGAAATAATAGCAACATTTAGAAATATTTTTTCTGTTCCATTATTCCATTATTTCCATTTCAAAAGAAAACTGATGTTTTAGTTTAAATTATACATCATCTGATAAAAAAAGTACTTATAGTGGTGAATATTCATAACAGATACTATCAACAGTACATAAATAACTCTGAATAATTTTAGCAGAGTAATACAAGAATCCCATGAAAGGTTTGAAATGAATTTCCATGAATTCCAGTATAAAACCATTTCTTCTTTCAAACTGCTGAGTGTTGAAACCATCTATTAAATTCTTAAGCTATACAACTTTCAAATTAGATGCTGTATCAGACATACTGCATGCAATTTAAGACAAACTAGACACTATTATAAGACTTTTAGTGAAAACCCCATGTCAATATGACTATCCACTCAGGTGATTTTTGGGACAATATTTTCAATACGTACATTGCAGAACCATACTGAATGTCCTTGAGGCACCATTTTCATTTAGGACTAAATAGATATCATAAAATGTATTTTGGTAAAAACATTATGTTAACAGAACTGTCAATTTTAGAGCAGTGGGAAAAAGAGATTTTAAAAATGGCTGCATGGAAGCCACATTGGATATAAGATCTTCATCAACTTCATTCAGAATCAGCTAGACACTTAAACAAGTCTTCTGGGAAAGACCAATGCCAATATGATTTTCTAATTAAGTGGATTAGCAAGAAGATTTTCAAGATGGCTGCTGTAGCAGCAATATTTGTGGTCAGTTCAGCATCATTTTCATTCAGGAATCACAAGATATCATATTATATATTCAGTGGAAACTCCATGCTGATATGGCTTTCCATTTATACTAAGAAACAGGCTACCATGATGGCTGCACTTAAGACTAGCAGGATTTTTATTTAGTACCAAACAGGCTTTATGAGATGCCTCCTGGTGAAAATTCCATGTTCCATTTCTGAAGAGAAGCAATAAGATTTTCTTGATGGTCAATGTGTCAGAAAAATTGCATATCAGATTGAACAATATTTATATAAGACCAGCTAGACACCATAAAAAGTCTTCAGAGGAATACCAAATGATGACTTTTCTTTTCATTTAGGAGGGGTAGCAACAACAAGATTGTTAAGATGGCTGCTGTGTTGGCAAGAGCAGCACTATACTCACTCAAAACAAACCAGACCTTTTCATGAAAGTGTGTCTAATATTCTATGGCAGTTCTAAATATAGTTCAGACCATAAATAGCAGACAACCGACCATGGACAACAGGCCATTCCATAAGTTCTTCTGGTCTCTGACCAGTAGAGCCGAAAAACCCTAACATCATCTTTAATAACCTATTTCATTCTTTGAAATTAAACTCCATTTAAATAGACACATGTTACAAATACGACAACCAGGTCAAATGCCACATTTGATAGCACTTTGATTATACCCCTCAACTAATCTATTTTGGATAAGTTTGAAAATTGATGTTTTTTATAATATACCTATACTTGTATATATCTTGCACTATATTGAAAACTAAACATAAGATTTGTGCATTATGTCAGCAACCACATAATATAGGCATTATGTCAGCTGTAGTTAACAGTAAATGATTTCCTTATTCAAATTCTATAAAGAACTGGTCAAACATGCATGTATAAATTTAACTTCCACATGCTGTTGTAATTATCTCCTCCATGGATGAACCAGAAACATATAAATGTACAGAAACATGTACATGAAAACTGAACATTATATCTAAAATAGCTGAAATTTTAATATCCAGGAAAACTACCTTAGCTCCACAAGAAGCCCCCTTGTTCATACAGAAGCCAATGAAGACTGGATCCGCCACTCTTACAAGGATATTGTCCACACAGTAGACATGTATATACTTAATTCCCCTTATCTCCATGTCATCAAGGATCTTGTTTTTCCTCAAAGCTCTGTACAGGCCTCCATTGCCATCTGTAATTTTTGTTTCAGAAAAATTGTTATGATGTGACAACTGTGTCATCTAGGTTCATAAACACGTAGCTTATCTTTTGCATATCACAGTGAGATCATAACACTGCAGTATGCAGCAAATGATGTCATGACAAATAATGTGCATTATCCCAGACATACAAATGTAATTAAAGTTCATTTATTACATGTTTTCTTGCACTAATTTTATTCCACTATTTTGTTCCACCATAATTTTTAACTGTTTTTTCTGCAATAAATTTTACAATAAATATCTGACCAACTTTAATCAAAAAATATGTTTCATCATGCAATAAATAGATATACATGAGTGCTCATTTCCAAAAAAAATGTATGAAACTTGTTGAATAATTCAATAATTTCAAATGAGCAATTATATAAAATATTATATTTCTGTATTGTCTATATATACAGTTATATGATACTGATAATGCAGTAATAACATTCTCACTATTCATGAATGTGATAATGCAATATTCATATTTCCACTATGCATCAATGTGATAATGCAGTATTCATATTCCCACTATGCATCAATGTGATAATGCAGTATTCATATTCCCACTATGCATCAATGTGATAATGCAGTATTCATATACCCACTATGCATCAATGTGATAATGCAGTATTAATATACCCACTATGCATCAATGTGATAATGCAGTATTAATATTCCCACTATGCATCAATGTGATAATGCAGTATTAATATTACCACTATGCATCAATGTGATAATGCAGTATTTAGATTCCTACTATGCATCAATGTGATAATGCAGTATTTAGATTTCCACTATGCATCAATGTAATAATGCAGTATTTAGATTCCCACTATGCATCAATGTAATAATGCAGTATTTAGATTCCCACTATGCATCAATGCGATAATGTGGTATTTACATTCTCAGTAAGCATCATTGTGGCAATTCATTATTAACATTCTTACCATGTATCAATGTGGTACAGTAAAACCTGTCCGAAAGATCACTGCTATAAGAGACTTCCTGTCCTGAGAGTCTCAATACACAAATGTATCCGATTATAAAATTTTAGGATCTGTAACATGAGACCATCTGTTCTGCAAAACCATGATTTTTCCTGGCAGAAGGAATGTCTTTCCACACAGGTTTTATTGGATTTGGTTTCTGGTTCCATTTTGTGCAAAGGCAAGTACTTGTCACCCAAACAAAACTGGTGGGTTTTCTCTCTTTTCACCTCAACTACCACATAATACAGGCATCATAAACATCGAGATAATGTAGTACTCAGTACACCCTCATTATAATGCTACATGACAGAGCCATAGAGTAGGATGCCCTAGAGTCAGACCACCTGATAATGCTCCAGTACATGATACATATAATTCCACTATATAATTCTACTAATCAAATGGGATCCACGACCATATCCAGCTTATAAGGAACTGAGTTATAACCAAGGAGCCTATAGTGAGGGAATGCTGTATAAACAGTTAGATCTTGCTGTATATGTAGATTTTATCTAGCTCTAGCACCTTGGTACATACTTAGATACCTCTCTATAACTCAAAACTGCTATTAACTAATAGCCCTTCTTTATACTGGATGTGGATATAATGATATTTTCCCACTTTCAAACTGAGGTCATGACTCTAGGTAAAACAATAAGGATGCTTTTTATCAAATCTGGTAGACTTATGCTTAGTGGTTAAGAAGTAGTTTAAATGTTTTTCATATTTTTATTAGTTATGGCCATAGTTTAGGGTAAATCACATGATTAAAATCAGTTCTCTACTGGTATACATGAGAGTCTGACAGCAACTGCTTAGGAGTCATGTTCTGGTAACCTATGTTATTAACATAAGCACTAATTTTATTAGCCACTCAGATGAAGTCTTATATCTTCACATTTGGAGACAGAGTAGTGTGGATGAAGAGCATGAATGTGTACCACATGATTTGATTCACTTTCCCAACAGACCCCTAAATCATGGTCATTGTCAGATCTACATGTATGACAGTGGAGATCGGATTTTAATCAGACTGGGAGACAGAAAGCATGTGGGGTTTTTTTTAGTTAACTACTGACTTTAATTTCTATTCAGAAATGAAACCAGGTTGTATAATTAATATGACTAAAATGTCTGAATGCAAATGCACATATTAGGACTATTTAACAAGTTGGATCAAAATCTGCTTTGAAATATGATTGCTGGAGTGTTAAAAGAACAATCAATTACATGCAAGATAAACTCAACTTATCTTTCTCATACTCAACCAAGATCTTGATAGTATAAGTCCAATTACTAAATTATTTCAAAATTGAACCCACGACCTCCCGCTCCAAGGCAGACACTCTAACTACTTAGGTCACCAAAGAAGTGAACTTGTCTATACTCACTTATAAGTCAAGTCAAACAGCATACATCTAGATCTGCTGTAGCATAATGTAACTGCAGATCAGGGTCTATGTTGTTTGTTCTTTGGATCACTACTATCAAACTTCACAGACCCAGATCTGTCAATGTATAATGCGATGACAGATCTAAGTCTTGGCACTTTGCAGTTGGACTCTACTTATAAGATGGTACAAACAGTATGCTCCAATTCCATTAAAAACAGGATCAGAAATAAAGCTTAAATGGTAGTGACAAACTTAACCGACCAAAAGCAAGAGATCGCATCATTAATATGTGAGAATCTCAATCGTTGTCAAATAATATGAGTTTTGATGATATCAGCATATTTTCCAAATTTTTTCAAAATCTGATTTTAAAAATTGGTTTCCAAAGTGGTAAAAAGCTCGGCCAATCAGATGCAAAGATCATCTCATTATAATGTCCAGGTGAAACAAAACCTCTCACAGACAATTACTCAGATCTCATCAAATATTTACCATAATTCAGAGAGTGTTGCCCAGAATATATAACACCTGCTGTAGCTATAAATATCAAATCTGATTGGTGCCAAAATCATGTGTGGTATTATGTAGCATGTAAAACTATTATTTACATTAATTTGCAGGTGATCAGTTTATGACTAGTGACATATTTAAAAGTCAACAAGACATCACAAGTATTCCATGAAAACCCCAAGCTGATAAGGCTTTCCATTCAGAGGGAATAATGATTACAAGATTTTCAAGAAGGCTGCAGTGTGGTCAAACTGGGCATCAGATAAGCTTACTTTTCATATCCCACCAACTACACATCATAAGAAGTCTTTTGGTGAAAACTCCTTGTCAATTGGACCACCCATCCAGAAAAAGTATTGATAAGATTTGTAAGACAGTCAACATGGTGACCATAGTGGAGTCATATTTATTTTGAGCTACTAGATATAATAAGTTGGCTGATGAAAATCCCAAATCAATATTACTTTCCATTCAAGATGGCCACTGTGATGGTCATATTTGATGCGCAAGTGGCACCATTATCATTTAGGATCAACTAGATTATGGACTGAATACGTGTGCAAGGTTTCATGGCAAGTATTTACGAGGAGTAATGAATAACAAATCTGTACTAATGGATACATGGATGACAGAAAACATGCCATCACATGATTGTGTGTATGAAAGACAATATGCCATTTCATAAGCTCTTAGGTCAATGACCGGCAGAGTTAAAAGGTAGTCTCTGATGACAGGTCATCCTTTAATACAGGTTAATTGAGCATCTAAAGTATCAAATATAATTAAATTTGTAGTGTCTTAAAACAGGTGGTCTCTTAAATTAGGTGGTCAGGTTTTAATGTATACAGAAGACTATCACTTCCAAGTATCCTCTAAGCTTCATGACAAATTTATGATGGAAGTCAATGCATAATTAGAAGTCATAAAATTACATTATTGAGTTTCATGGTGACAGGGCCTAATGTGTAACTGTGATAGGTGCATAGTTATAAGTCATAAAGTTACACTTGTACATACATGCCAACAACAACACCCTGTATGTAACTATCATAGATGCATGATTACAACCATAAACCTACACTTGTGATTTAAAATCCAACAATGAGGCTCATCTTATCACTAAGGTGTATAATTATCAGTCATAAATTACACTTATGAGTTACATTCCCCCTCTTAGCCCCCCACTCCACAAAAACAATAGGCAGACCCCATAGGTGAAGTGGTACTATTTAGATCCAATTCTCATGTCCATAACACAGCTAAATGGAGCAGTATAAAACCCATCGGTCATCAAATAATGTACCTGTATATCATTCTCTTATATACACTTACAATCATCAGCAGAAGAATTGAACAGCTCTGTATCACTAGTAGAATGAAAAGAATAAGCTTGTATCAATAGTAAAGTGAATACAACAGACCTGTATCACTGATAGAAGGAACAGAACAGGCTTGTATCAATAGTGAAATGAATACAACAAACCTGTATCACTGGTAGAAGGAACAGAACAGAACCTGATCTGTATCATTAGCAGAATTTACAGAATAGATTCTGATCTAAATCATGAGTAGAATAAATAGAACAGACTCTGATCTGTATGAGTACAATAAACAGAATAGACACTGATCTGTATCATGAGCAGAATGGATGGAATAGACCCGGATTTGTATCAGGAGTACAATGAATAGAAAAGAACCTGATCTATATCACAGTGAATAGAAAAGAACCTGATTTGTATCATGAGTACAATGACTAGAATAGACCCTGAACTGTGAAAGGAGTACAATGAATAGAATAGACTCTGAACTGTATCATGAATACAATGAATAGAATAAACCCTGAACTGTATCATGAGCAAAATAAATATAATAGACCCTGAACAGTATCATGAGTACAATGAATAGAATAGACCCTCTCATGTGTCATGAATACAATGAATAGAATAGATCCTGAATTGTATCATAAATACAATGAATTAGACCCTGATCTGTATCATAAGTACAATGAATAAAATAGACCTTGAACTGTACCATGAGTACAATGAATAAATTAGACCCAGAACTGTATCATAAATACAATTAATAAAATGGACCCTGAACTGTATCATAAGTACAATGAATAAAAAAGACCCTGAACTGTATAATGAGTACAATGAATAGAATAGACCTTGATCTTTATAATGAGTACAATGAATAAATTAGACCCTGAAATGTATCATAAGTACAATTAATAAAATGGACCCTGAACTGTATCATAAGTACAATGAATAAAAAAGACCCTGAACTGTATAATGAATACAATGAATAGAATAGACCTTGATCTGTATAATGAGTACAATGAATAGATTAGACCCTGAACTGTATCATAAGTACAATTAATAAAATGGACCCTGAACTGTATCATAAGTACAATGAATATAATAGACCCAGATCTGTATCATGAGTACAAAACATAGATTAGATCCTGAACTGTTACATGAGTACAATGAATAGATTAGACCCTGATCTGTTTCAAGAATACCATAGAGAATATAACAAACCCTGATCTGTTAGCATATTATATCATGTTACCATTTTGCATTTTTTGTTTTAATTTTGCATTATTCTTACATGGATGACCTTATGTTCAATAGGGTAATTAATACATTAGTCTCCAACTATTTAGATGTCTTCACTGACATCCATTTATCAATATTCTTTACATACACAGAACTTTACTTTTATATAAACTCCAAATTCTTTTAGATTCCTTTCATACCTAATATCTAAAAATATTTGGAAAGCATTTGTCTTTTGATGTGGGGGATGGAATAACTGATATGACAAAAAGAAAATGTCTCAACCTGACAACTTCAACATACCCCTTTCACCATGTAAAACTTGTTCTTTCCTTCAACACAAACCAAAAAATAAAATGTGTGTGCAGTTTTGTGCATGTACCTACCTGGTGCAAGTGCTAATTTATGGGGCTTCTCTAGGATTATTTTTCCATCAAAATCTATACAAGGTAAGAGCCCTTGTTCAAATACCACTATATTCTCCTTTTCCAAACCAAAGTAATCATTTTTTTGGAAGAAATTCAAAGTTTTATCTTTGGTGTGTTCACTGGTCATCACATACCTGAAATAGCAAATAGATGGAATAACTTCATGAAAGAATAAGTTCTAATTTAATGTGAATTTTTTTCTTCACATGTATCTGAATCAAAATACTGTAAATGTTCCTTCTTCAACAATTCCCATACATTTCTCTAGTACCCATTAACTGACCTTTTTCAAAATTCATGCAGACGAAATGAGATATTTTGTATGATTCAATCATACCAACACTAACAAGAATCCATTAAATGGACCAATGCTCTACTGGCTAAATAGAATTTTCATGAATCCAGGACAAGACTGTTTCATCTTTTGATCTCCTGAGTACCAAACCATCACTAATATTCTTTAACAACTCCAACATACCCCATTTGGTAACAAATATATTTTCTTACATATCTGAGTTAACATATTCACAAGACACCTTGTAAGTATAGGACACAATTTTTTGTCATGGCCATTGACCTTCAACCCTGGTAACAAGAGTCTAAAAAAGGCCACCATATTGGGCATCAGACTGACACCTTAAATTAGGACCAACTAGATATGGCAAGAAGTGTTTTAGTGAAAAATCCTTGTTGATATGACAATCCATACAGAATGAATAGCTGTGATAATAAGATTTTCAAGATGGTTGCCATGGCAGCTATACTGGATGTAACATCAATATTATTTTCATTAAGCATCAACTAGTCATCTGTATTGGTGAAAACCCCATTTTTAGATATCACCATCCATTCAGGAAAAGTAGCAAGACTTTTTTTAAGGTGGCTATCATGGTGGCCATATGAGACCAAGTTCTTTTAGGATCAAGTAGACACAGTAAGACATCTTGTGACTTTCTGTTCAGGAGTATTGACAAGGTTTCAAGATGGCTGCCATGGTGGCCATGAGACTGACACCAAGTTCTTTTAGGATCAAGTAGACACAGTAAGACGTCTTGTGACTTTCTGTTCAGGAGAATTGACAAGGTTTCAAGATGGCTGCCATGGTGGCCATATGAGACCAAGTTCTTTTAGGATCAAGTAGACACAGTAAGACGTTTTGTGACTTTCTGTTCAGGAGTACTGACAAGATTTCAAGATGGCTGCCATGGTGGCCATATGAGACTGACACCAAGTTCTTTTAGGATCAAGAAGACACAGTAAGACGTCTTGTAACTTTCTGTTCAGGAGAATTGACAAGGTTTCAAGATGGCTGCCATGGAGGCCATAATGGAAGTCAGATGGTATCTGTTTGATATAAGACCAATCAGACATAATAAGAAGTCTTTTGGTGAAAACCCCATGGCAATATAGCTTCCTGTTCAAAGTAGGGCTAAGATCTTTCAGATAACTGCCATATTAGATGTTGTATATCAGCACAGTTTTCATAAAAGAAACTAGATATCACATAAAGTCTTTTAGTGAAAAACCCCTGTTGATATGACCATCCATTCATGGTGAAAAATCATAAGATTTTTGGCCATATTGTTAGCCTGGGTGGTACCATTTTCATTTAGGACAAACTAGATTTTGGGATTAATATGTGTAAAAGTTTCATGCCAATTCATTAAGTCTTTTTAGGAGAAGTAATGATAACAAATTTATGACAGATAAAAAGACACTGAAGAACAGGTTATATGATAGCCTTCTTGTTTATGACTAGTAAAGCTAATATTCAGCATTTGGTACAATTAATTTTTTCCATAAGCTTCCCATATAAATATAAAGCTGTACATCCTAATTATGTAGCAACACAATTATGTAAGATTTGTGCTGTATAGTTTCTCATAATGTAGCACTATTCATATTTTGAGTTTTCAAAACAACTGTTATTGTTATCATAACTGATATCAAATCTGACAGTACAACAACATTTGACCCAAAAAATGACAATCAAGAACAAACATATGCTATGTATACTTGCTTATAAGACAAGACCAACTGCAAACTGCACAGTTCCAGTAATGCCATCACATAATGTGCTGGCAGGTCTAGGTCTGTGCAGTTTGTTAAGAATAATCTGATGAACAAATAACACAGACCCTGATCTGCAAGCACATTATGCTATGGCAAATCAAGATCTATGATGTCTGCAGTTGGATTCAACTTATACACAAATACATTTTAATATACAGTTGTATGACTTAACTAGGAAGTAAAACATTTGAATGGTCAAAGAAATAAAATGCACATCTAAAATAAAAGGGTCAGATAAGATCAGCTGATAAATTAGTATCAAGAACAGGAAGTACAAATCAAGAGCTAAGTCCAGTAAACAATCAATTAATAAAACTACCAGTATCAATTACAGGAAGTCTGAAGTACATAATCAGTTTTTTGGGGTGTAATGATAGACTCTAGCAAACCTAATTATTTGTAATTAATACTACTCTAGCAAACCTATTTATTTGTAATTAATATGGTCAAAAGAAATACACAATTCAAAACAAGAAATTAATGACATAATTCAATATATATTTTGTTAATATGCAGACTGAGAAAATTTATTAAGAATAATTTTTCTCAATAAATTTAATTTCAAACAATGAACAAAACTGGATGATACCAACACTATTACAATTTTCATCTAGCAGGACAAAAAAATTATCCACATTTATTCATATAACATATTGTACAACAAATGGAACAGAATATATTATAACAGCAGAGTGGTATCAAAATATGGATCTCTTACAACCATGGAGCATATGAACAATTACAATGGAAAAACATACAAATCAGTCAAAAGGATGATTTACCCAGAATAAAGAATACTTCCAAGCTAAAGAACAAGAAAAAAAAAGAATAAGCAACATGTCTTGAAAGGGATCTATTAGATATGAATAAGACTAACTAAGGTGGATAAAAGCAAAAATACCTAACACTATCACAATATTATATATATATATATATATATATATATATATATATATATATATATATATATATAGATATAGATATAGATATACCAACCACAAAACAAAATTAAAAGCAAAATTTTAAACACATCAACTGTATTTATAGAAATATTTTGGGCTTCTTGGATCAAATAATTACAAATGAATTGCACTGTAACAGAGAAAACCATATTTTGAATGTGCATATTAATCTTATATATCTTATAATACCAATAACCTTGCCATACACTTACAATGCAAAGACAAAGGGTCAAGTTTATTCTGTATCCATACATACATACATACATACATACATACATACATACATACATACATACATACATACATACATACATACATACATACATACATACATACATACATACATACATACATACATACATATGTACACACACACACACACACACACACACACACACACACACACACACACACACACACACACACACACACACGATGAAAAATTTCATACCAGGGAACAACACAGGGTTTTCCATTCTGTAACTGGGCTAGATGTTGTAATCTGAGTATCCTTTCTGCCTGTATCTGATACAGAGTTTTGCTTGAAGGCAAATTCACATTATACATGCCTTTCGGATAATCTACACCCAACCTGGTTCCCTGACCTCCAGCTAACAGCAAAAGTCCTACATTGTTGTTTCCTATGGCTTCAAGACCTAAACAAATGAAACAATGAGTATATTAAATAACATTCTGAACCTAAATTGCTTTTATTTAACAGAAAACTAAAACGTCATATCATGATATTTCAAAGGAAAATCTTGTCATGGTATGATTTTTTTTAAATGGAAGAAATCATGACAGCTCAAGACAAATGTCAAGCCTAAAAATTAGAAAATACACTAAATATATATGCTACACTTGCTCTCGTTTCATTTCAAAAAAAGAAATTCCAGTGAATTATGTCTCCCTTCCTGATAAAGACATTTATACTTTCCACTATCAAATCACTTATGACCATACAAAAACCTTCAAGATCAATTTTTATCACGAATTTCAATTGACCTTAACTCATTCTACATTCAATGTATGACCGTTACCCCTCCCAATGTTTGGAATTCTTGATAATACAGACAAATTTCAATCAAACCTTCACAGAAATCTTCAAAACCACAACCTTCTCTGACGGTCATAAGGAGGGTAGAGGTTCGTGAAAGGTCAGAGCCTCCCAATTCTAAAGTGCACACTCGATTTGGAATCGATGACTTTACAGGCAAGCTTTAAGCAAAAACTACACAAAGATTTTCATATGACTTTGCCTTTTTCTAGGAGTTAAAGTGCCACTTAAGCAAGGATATATGAAAAGGCAAAACTTTCTGATTCTACTGTCCATTATGAAAACCCCCTCCCCATGGTTTGGGAATTACAAGGATAACCAGGCTGACAAACTTCAATCCCAAAATTTAAACACGAGTTTCAAATGACCTTGATCTTGTCTGAAAATCACAAGGGGTGGGTATGGTTATTGAAAGGCAAAGCTTCTGATTCTACAGTCCAAATATTACAGCTATCCCTCCCTAGGGTTTGGGACTTGTAACCATACAGAAACATTTTTTAAAAAATCTTATCTGATAATATAGCTGTCATTAGTGACATTAGAATGAGTAGCACCCATTTGCCCTAATATGCTAAAGCAGGCAAGACAAAATATGTTAAAAGGCATTTATGCAGTAAGTCTATATATCAGAATAATACTGTAAACATTATGTGCCATGTGTTACATAAGTGCTCTGTTAATAATGATCTGAGTACTACATTTTTACTCTGTGATAAACATGGGCTTGATGATCGATCTATATTCACCTCTAATTTTAAATTTTTTAAAATTTTTTTAACAAGTATTTACTATTGGTATCTTTGTCCCACCCCTACTACTTGACAAATTTATTGGATTGCTCCCCTGGACATACTATAGAAGAAACTGTGTAAATTGGAAGAAAAAAAATACGAGACACAATGCACATTGCAGTGCATTTTGCTTTATTTACTTGTAGGAATGAGCTGAATCACATTTGCACTGAAAAATTACACATTAATGGAGGAAATGAAGGTGTAGTTTTTATTTTGGGACCTAAAATCATTTACGGTTTTGAAAAGAAAAAAAACATGCAACTTTGTACACTTCTATATTTCATCATATGAATCTGTGTGTCACAAACATCCCCAATTCATCATTTTTTGTACATGTGACTGAACAATGCACATCAATTAATTATGCATGGTTGCTCAACAAGTGCATCATGCTGAAAGATCAAGTCATTGCCATGCATGTGGATAAAATCAATACTGAAACTGTGGGGTTCAATAACTGTAATATTTAAGCCATTTTGAATTTTTGTCTGTAGTATCATCTTCATATTGTACATAGAAGCTAAAACACCTCAACCACTCTTACATTTACTTAATACTGTTATGTTAGGTCCACGTGTATGTATGACCAGTCACTGACCTATGCATCATTTTTTGGGGTTTCTTTTGGGTATGAAAGGTTCAATGAAATGGTATGTTAAGTCCATATGAAAGTATGACCGGTCACATGACCTATGCATGGTCTAGTGGGGTTCTTTAGTGCATGGAAGGTTGAACAATAAGTTACATTAGATCCATATGTGTATCCAGTCAATTTTAATTTCCCTATCCACAGTTTTATACAGTATCAACAACAGAAGTCTTAATGGCAGTTTTTAAGAATGTTCTTGGACTAAACAACAATTACAAATGCAAGAAATTCACTCAAGGCTAATTTCAGATGGTTGCAATTTGTTTGACTGTAACATAACCTGAATGTTTTATTTTACTTTGCTTAATTCTTGTAAAACTGGGCTACCTTTCTCAATTTGGCATCATTAAAAGAATGAGTACCTACCAGAACCTAACAGCCAACGTGTCAATAATTGTTTTCAACTGTAGTTTTCAAACAAACCAATTCATTTGTCAAGTGAGTCCACTTGTAAACTGATGTTCCCATAGGAAAGTCAATACAAATGTAAGAACATATCAATGTTGAAATTTCAATATAAATATCAAGTACCATGAGAGTAGGAAAATCCTGGGGTAGAAGGTAATATATCTGTATCATAATGAGCCATATACTACTCCAGTGCTCTGTAGGTAATGATTTGGGTACTGTATTTATTTAGTGATAAGCCCATGTTTGATGACAAGACCACTCATTTTTAAAAATGTTGGTAAGTATTCACCAAGGATCTACCCCTAATGATTTTTGACAAATTAATTACACTTGTTCCCTGGTCTTATCATGGGAGAAATACTGTAAATTTGAGAGAGGAAAATTATGCACATTGAACGTGGGAATGTATCTGCTTTATTTACTTACAAGAATAGTAAAAGATACTCTCTTATTCATAAAGAAACCTTTTAAAGCAATGCCTATGTATTTATTTAAACATAACTTTTCCAGAAGTTGGGACTGTCAATTGTATTACCTGATTTGCGATAATTTTCCAAGATCTGCTTATCACAACGTGCTACACCTCCACATACATCTGATGGTAAAGGTTCCAACAAGTCATCCAATTTTTCTGAAGCATTCTCCAGGGTAGCCATGGCTGTCTTGAAGTATTGATTAATTTCTGCATAGTTCTGGCATTTCAGTTCATGATATAGACTGGTTTTTTGTTGCTCTGACAGACTGTCCCAAAATTGCAGCAGGTGCTCCTGGTTGTGTTGGACCAGTTCTGACCTCAAGGACTCGATGTCCATTATAGTAATCAAAATGGCTCAGCAACTTTGTAAAATGAACTAAGTTTCTTTCAGCTGAAATAAGAAATATTTACTTAATGAAACAATATGATATTTTTAATAGATAAACTCCATGCTGGTCACTTAAAGATGAGATGTCAACATATCAAATGGTATAACTCCACCACTGCATAGACACAACCTCTGACATTAGGGTTGGAATACTATGGGAAGTATCACAATAATATGTTCTGACTTTTCCAAACAAGGTGTTATTTGGATACAAAAAAAAATAAAAATCCCTGTAATCGAAAATGTATCATACTTCATTACCCAATGAACTACCCCATTCAAGTACACAACTCAAGAAATGGAATGTGGTACAAGGCAATGGGTAAGAATGTAATAATACATAAAATAAGGCCTTACTAAATAATAATAAAAATAGTAATAATAATAAAAAAACCCCAAAAGGTGTCCAAATGCCCCATCCATGGACATAGCTCCAAGGCTGGGCAAGGAGAAGAAAATTTGGGCATCAAATAATAATCTATTAGATGAACTTAGTGAGGGTCTTTTTACCCAAGGGATGAAGAAGTAAAATCCTCAAGATCAGCATGTGATGATGCCTATTCCAATTGTGAAATGAATTTGTTTCAATATAAATTTTAAAGAAATTTTTTTAAACTAAAATCTTTGATCAAATTGTTTTTCCATTACACTTCCTGATTTCATGGCTATCCCTTGGAGCAGGAAGAATACTGAGAGAATGGAAGCAAGGGTACATGCTATTATATTCCAATAACATGAATGAATATAATCAGTTAAAGGTATATGGCCAAAATATGTCTCTAATATATTTCTTTGCCACATTGCCCCACCCAGAAGCAGGAAAAAAGGTACAGAAAGAAAGGTAACATGTGATATTTATTCTAAAGAAAATCAACTAAAGTGCTACAAAAATATTATTCATGAAAACAACTAAAATATTTATCCAATATAATTCTTGACCTCATGACCACACTCAAAAAGCTGGACACAATGGGGAGGAGTAGTACTGTTGTAACATTTTTTTCCAATTATAAAGTCAATCAAATAAGGGGTTATAGAAAGTGTGGCAAAGAACTCCAATATAATTTTTTTTACCCCTTTGAATTGCCCAAAGGTTGAACCCTGGGGTAGGAGTGGAATTGACTGAAACTGAAGCAAATATATTAGGGGCTATGGAATGGGGATGTATGTGATCAAAAAGTTTAATCAAAATGTGTCTCCATTATAAACCCTGAGACCAACACCCCACCTTGGAGGAGAACCCAGGGGCAAGGGGGGGGCTACTTAAAAATGGACAGTACATTCCACATATTAAATAAATTAAGTAATGAATAAGTTTAAATCTGAAAAGAAATAAATGATTACTGAGATCACAATGCTGCAAAGAAAACTTTAACAAGGATCTCATTATATTCAAATGTTATGATCCTTGACCTCTCAGGTCCAGGGGGTAAGGACTGACCCAATGAGTCAAAATGTTATCCACATGTATAAATATGTATTTTCATGCCCAGTAAGTGTAAACAGTTTTGGGGTAAGGCTCACATTATATTCTATGTAATACCCCTGGGAGCTCTGTTCTGGTGATGGGGAAAGACCCTGGGGCATCATACAGGGGCCCCAGATGAACATGTGTTAACACCCGAGTTAATGATCCAAAATATGTGAGACATACAACTAAGGAGATAAAATTAATGTCAAATCACTTATCATCCCCTACACTCACATTTTGTGCATCTAGCTGTATTGAAGTAGGAGATCAATTACACACACACACACACATGCACACACACACACACTCACACATGGCTACATCACAATCCACCACACTTCTTTAAAACCTGATGTAATTATTTCATTTTTGGATCATGTTGGTGAAAAATGGGGTTTTCAAACCGACTTTTACAGGTGCCTGGCCATGCCTGTTTTTCATAAAAATTCAGGCACATTACTGACCAATCAGAACCCTGTTCAGAGTCTTTGAAATCTAACTCTTTTAAGGTCTTATCAGCACAGGGATATCAAAGGGAAAATAGAAAGTTGACAGAGAAGGGCCATAACATTGTCTAAAATGGATTAAACAAGATAAAACCCTCAACCAGCAGTCTATATATAGATATGAAATTAAGAAATATGGAACACAACTCTGTCCAAAATGGAATGAACAAATACAACCCATAAATGGCATACTTAGGTCTATTAGAAACAAATTTTTGTTGATGCCAAACTCAACCAGAAATTGTTGAATGATTCTTGAGATGTGTATTCTGCAAGCAACCTTTCAAGTTTCCATGTGAAAACAAGAATTAACAAATCCTGGCAATAACTCTGTCCAAATGAAGCAGACAAAACTAAACCCATAAAAGGTATATATAAGTCTGTTAAACAATATTTACTGCAATATATTAAGAATGAGCTTCATAGTTCTGCAGTTAAACTGCTTGAAATGAAGTTTTATGTTGGGTAAACCTAATTGTAATCATGAATTACTTGGCCTTTGAATTTGCATAATTAACTCTTTTTTTTTTTGTCATGCTAAAAAACTTTGAAGTTTTGATATGAATAAATGTTTCCAGAGTAGAAAACTGTTGATGAGATAAGATCCAGTCATGCACCTTGAAGTACAGTCATATATTTTATGGATATCTGAGCTGTCAGCAATAGGAATGGGTATGTTTATACAGTATAATCAAAAATTAGATTGACCCACCCCCACAGAAAATACTACATTTTAATAGCAGTAATACATAACCAATTACAATTAGGGTGTCTCTGAGAGAACAAAATGCCTGTGTTTGTTGTGCTAATGAGAAGGAGAAGGTACAGTACTATGTAATAGCCAAAATGAGGCTTTCATGACCTTCTATAAGAAATATGATTTAAGGGTAGTGATGGTAGTGATCATCTACTCGACAGTGGTGGAAGCTGGCATATCAACCAAGCCCTTAAGAATAGGGAAAAAAAGTTTTACTACCCTTCATTTTATTTGGAGGCATTTAGATAAAAATATTGTTCCCTAAAAGAACATAAATGTCTATTTTGACCATCCTCGGCGCAAATTCAACTAAACCTGAGGATTTTCTTTTAGGCAGCAGAGCAGCCAAAGGTAACTGATTTTATTCCTAAAAATCCTGTTTGACAAAGGAGAGAAATGGCTTCTTACTTCCTATTCAAACTGCATCAGAATATATTGATATAGTGACTGGTTCCTGAACTATGGTAATTATGGTAATTTTACGTATCTGCTAGAGTGAATATTTAAAATTAACTAAAAAAGGGCAATAATTTCATCAAAATATGATATGTAACAGGAAATTCACCTACCAAACACCATCCAATTGTGTGTTAGGGTTGCATAGCTATGGTGGCGACAAGAAGTGTGAATGGACAGAGATGGACAGAAACCCAGCCAGAAAAGGTGATTACTGTACAGCTCCCATATCTTGATGTGATATATGTGTTCATATTCCATACAATTTCTAGTATATTAAAATACATTCAAAACGAACAGACTGTGTTCCCTCAATGAACATGAATGATCCAAGAAAACAACTAGATCTCATCTAAGTTACTAAAATCTAGAATATTTGGTCAATTCTCATTGTCTGAAGGTCCTTTGAGTAGACCATGTGTCTGGTTTCTGAATGTATCACAAGTAACAATAACATGGAAATCCTTAATAGATAATAAAGATTTCCTCCTGTTCAAACAACTGAATTAATAGCAAACCTGGCATGCATTTTGTCTTTTTGCTTTTTGAACCAGCTAAAACATTTTCATATTTAACATTACATGTATTCACATTACCAATTATTTAGAAATTTCCTGGTTGCTTCAAATATCATGAAATGGGTTAACCACTTAAAACCATTATTGTAAATAGGTATATCAACAAATCTAAGATCTAAGATAGCAATAAAATTTAATATTTTACAGAACAAATAAATATTGGACCCATTGCAAATAAATGAATTTATTATATCTTCCATCTATGTTCTGTATTGCCTTTATTCTCACTACCTAGACCTAATGATGCAATACACTCTGACTGAAGTTTATGGTCAATATTCTTTCATTTTTCATGCACTTTAAAAAAAATGCATATCAGAATTATTTCTAATATTTTTTATTTTTTTTACAAAGAACTTTTTTAGGGTTACAAATATTTTGCAACATGTAAATTTGGAAAATATGAATTATTTTTACCCAAATAAATGCCATTTTTGTGTCTCAAAACTAATTAAAAATGCACAAAAAGTACATTAATATATAAAAAATATTTTCTTACACAGACAATAAAGTCCATCAAGCACACTACCTGTTCCTTGAAAGATGTTAACAGACACCTGGATTGGAATTGATAATCTTGTCCACTTATCTTCAAGGAATACCCATTTCTCCCTTGGTGGATGGGTACACAAAATTTTTTTGACATCTTAATGGAGTGATTCTCGTTCCTTCATTGATGAGTGGAAAAGGTAGGGCCCACCATGATTGTATTGTACCATACAACACAATGCTATCTGATATTTAAATCTGGATTTTAACTTCCTAATGTTAACTGATATATCCACAGTACAGATAAGTTTTTTTTTACAGACTATGTCTCAGGTGTCTGTCAAGACCTCTGAAGTGATAAACTCCAGGCCTATGTGATAAATGCTAATCCTGCAACAAGTATTTAACTTCCTTGTATCAAACACAAGCAGTTAAGTTCTACAAATTTACTTTGAAAATGACTGGTACTAATAGAGAATCATCATGGGAAATTTAACTTTTGCTTTTACAAACCTTTGATAACTTAGTATGAGAAGCAAAGATCTCACAGAATTTTAATACATGATCTCACAATCTCACTGCCTAAGTTCCAATTGTCACAGAACAACAGATTTCTTTAAATGTTACTCTTTTCCTGGTGGTATTCTGAACTAAAAGAATATACCCTGCAAGTGTGCTGATCATAACTTGTAAACTTGTAGACAGAATTCAGTGTTATTTCAGCCATGACCGAATTTCAATTCAATCAGGTCTGGCACAAGAGTATTCTGCCTATAAGGGAACCTTTCACCATGTACTCCCCTCCTTCAAGGCATCACTTACTATAAATTTTCAAAAATGATTACAACATAATGTGGCATCAATCATTAGCATTAATACATATTCGGTCTTATAATTTATAACTTTCATTACTTAATCTACATATTTAATGATAATAAATGAATAACCTGATGGTGTTGACATTGTTACTGCTTTCTAAGATGTTCTTTTTTCCCTCATTCATTTCTTCTCCAGCCGTAAATAGTGTCAAGAAACATTTTCAACACCATTTTTTGGCACCACCAGATCTGCAACTTAAGGACTGGTATGTGTGCAAATAATCTTCATCTTACAGAATTTACGTTATTCTCACAGATTATTTTAAAGAAAAGGGAATAACCAAAAGTGGCTGCTGTGGGGGTTGGATTGGTTTGTCTTATTTTAGGCATGGTAACCAATAGAATTATTATTGAATTTAATTGCCTTTGTTGGCTTTATCTACCTGCTTATTTACTTAAACCACTGCTTAGTTCAGATTACTTTTGTGAAAGTATAAATGACTGTAATAATAAATAAGGTAAATATTAGCAGCAACGGTAAGTAACTACTTTAAAAAGCATTAGACAATAATACTCAACATTTTCAGAGAATGATGGGTATATAGAATGATTTACAAAGAAACAGTATGAAGGAAAATAAGATTAACAAACTGAGATAAACAGATACTTAAATTTTTCTAACAACTAGAAAATCCAAAGAAACAGGCAGAGTTGCTGTACACCACAATTAAATATGTATATAAACATCTATTTTGATCCCAACATATAATTATGGTTTGGGTTTTGTAGGGTTTAATGCCATTTTCCAGCATAAGAATCACATGATAGGCTATACATGGCAGCCAATATATTTGTGGAGGAAGAGTCCAGGAAGAGCAAAGAACCATTGACCTATGGAAAGCTACTGAAAAATTTTATCACATACACATGTTGTCTAAACTGAGACTCAAACCCATATGTAAGCAGACATGATGCAAGTGATCTGTAAATGCCAGCCAAAATAAAATTACACTGTGTGTGTGTGTGTGTGTGTGTGTGTGTGTGTGTGTGTCCAGATCTCCCTCATTATAATGTGCCTTTTTCAGATATAATGCAGCAGTACTATGGACCCATCACCAAAATCATACTAATGTATATAATAAGGTTGGAAAAAAAAACATTAGGTGAAGCTAGTTTAATTTAGCTTCAATTCCTTTTTGAAACAACCATATATTTAACATATTTTGGTAGTCTGGCTGTTATACCATGATTCTGCATATCACACTATTCTCAATATATCATGACTTTTATGTATATCACTGTACTCTGTATAACACATTTCTGTACAAAATATGATCAGCAGTAATGGACTAACAATACTACATTATAATGGGGGAGAACAGTATATATAGATGACAAAAAGAAATAAGTCCATATACTGGTTAATTATTGTTCATTTAATAGGAAATCAATAATATATTCATACTTTATTCCTTCAAGTGTTTTTGCATCAACTTAATGGATGTTCTTCAGGTGGGTACTTTTAAAATGTATAACATACAACATACAATGACCATCCTAAATAATCACCAAACCATGGAAAGCTACTCACATCTTTCTCACATACAACTACACTGACCAAGCTGAGACTTAAATGCATATAGGCAAAGGTGGGATTGAGTGATGTGTAAAGGACAGTATCTTAGAACACTCCACTCCCTCCTCCAGCACTAATTTTTGGGAGAAAGGTTAAAGGTCTGCACAAAGTCTTAAACAATACCACCCCACCTTATAGCTCAAGGTATTGTTTTTCATCAATGGATGAAAAATGAAACATGGTTTAGTTTACTTACAACCCAAAGTATACCTTTTCAGACCTTACTTTCTTGCCTCTTACCTGTATAAACACAATTACTTAGCTGGAGCAGATTCTAATAAAATTTTATGTTAATTATATCCAAAAGTAAATGTAGCTTATTATCAATGCTTTTTTAAATGTGAGAATAACTAACTCTGTATGCAAATATGCATATAATACAGGGCCACATGGGTTAATTCCATGCACCTGTGTCATTCATCAACTGTCACTCTCTTTAAATAATGTTGCTACTATTATATATATATATATATATATATATATATATATATATATATATATATATATATATATATATATATATATATATATATATATATATATATATATAACATTTATCAGGTGTGTACATATTTCAAATTATTATAGTTCAGATATATTCCAAAAAAGAAATAAGTCAAGCATGCACAATCTTCTTATAAATATGGGAATAGCACTTGTGTCTTGCTCTTTATAATAACAATTTAAAAACTGAGATTGCTGTGGAAATTGGTAACATAATATTGAAATTTAGTATGGATTGATCTTTGTTATAATATATTCTATTTATGTACATTTCATCTGCTACATTATTTTTCCTATGATAAGACAAGATGACAACCCCACAAATTAACTTAAGAAGAAAGGCAGAGCTTATAAACAAATAAAGAGATCTGTAAACCAATTTCTAATTGAAGTTGGGGCTTTATGTTAGATAAATACCATTATAAAGGGCTTTGTGGACTGATAACAACATGAGAGATATATTCCTTTTGATAACATTATACCATGACATGAATCTTTAATTTACAGCCTAATAAAAAGGAAGCTTTCCAGCTGTCTGTAGTAACCTCATATCCCTAATTATCTAGGTTATTGTCTGTGTGCATTTAGTACTACCAAAATAAACCTTACTGTCTGTGTATTTTGTAATGAACACATGCTGCATGCCATAAGTGGGCCATTGAAACCTAATTTCCAGGACTTATTGAAAAACTTTGTAGAAAAGTATCCATGTGATAATACTAACACCTTTACAGGTATTGTCACCAGACTTCTAGTATGGTGCATATGTAAGAAGGAAATTTGTTGCTAAAAGCAAGAATGGGTCCCCATAATCTGTTTTTTAGGGTTTATTTAATATTTCACATAAACTGTGTCCATCCTCTGTATTTGGCTGCAACTTATATTACAGGTTACTACATGTACTGATATTAAGCTTAACACTTGCACTGTTAGGCAATGGCCATCACCTGCATAAGGTAAGTCATCTCAGGCACCTGGAATAAAGATACATGTACATCACAACCCAAAACTTGATTGGCATGCAGTGACCTACTTACTATGGCTAACTGAGAACTCAAGACACCCATGCCCCAGAAGCAGGGATATCTTGTTGGCTTTTGCCCACTAACAACTCTAGTTTTCAAGAGTAAAACAAAGCCAGATAAGGGAGGTGTAGCAGGTTTTAATTTTGCCTTTTACTTTCATCACACTGCAAAATCCAGAATGTATGTGAACAAAACAACTAGTTAAGACTGTGCAAATCATAAATCAGACTATGGAAGATATAGATGACTACTGATTAATCCCGATGCAACAAATTTATCAAAATTCATTTAAAACAAGTCCACAACTGCATGCTATACTAACCAACACTCACACACTGGTTAAGGCTTGCAAATGAATCATTCATCATCTCCAAAACTCATAAATGACTTCTGTACTCTACCAAAAATGGGATCTATGCTTGCAGATTTCAGGAAAGCTGGTTGATCATGAAATCCTTATAAGCATACTGATAATTTATCAATGTTAAAACAGCACAATTAAGGGTTTATTTTATACTTAAATGAAAGACCACAGTATGCTTCCTGTTAAATAAAAAAGTTCTGTATAAATCTGCCATAATCAAGTATGTAGTCACACATTAGGCTTAATTCTAAGCTCATGACACCTTTTTACTATTGATCAATGACCAAGTCCTTTTCTTGGAAGATTTAATCTATAACTGACACATCCATCTGGTGGTGGTGACGCAACATTATGAGACCTTCCTCACCAACACTCAAAGCATAAGAAGGGATTTTTTCAACAGACTGCCATAATCTTGATAATCCTGCACACACAATACCATGTTACTTAGTATTGGCTCTGTTATGTCAGAGTCCAACTTTTTCAGAACAGTATTACCTGTGCTTACCTCACCATGACAAAAAAGAACAAAACTTGACTGTACACAGTATTATGAACTATGTCTAAGCTGTATTGATGCTACAATGTATGTACAATACTAATCGGAACTTTTGAGAGTAATAATCTATCCTATATGGAACATATCAGTAATCAAGTTAATTCATGGTATTTTGTTTCTAAATGGCACAATCACTATTATAAACCTATTAATGTATAATCTATTAAATAACTATGCTCCTGTCTATTTAAAGTCATGGAGAACCTGGTAACATTCACAATGTTAGATCTATTTCTACCACACTGCTTAAAATTCCAAAACCAAGCATGGAATTATTGAAAAGAAGTTTCTAATTCTCAGGAACTTTTCTTGGGAACAGTATACAAGAAATGACTTCTCTAATTCTTTCTTTCACCATTAATACATCCAGTTGCTTCAAAGATGCAATTAAAAATGAAAACTGTACTGTATATACTCACAGGATAAGTCCAAGTAAAATCTGCATGTACCCAGACCACACAATGCACCAACAGATCTGGATCTGTGCAGTTTGTCAAAATTAATAAGTTGAACAAGTAACAAAGACCCTGATCAGTTGGCATATTTTACTACAACAGATCAATATCTTTGTTGTTTGCAATTTGATGTCTTATATGTGAGTACATATGGTTTATATTGTTTGAAATACATTAATATGAATATTGATTTTGAGAGATTTATGGTTGTTTGGCAAAAGAGTAAGTATCTCAAGACATATTATACAAATACTATAATTGAATTTTGCAGTTTTACCTTGTAATCTGGTACAGATCTGTAGAAAATGCTTTGCTTGCAGCAAATCTGCAAATAGTTTTATAGTACTTAAGAAGAGATATGTGTACTAATAATTATAGTTACTGTCATATTTATACTAATAAGGTATGTTAAACTAAGCAGTATGTGTATGACTTATCTTTTGAATGATTTATAGTAAAACATGTCTTGAAAGACCTATGCTATGAGACTGTCTTGAGAGAACAGATTCTCAATGCAACATTTTAGTTTTATGACCTGTTGTAAGAGACCACCTGTATTGAGAAACAATGATTGTTGGCAGAAAGAGGTCATACTGTACTTTCTACACAAGCATTCCTCAAGGGAGAAGTCTAAATTGACTAAAAGAGCCACCCTCATTAAAAAGGTAGTTGTATTATTATTATTATTATTATTATTATTATTATTATTATTATTAATATTATTGTATCATTACTAAATGTTAGTTCATATATTGGGGAGAAACAGAAAAGGAGAGGAAGGATAGTGTTGTAAATACATCCCCCAATTATATATTATTATGTGTGTATGTTCCTTTATTTAAAATCCTTAATACAGAATAATTCTCTGAATGTTTCACCTTCTTCAACTAACTATTATTATTATTATTATTATTATTATTATTATGATGATGATGATGATGATGATGATGATGATGATGATGATGATGATGATGTTATTGTCATGTTTCCTATGCTGATATAATTCACTTCAGATTTCAATGTCTTTAAATATTTTAATCCGATAGATAAAGAATTGGCAATTTTATTACTTTTGTCAGATAACAAGCATATTGCAGAAAGATGTGGTAATTGTCAAGGAGACAAATACCAATGCTGGTTATATCACTATAAACTATCCTAAAAACTAATAATTTATCTGTTGCTCTAAAATAGTGGATCAAAACTACTTTTCTCTTCAGGAAATATACATGTCTTATTGCATATTAAAACTACTTCATCCTGTACACAACATCATTAAAAAAAAATATTCTGTTATTAGAAAAAATAATGTGAAAGCATCAAACAACATTCACAAGCGGTTCACTGGCCATACACATTCATTAATCACCACCTCAAAGTGCTTTCGAGCTCTATTTATAAATCATTAAAATCTTTTTTACTCACTTCATTAAATGCAATTTTCAGTTTTTTCCACACTGACCAAAATTTTGATTGTTAAATATTTTCAATAAAGCAATACATTTATGTGGACTAACAAAACTGATAGAAATGCTTCCTGGAAATACCATTTGCTTTTTAAGATACATAATAATGACATGTCAATTGGAACATGACATTTGATGTCATGATAACAAACTATGTGCTGATTGATCTGGGAGATACTATCTTTTTTTATCAAAGCAATTAAGTTTTTTAATTGTTGAATGCATGCAAATGATGCTTAGAACTCCTAATTTGACATACCAAAAATAAGTGAAATATTGTTTTGCAGTTTTTGAATGATGTTTCATTTATTCTTCATTGATCTTCACATTTTCTATACCTTTTGCCTGCCATCTGGTTAACAATGTGAGATCATCCAGGCTGACCATAAGGAAATAATAATTTCAAGAATGAAACTGATAAGTGTAGATCCCGTAAGGAATCAATTCTGAACAATAAAACAACCTGAGTTGAGAGACTTGGTGCATTGGGAAACATGTGCAGAGTAAAAGACTGTACATGTATTTGTCTGAACAATTTTTGTAACAAGCATCCAGCTGTAAACTGTATAGGTCTGGATCTTCCATTACCTGATGTACAATTACATTACATGTACAATCTATAATTGTTCACTTGATGCTGCAAGTACAATGAATGGCATAGATCTTAAATAATGCACCAGCTGTCGAGCTACATGTATGAATCTACCCCATTAGCAGTAAGGAGCTCATATTAACAAGCAAATAAATACAGCATGGATTGTTGGCAGTATGTATATAGTTTATTTGTAAGGTAATTTTAAAAATAATGTCTTGTCATAGCTCTATATTCATATATTTAGACCCACTCCAATTATAATTATATTGTACACATATTTAGTACAAAACAAAAGGATTAATTGACCTTTTATGAATTCATTGGCTAAAGATGAGATACAATGCTTTATTCTTCTCCAGTTGCAATATGCCATATGGTGGTTAATTGCCACACTTGGAAGGCATTAACATCAGGAAGCAACTGTAGCTCAACTGAAAGAGTTTCAGGTTTGCAATTCAAGGGTCACAGGTTCAATACACACCCAAACCAGACAAGGTCTACAGCCTTGGTATGTCCTTAAGAGGTTAGGGTAGGCAGCCAGCTGCCTCTCTGTCTTCTGGGGAAAGGCACTAGTACCAGTTGTCAATAATTTGTTAGAAGTTCATTAAGACCAGCTGGAATCCTTGGATACTAGGCTTTCCTATCTATAACATTAATTAGTCAAAAGGATTGCTAACTGACACCTGCATATCAGCATACAAATTTAAGGCATATATTAATTTGAACAAAAGGTTTCAGTTCATTAAAACTGAAGCAGAAAAGATATATGCAACAAGAGCATCAACATATTTTGATGATGATAACAACACCTTTTGATGATGATAACAACACCTTTTGATGATGATAACAACACCTTTTGATGATGATAACAACACCTTTTGATGATGATAACAACACCTTTTTATAATGATTACAACACCTTTTTATAATGATAACAACACCTTTTTATAATGATTACAACACCTTTTGATGATGATGACAACACCTTTTGATGATGATGACAACATCTTGTAATGATGACATTGTTGTCTATGTCTTACAGTCATCATTCCATGGGCAAACAAATATGAACCTACATGTACAACTTTATAACTATGCTACTGACACTTGATGTAATATTTTCAAACAAATTCGTGCCTCTTCAGTTCAATAAGCAACTGTATATAATTGATTATCCTAACATATTTTTAGTAGAGTGTAAGGCAGCCAGTGTAGGACATGAACATCAATTGATAAATCAAATGACAGCTGGTCTCCATTTGACAAGACAAGATTGTCTGATCCCTGTGTATATATTCTGTCATTTCTTTATGAAAGTTGGTTTCTAGACATTGTTACTTTAAAGAGGCCCTGAGTGGCCTAGTGGTCTAAAGCTCTGTCAGGGATCACTGCCATCTCACGTCTGTCTATGTGGGTTCAGTCTAGGATTCAGCAAATGTGGATATGTGAGAAAGCTTGCCAGTAACTTCTCATGTGTAGGGTTCTTTCCGAGGATTTCCCTGGTTTCTTCCTCCACCATTAATATTGGCCGCCATGTATAGGCCATGTATAGCCTGTCGTGTGCTGGTAAATGGCATTAAGCCCCACAAAAATAACAACTTATTTAACATATATTTAATTACCTGGTACATTCAACTATTCTGAAAAAATATTGATTTTACCAACACTATCATAAAAGACCCATGTTTTAACCATCATACTTTTTCAAAATCCAGTTTTTAATTTAATCCATTAAATCAGCTTGCATGTCCTGGTTCTTAATTTACTTGCTCACTAATCTAAGCATTACCAATATCAAAGAATTCTTTTTAAAGAACTAAGGGAAAAACGTTTGAAATGAGGTGCAAAATATTACACTTTCTTCTTGCTAATCATGGGTATACCATTAAATTGGTGCTTTAAAAACAGTGTTAAAATCAACTCATGGTATGATCTAACATGTCTTCTGCCTGTAGCTCATGGGCTGCCAGAATGATCTCTCTGGGCTAGCATATATTCAAATCCAGCAGTGTAGTGGGCTACTATAGCATATCAGGAATCGTGTATTTCTTCAAAACTTTCCTACAAAAATACTTAACAAAGGCTAATATTTCAACAGCATAAAAATGGATAAAACAAAATAGTATTGAATCTAGCAGTTTCACATTTAAATGCATCATTTGCATACTTTGAATGAGTAAATTTAAAATTCGGTTACAAAAGTTTTTTCTTGGAAGCCCATTGAGTTCTCATATGATTTTGAACTTTTTCAGGACCTACAATGGAATTTAAATTTTGAAAGCATACTGAAGAAAAAAAGAAAATTGTCATTGATAAACCATGCATGCATAATTGTGAATAATTGGAAGAAGAACTAGTTATGTTGTTTGCTGAGGTAAGGATACTGTTGCCATATCAAATTATCAATTCTGTGTAACACATGGTGATCCTCTAACAATATTATCACTTTTTTGCATACACAGGTAAGTTTTGACTGGTCATGTTCATGCATCCATACATCTGTTATTCAGTTTCCTTTTACCCTAAGTCCCTCTACTGTTATGATAATGGTGTGTGTGTGATTTGGACTTTTAACATAACTTTTAAAATATTTCAGTCATATCACTACAATGTATACAGCATGACAGTTTATAGTGATATCTAATACTGGGGCATCATGCCACAGACATGTTCCACCCAGTCACATTTTCCTGATACTTAGGTTACATTATCCTGATACTTAGTCCTAACAATAACTTCTTAATGCTGAGCACCTAGGGAGACAACTGCTAGAACCATATTTTTTAAGTGTTTGGTATGACTCGGCCAGGGTTCCAACCTGTGACTCCAGCATCCGAGGTGGATGCTCTAAGCACGAGGATACCGTTGCAATCGGTAGTATATTTGCAATGACGTTTCTGTTTCAGAAGGATGAATAGATAGCAAGGTTTTTGAGCCTGGAAGGCAGGGACTATTCAAGAAACACAACATATGGTGGAGAAATTTCCCACTTCATTTGAAACAACAACAAAGGGAGGGTGGTGGATTTAGTAATATAGAAGGAATCAAGTAAATAAATAATGACAAGGCTTGAAAATAAAATGTTTTAGCACAATTGGTTCATTTTTTCAGCACATTTTTATAGATACAGCTTCAGATTCATCAACTGCACATCTTAGAATCTGTGGTGCAGAACCTGGGAGAGAGAGGGTAGGGGTCACATTTTTATAACTTGAACTCAGTCTACAACTGTTATGGGACAATTATATTTTGCATGTTGTGGTAGGAGGAAGATAATATAACAGCAAAAGGGCTTGGATCCTGGATGCAGCCTCCAGGAGTGGGGTCAAAGGGCAATTTTCCTATGTAATATAGATTCTTCTTCATGACCTGAACTCTAGCTACATTAGTTAAGAGATGATTATATTTCAAATAATGTTATAAGAGGAAGATTAAATGACAATGACGGTCCAGGATTCTGGATGTAGCCCAAAGGGAAGGAGGGGTGAGGGTTATAAGGTCACATTTTTACAAATGAAATATGGACTGTTTGACATAACCTGAAGTCCAACTATACTGGTTATGGGTTGATTCTATTTCATGATCCAGAAGGAAAAGGAGCAAATGAAACCAAAAACATTTTGAATCCTGGATGCAGTCCCAAAGAGTAGGAAAGGGTGAGAGCAATGGTTACATTATCATTGGTAACTTGGCTGTTCCTGACTTGTTACCAGAAAGATGCAAGTAGAATCTCTGCATAGCCTAGGATGACAGGTCAGCCACCATAGTACGTTTTCTGGGCAAGGGACACAACTCTAACTGCATCTGCATGAAATGGACTTTCATGCGTTGGTTTTCCATTTAAAATAAAATTTATACCACCAATAAATGAAGGACACAATCAACTATATACATGTAATCCAATTCTACTGCATCTACACCACTGATTGAGGGAGGATGATCATGTTTGCTATGATGTCTGAACATGAGGATGAATAGATGACAAAGTAGGCTTCAGTTCCCAAATGTAGTCCTAGTGACTGAAGTGGAGAAAAAAAAGGGTGGGGAGGGGGTGTTAAAGAAAAGAGCAGATATGTGTAATGCCTTTCATCTCTAGTAGAGTTTCAATTCTGGATCAATTAGGTTAATTATGTATATTTAATTTGTATTGTGTGCTTGATCTTCATCCATAACTGAGGGTAGGAAGTATGGCCTACCTGTCTAAAATCATTGTTTAAAAATATATTTACTTGGAGATTAGAACACTGGTTTTTCCCTTGGAAATTCTATATGGTCTACTTAATGTTTGTCAGGTTATTTGCTAAAAATTAAAGAAAACAAATATGGTTAGCATGAAGATTTGTCTTCATAATAAATGATTTAAGTTATTCATTATTCTCCTTCATAAAATATTTGTATATCTTTTTGGAAAAATGTAAAACAGACATTATATGTAATAGTTACTGAAGTAGCTTTCTGGTAGCCCAATGGACTTTGGACAAAAGATTTTGTAAAATCATGAGTAGACACATACTTGTGTATATTAAGCATACAGGTATCCCCTGTTTTTGCTCTCCAACATGTGTTGTTAAGACATAACAACATAATACCATGAAGACTGTTATTAATTCCTAAAGTGTTTCCAATTTCTGAAATACTGAACAACATTATGATGTTTTACTCTGTCTTAAATAATTATAATTTTAAAGTTGTGAGTCTGTATTTTTGTTGCCATAGTTTTGAGTTATTATTTAACAATTATGTACAGTGTCAAATGTATTTTACCTTGAATACAAATTATATCCTAAGACAATGACCAGCATGTCTGGCCAACTATCCATCCATCTTCCAGAATCTTTACCATGGAGCCATTTTGTCCTCACCTAAGGTCATTTTAACTCCAATTTTTGTATAATTGACCTTTAACTCCTTTCCAAGGTAAGAAGCCAAAAACTCGTACCTCTTTTGGAGATGGTCACAATGTGGACAACCTGGGTATCGTGTTTGGTGAATTTCCACACAGCAGTTTAGGAGATGTTATTATGTATGAACAAACAGATGGCTTTATTGACACACAAAGGTATCACAGTATCTATTATCCACCCCCACCCCAATAAAGCATGAATATAATGAATCAGCATATAACAATTTTAAAATAAGCACACTCCTCACATCATCTGTGAACACTGCATTTTTGAAGTGATAAGTATGTGGTACACATAATAAAGTGATTTAGACAATTTAACTTCTGGAATCTTGGGCTGTAAACTCAATCCTGATTTTGGCAATGTGTATTTTCCCTACACCTCGATGAAAACTTTAATACAGGATCTGCAACAATATAAACAAAACTTCTCATAGACACATATGGCCACAGGTAAAATCTATTTTTAAAAAAATGAAAGATCCGGTAGAACATCAATGCCACTAAGGAATTCCTGAGGATGTATACCTGTAAGAACATTAAGAATTGACTGATTCAGAATGAATGAGAATAGCATCTTGTTTTATCTTGGTGCAATGGGTTGGGAGAAAACTGGATGTTTCAGTTGCTATGATTAAGCATCCTTTATGTTGAACACTCCCTCATCACTGAAGATTGTTAGGTTGCCACAAACTATGACTACAACACAACTATATGTACCACAGATAACATGTTTTAACATGCAGTGACACTACCCTGTTCCAGACCATTTAGAGCTGCAAAGTTTTCAAGCTCTTGTCTCCATAACATTTAAAATAAAGCTGTAGAACATTGATACATATACATAATAGAATTACTTTTATTGTTAGTGACATAACTGTATACATACTTTATCTGTGATTTGCTTTATTACCCCCATTGTATTTTTTTCAAAAGTGTCAGAAATGTAGTGATACCCTTGATATGTCTAGCCATTCAGGTGTTGATACTGCTTCTTCTCCTAAATCACTGGGTGGAATGTAAACAAACTTGGTACATATGTTACTCATGTGGTGACCATCTATAAGTGATATGAACTTAAGTCCCCACCTCTGGTATTCCTGGTAGGGATCAAAGGTCAAACATACAGAATATTAAATTATGGTGACAATTTTAATTTTCTGATAAAACATTGTACATGCACTTCTTGCAGGAGGACACATAAGTAATATATCATAGGTTATGACACCTGTGTCACCATAGAGTGGGGTGGGGGTAGGGTGGCAAACAGGTAAACAAAAGTCTAAGGATATGACATGGCGGCAGCTTTAGTGTTGCCCCTGCAGGAAGGGAGTCATTAAAGGCTCCTGCAAATGGTATCCCTCGGTAGGGTCAAAGATAAAGAATACACAAATTTCAATTACAATTAAAAATATTTTCTGATGTATTTTATATACACATCCTTTATAATAGGTATATCATTTATGCAATGGATGGTCACTATCTACAGTGGTGGGGTGGAGTGCTGGTAAAGGGGATAGAAGCAAACTATGCAGTGAGAGTTATTACACTTTTATGGCTCGTTATTGACTTTCTTTCAGAAAAACAATAATGCAAAAGAGAATGAAAAACATTTGATTTGAATTCCCCAGAATTGATTTTCAGTTACAGTAAAACCTATCTTGAGAGACCACTGCTATGAGAGACCACCTGTCTTGAGAGACCAGGTTCTTCATGTACAGATTTATTGATTATATAGTATTATGACCTGTTATGAGACACCACCTGTCATGAGAGACCATTATGTTTTGGCAAAAGGGGTGGTCATTCAAGACAGGTTCCACTGTATAATGAAATCTACTTGTACAAAAAAAAATCTAATCTGAATGCTTATGTTTCTCAGTGTAGAAATTCCCTCTGATAATCAATATAATAATCATTTCTACATTATATTTTCACTGCATATAAAGAACATGGTATAATCAAACAATAACAGCTGTACAGCTTTCCATAGTATATTTACTTATGCATGCATGTTTGCATTATGTCAGTCTGGAAACTTAAAATTGACAGATAAAATTTATTAATGATTTTTTAAATAATCTCAATACCAATAAATCTCTGATCTGAGTTCACTGGTTATGATTTGGTGGTGTAATTACATTGGAGTAAGTACAATGAGCCAGTGCTACAAAATTCTTATAACCCAACACCCAGAGGCACCTTCTAATTTCAGATTGAGCCCCTCATATTCTAAGTGCCCATCCGGCTTGTTGCAACCCCCTCCCACCTCATTTGACTAAGAAAACTGATCATACTAAAAAATGAAGAATTTTATTTTCAAGTATTCGATGATTAGGAAATTATTAATATTTATCCCCACGTATGCCCCTTACCTGTATAATGCTCGTCTACTTACCATATTCTACTGTAACCTATGAATGGGGAACAGACTGCCTCGGTTACATATAGTTAGTGCTTACTTGTCCTTAACATACATGTGATTCTAATGGCAGAAAGACAAAAACAACAATTTTTAATGCCAGAACCAGTTTATTGATGACCAGAACTGTTCAAGCAGTTGTTGTGACCATTGCAATATGTGTTGTTGTTGTTGTTGTTGTTGTGAGGCTTATAACCATTTTTCAGCACATGATACATGGCGGCCAGTATTATTGGTGGAGGATGTTGTTGTTGTTAGACTTAATGCCATTTTTCAGCACACGATAGGCTATTCATGGCGGCCAGTATTAATGGTGCAGGAAGAAACTGGAAATCACCGGAAAGAACCACGAGAAGCTACTGGCAAGCTTTCTCACATATCCACATTCGCAGAATCCTAGACTGAACTCACACAGACAGAGGTGAGATGGCAGTGATCTGTAACGGACAGTGCTTTAGACCACTTTCCTAGCTTTAGACCACTTTCCTACTCGGGGCCCCTAATAGTGGAGGAAGAGCCTGGGAAAACCCGGAAAGAACCATCAACCCAAGAGAAGCAGCTGAGTAATCACACAAAGAACAATGTGTACACAACAAGCTGTTATCTGGAGAGTTTAGGCCAAATTTAGGATTTTTTTAAAGTGTTATAAGTAATAATGGGATCCAAGGCAGTCCATGATAACTTTTGAGGTTTGTTTTAAAAAACATAGCTATCATCTGGCTTAGGTCAAATAAAAAGGATAGATAAACCAAAAAATCATTTCAGCTAAAACACTTCAGAAATGCAACAGCAGTTAAACATATTAAACCACATCTATAAACAATATCAAAATGGTAAAGAAAAAATGCAGAAACTATAAAGTAAGACATGAACAGCAACACTGCTGATCCAATGATCGGAGGGCACTGATAGAGCAATTAGACAATGATAGATATCAAGACCTGAAGAAAAACACGGTCCTTTGGGCACATGGAATTGTACTGAGTAACCCCTTCCTATAAAACCCCTTAGTATACTGCTACACCTCTAATAATGCAGGTATGTTAATGGATCTCACTAAATTTGTTAGATTTTGATCAAAGCTGTTTCACTTGAATCAAGTACTCAGCTAATAGGAATCAAATACCTCTGACTTCAACATTATTTAATACCCTACTTTGTATTTATATGCACTAATTTGCCATGATTTTGTCAGAACATCCAACAGTTAAAGACCTCCATCAGTTATGTGGGTCACTTCCATGGCTCCTACAAAGAGCAAGTATGAAATATATGTGTACAGCACAAACTATTAGTTCATCTGAGTCAGAGAAACTTATTTCTACATTTAAAGGCCACCTGTCTCTAAAAAACAAACATATTGTTGTTTCTCGATAATCATCTACAGATGGATTTTGCTGCATCCTTGTACATGCAAAGTTTTTTTAATAGTAAAAAGCTATGCAAATTTTGTTCCAGCTGAAATTTATCCTTATATTTCTAGACATACAGTTTGAAGAGGAGCTAACACAGCTACTGTAATAACAATTATATATCTCCCTCCTTTAAGAAGAGCTAACAAAACTACTGTAATAACAATTATATATCTCCTTCCTTTAAGAAGAGTTAACACAGCTATTGTAATAACAATTATATACATGTATCTCCCTCCTTTAGCAAGGAAGTCTTTGACCTTGTGATGTTAAGGCTGTTCATATCTGTGCACCAAAGTACACTAAATTTTGTATTCAATGATTTCAAACCATATGTAACTTTTCTCATGAGCCCCAGATTTATAATTCAAACAAAATTTAACAAACCGACTGTGATCCATGGACATGAAGAACATCAATGTACAGTTGGTTGACACTTTACAGTTTGGGACACACTACATGCAGCCCTCAATATGGATTTTTATAAGGCAAAATTGTATATTCAGATTTCTGTACAGCAAAAATACAACAAGTAAATCCATAAAATATGTCTCTTCCATAATACATGTATACAACAATTCCAGATACCTTTGCTGTCTCAAAAGAAAAGCACTATATATGTTACCAAGGAAGTGGATGGACCATGTGAAGCCAATGTACAAGTTGCAAATGTTATCAGCGTTCTATGCACAGCATGGCACATTATCAATGTTGCACATGTATACCATTCATCTCCATATAAATGAATAAACCCCGTTACATGCATCCATATCAAGATATACATGTTGATTCAAACAGTAAAGTACTGTGTGCTTAGACCATAGCAATAAAACAGAGACCAATTGAATGTCAGAACTGTTAGTTGCTTGCTTTACTCTAGTTTATAAAAAGTATCTTTTTAAAAACAAGTCACTCCAGGCACATAAGACAAAAAAACACAATTTCTTAATAACTCATGTGTCCATGCTGTATTACCATAACAACATTTATTTTTTCAATTCATTGTCTCACTGGCTGCTTAATTTCAAAATTTTTTGTTTCAGAAAGTGTGGAAATGATGGAATGCATAATTGACTGAATATATTGACAGAAAAATACCCATATAATACCTGAAATTGTATGATACTTGTATCTTTCATTTCAAAATTTTCTTGAAACCCCTTCCATCCTCTCATTTGCAAGCTCTCTTGCTTTTCATGAATAGCCAACTGTGCTTAAAACTAGGTTCAGTCCTGTATATAGGAAAACTTTTCTGGCAGAATGGTGGCATTGCTGTCATCATTATTAAATTTCTCTTTGCATTTTTGAACATCATATATGCACGGTTTTCCTTGAATTTCAGTCTTTAAAGTACTGCAAAGAATCATAATGTCAACTAAAAAGCACCTTTTTAAACGGTGTGATACCATGAACCAATCTCACATTTCTGTGAGCCAGGGCCAACTCTCCTTGAAAAGAAATTATGGGCACAATAACGTATCAGTGCACTAACTGCTGGCAATAAATTGTTATGTGGATGCCTTTTATAAAATTTATAATATTACCTTCTAAAACTATATGCATACCTGAGAAAATGCAATATCAATCTTATCCACTACAGGCTAAAGCCATTGCACTGTCAACTTTTTGTGGTAAACAAATATTATTCACTTACTAGACAAGTTGTATCATAAACAGACATAGCTGAAATTTAAAATAATATAAAGAAAACTAGTTGATATAGGTGATGTTTGTTTACCTGGGGAAAGTGACAGCTCACATGTTCACAAACCACTCTTTTCTCCAGCATTTATCAAATAATTAATATTGCTTTCTATATTCATAGAAATGGTGCTAAAATCATTAGCGCTGAATTAGGTCCTTTTATCAACATTTCAAGATGTTCACATAAAAATTCACTAAGCTACAGATGCAGGCATCAATTAAAATGCTGACTAAAAGAAGAGTAATCCACATCACCTATCTGATACTGGGACTGCAGTCAATTTCCCCAAAAAAGTCATCTTGGCCTGTATCAGTATTCCGATCTGTCAACTTGACTAAAACTCAATGGAACTAACACCTTATGTATAAAAGTGTAAAAGCAGTTAACTGAATACTTAGAGCAAATTATATAAAAGTGAAGCTTCCTGCTTTCTGCTTTCTGACTACGTCATGGAATATAAAATCTGGTAATATCGACATCACATCATGATCTTTCCAATACCAATGTCAACATCAGTCGAGCTTTGAACTGTACAATGATCCTATGCATATCAGTGAAATGCGAAAAAACAAAGAGAAATTTAATAAGGTTATCAATCATTTACAAACGTGCACATGTTGAACAAAAAGTGCAATAATTCAAGCAAACTTAAACAACGGGGAATTTTAAGTTTATGCCAACAGTACATGTCAAGAACCACCTATCACGCATCAGTTTTCGCCACTGGCTGCAGCTAGTCCTACAATGTAAGACATATCACCTATTGCATGCCTTTAAAATATCATTGTGTGAAGTACTTGCAAAGGTATGCATAAGTTAAAACTGTACACGAAATATTAGTGTCAGCATACTTTTATGCCAACCACTGGTACTTGACGAGAATTAGTCTCTCGCCAGTAGCGTACGGATTTGACTTCAGTTTAAGTCGAGTTGATAATGGGGGACAAGGTCCGCTGTTAGATATTTCTATGCAATAAATGGTTGCTTGGTCTTTTATATATATCTGCATTTTAGTAATTTAGACAACCAGTTTCTGAAAAACCAATGTATACTGCACTTACCTTCCTCCTCTAGCAGACGATAGTGTCTATTCAATACACGGTCACTGACAGTAGTCTAAGGCAACATGTATACAATTTTACCCGGAAGTTACACGTGTAAGAGTAACGTTTACTTATTCCGCTAAATGAATATAGTTCTGCAGTTAAATATATTTTCTTCAAATATCTTGTTGCTTCTAGCCCTAATTTTGAATATGTTTCGATCTATACAAAGAAGACTAATATTTTATTAATAATTGATTATTAAAACTCTCTGTTAACCAGGCGATTCATACGCTGGAGTTTAAGGTCATCGAAGTCAACTAGCTAGCGTAAACCCATGCCACGCCTACCCATGACTGCGTTTATTTCTCTACGTAATTGGTGTTCCTGATTAAGTAAAATGGCATAGTTGAGGAGTAAAATTACCGGATTTGTCACTCCCACACTAATTTACATTACTTACTTCTACATTACACAACTTAAGCAAAAATATGTAAGTTTTTCACGCATGCTTTGATTTACATACGATTTTAATTACAGCTCTTTTAAAATTTTTATGTACAACGAGTTTGCATTGGAAGCTTATTCCATTTTACAGATTTGATTACACGCAACAACAAAGTAAATTGATGGGATATTAGCAGCTGCTTTCACAACTTAAAGAGGATTTTCATCCTTCCAAAAATTACCAATTACATAATACAAAAGGTGGCAACAAGCATAATTTGTAGACCAAGGTGTGTTGTTGAGGCACACACACACAAAAAGAAACTATCAATAAGGAAGAAGTCTAAGAGAAATTAAGTCAACAGAGAAAAGTAAATAATGACAGAATGGACACGAGTACTCAGATCAATACAGTTAGGAGTTTCCAGAATTTTATTTCTATATTGCTAGTTAGCAGGAGAATGGCTCAAGTTTTTAATGGCATGTTTGATGATTGTGGCGGTTAAAGAAATAGGATGATAAATCGAAACAGCTTAATTCTATGTTGTTTTTGTGAGTATAATAAAAAATAAAAATAAAAAAAATCAGCTTTTCTTCCAAAATACACTCGTATATGACCGTCACATGTGCACCCGAAGGATTTTGTGCAGGGAGGGTTCAGGGTTTTTTTTTTCAGGGGTGGGTGGGTCAGTCACAACCGGTAGACTTAGCTAATATTTACTAAGCGTTTTGAACAGAATCTTGTGACATATTTCCAGATTCATTTGCATAATTAAACTTGTCGGAATATATATATATATATATATATATATATATATATATATATATATATATATATATATATATATATATATATATATATATATATATATATATGCACACAAATATATATATATATATATATATATATATATATATATATATATATATTTATTTATTTATTTATACATACATACATACATACATACACACAAAGATATATATATATATATATATATATATATATATATATATATATATATATATATATATATATATATATATATATATATATATATATATATATATATATATATATAGTATGATTTAGGGTGGTCACGTGCCTTGCCCCACCCTTTGATCTATGCTGTAGCTTCCATGGACGGTTTTTTTTTTCTCGGTATACACATACTTCGTCTATCAATGTGGTGTATTTTGGATTATATGATGTTGATGTTTGTAATATTGGGGGGGGGCATAGGGCGATCTTTCGACATTAGGTTGAATTCATTTGGTAATTTTGTTTGTTTTGGTGGGGTTTTTTTTGGCTTTTGGGGTTGGGTTTTTTTTTCTTCTTCTTCTTCTCAATAAACCCAATATGATCAGTGATTACAAGCAGCCGAGGCAAACTTAATGTTGAGAAAAGGTAAAAGCATGAGAACAAAATCAAACCGTGTAATACAAATTCCTCAGATTACTGGTATGACCCGTACGGACACTTGGCCTTTTCTATCATGCAATAAAGGAGAATATTTTATGGTATGATTAGGCAGGCTCCAGTGTCGTAACAGTAATATGAGGAACGTTTATGACACCCACCCACACTTTCAAGCTATTACTGTTTTATTCTCTTTCAACACTAAGTTTGCATCAGCCAATTATACACGATCTTTGCTTTTATCTGTCACTAAATTATCCTATATGATTATACTTTCTGCAAGATTAAGAACATTTTGTCATGTAGATTATCCAATCAGATCCGAGATTTGGAGAAATGCTTGCACTGTGTTATCAGAGAATGCACTTGTATATACATTTACATAACATGTATATACATCTACGTTTAAATTGGATCAGCGATAACAAAAATCAAACCGATAAGTAGTATAAACTATATTTCATGGGCCACAGCGACATGCTAACAAACATTTTCAGAAAAATCACACACTACTAACCACCGCACATGTCAGAAGTTAAGAAGCCAAAAAAAACAAAAAAAAAAACAACAACAAACAAATACAAAGAATCTACAATTATAATTTCCCCGTCAACTACCGCGCATGTTTAACCCACTTTAATGTGCTAGTTGATAAAGAAATTGCACACTTATACAGATACCAGACATATATTACAAAGAAAACAATAATGTTATCTACAAAACACTGAGCTTCTGAGACAATTACACATCACAGGTTGACAATGATGATTCATCGAAGAGATACATAGCACAATGTGATATAAAATTAAGTGGGCTCTATGAATGCAAATATTAGGATGTAGAATATTTTATTGACATATAACAGATACTAGCATAATGAAGCTGACTTCCGCTTCAACTTTCAGATACGAATCACGTTGTCTTAATGAAGAATACCGTTACCTGATGATCAATTTATTTTAACATAATACTTGGTGAACAAATATTTTAACATAACAGACAATAATATAGATCTAAAACAAATTAACATAAATTGTAATGCGCTTGATATTAACCATCATCATGATTGGATATATATATTTATATATATATATATATATATATATATATATATATATATATATATATATATATATATATATATATATATATATATATATATATGAGTGAAACAATACATATATTATTCAAAACAATAGTGAAGAACATTTTAACATGTGTCAGGGTTTTGTATAACCTACACCGTATCATTTAAAAATTACTGACAAACGTAACTATAATTATTTCATACTTACTGAGCTGAAAACAGTTGAATATTGAAGGAAAATAGTGCATAAGACATAAATTCAGTACGTACAGTTGAGGAACAAATTAGATGGACTCATTGTTTTCCCCAAGATATCGAAGAACTAACAAAGAAATGAATATGAGTAGTAGACTTTAATGGGATTACTTAGCCAAACACCCTATTTTGTATTACGACGAAAGCCTTATTACACCCCACCCATGCATCCCCATGTTAGTCTATACAAAATACGAAAACAACTTTATTGAGGCAGGAGGATCGATTTCGTTATTGATTACCTGTCAAAGACCTACCACTGAATCATTTATCGTTTTCACACAAATAGTATTGGCTAAGACATGCCCATTTCAGCTACTACAAGGTTGGGTTTTTTTTGTTGTTTTTTTTTTGGTTTTTTTGTTGTTTTTTTTTACATGAAATCGCTAGCAATCTATATTCATATTTGATACAAATTTTACTATATCTAACATTCACACAAAGTTATTATTCCTAACATTCACACAATTCCAAACTGCTATTAATAATTCGCTGCGATTTGAAGGTCACGCGTATGTCTGATAACTTGAAATGCTCTATTAATAACTCACTAGGATTTTACACAAAATCAGTAATTTTATAGGATGGTGTTATAAATTTTAGATCATTCGCGAGCATCTGATTCACAATGGAGGCTCTTAATGAGGTTTTACACAGCCACCTGTCGATATATGTTCCAAATTTCAGCTTTACAATTATATAGCTTTCATCGTCATGATGAAACAAGTACAGACTAACTATACCACTAGTGAGAGAGCCAGGTTCTAACGTTTTGATTAAATTTCCACGTGAGATTATGGATTTAAGGACAGGACACTGTTTCAATTCATCATCCACGGTGATCTTTGTGTATTTGTCTTGTGATATTGAATTATAAAGATTATCAGCAGCATCAGAAAGTGAGTCTGTAATCCAGGGAAGCTCACTAAAATAATTTGAATTTTCCGTGCGCACCAGAGACAATCTTATTTATGTTTTTTAAAAATACGTTCTGTAATTTCATTGTCAAGCATGATCGTCATATGTTTACCTCGGAAAAGAATTTTTTTCATCTTTAACGTGGTATCTTCTAATGTAATATCTTTCATATTTCATACAAAATTTTTACTATCCTTAGTTTTGAAATTAAATCGCCAGCGATTTTGCATCAAATTTACAGAATATCGTTTTCCGTATTTCACAACTCTATTCAGTTTCAAATCTACGAGCATATCTTCTTTGACTCGCAGTTCCTGTGTCAGATCTAACATTACGAACTTCTGACCACCTCGAAGTTGATTAGGAATTTTATTATTGCTTTTTTGCAAGACCCTTTTTTGTTTTCGTATTTTGGTCCGATCTTTTTGTTCACCGCTGGTAACACAACATCTATAAGCAATAATGGATTTAATGTTCCACACACTGAATAATTCCACTAGTTGTTAATATGGTATGAATTTAAGTCAGAACGCTTTTTATATTAATATAAAATTTTCTTGCTTGTATGACAAAGAACATTTTTTTATGGTAATATTTATAGTAATTGATCAGCTGGTCTCAATCGTTGTCTTGGAGACCAAATGAAATATGATTGAAATCGATTATTTCTTTTCTTTTGATTATGAAACTATTTCGGTAATTATTTTAATTGCTGTTGTAAATATTATCAGCTGAAGCTTTGTCGATTAGATCATTAAATGTTTTAATGACAGGATCGACAAGAAACTCTTTACTTATCATATACTTCAGATGGATAAAAATGAGGGTTTAAAATGTATTGGTATTTCAATAGTATCGTTAATTCTATCATGATAAATATATTCTGTTTCATCGATGTAACTAACAACATAAGATAATTGCCCCAACTAAAAATTTAAGTATTAGATGCTGCCTGACATTTGCATATGCTGTTAACAATTCTCAAATGACAGCGAATATCGGCCTGCTGTATATCTATGTTGGGAAGCTTTAGGTGCTCAACAATCAAATCAACTGATATTTTGCTTCTGTTAGCAACTTTCCAGTTTCTTTTTTAACAGTTTTTCAACGCAATTTATTTAGAACTTTTGTGCATTTCATAATTTTCATCAGTTCAATGTTTTAAAGTTAAAATATCGACAAGCTCATGATAAAAAATATTATGTTCGAGATCATCATATAACTCAATTCTAGAGTCAATTTTTTATACTATTATTAGTACAGTACTATTAGAATACACGTCATTTTTTTCTTCATCGCTGGTGAGAGAGCCTATAAACACTAGATATGCTGTTGTTAGCAGGCTTGTGTCAGTACTGTTATCTACTATTTATAACAGCGTTTTTATATCATAATAGACTATACCGAGTACACGAAATACTAGACGTTTAGCAAACCTGTCTTTGAGCTTACGATTTTTAAGAAGCATGTGTTTTCTTGTTTCAGCTAGTTTGTCAAGCTCTTGGTGAATCTTCTTTAGTCGCTCTTGCGATGGTTTCTTACCAATATGCAAATTTGTTTTATCAAGGTTCGATTTATCAATTGCCAAAAACATTTTCTTTTTATTTAGCTCAAGCAGTGTATTTATAAATATATTTGAACTTTGAATTGTCTTTCCTCGCACTCACTTACAAGACAGTATTAGATAATTATATCAAAGTTTCTGATCGCGAATTTCAGCTAAGGACCTATCATTCATGCAACTCTAACAAAGTTATCACTGTTCTCAGCTAAACCGCAGGAACGTAAAGTTAATTTTTTCATTCGAGCAATTATATTTACAGATCTTGCTTCCTCAACATATTCTGGGTCTAGCGAATCAGCATCAGCTATTTTGATTTCTGTTTTCGAGTTTAGTATAAATTTATAAAATTCTTTTGCGACCCTGATTAACTGAGGATCAATAGACATTATATATGACAATTACATTAAATCATCAAGTGTATATATCAGAGACATCGTCTAACCTGGGTAAGGACCTTACGCGCTGAAAAAAAATCCGGAAATACGAGTACTTGTTTGTGGTCACCCAATGATCAAGTGTAAATTGATTAAAATTATTAATACTACCAACCGTATTACTCACTGTAGTCCATGTTATATCATCATTCCATCCTTTTAATTGCCAATTGTAATCAAATCTGGTATCAATATCTAATCTATCTCGTAGTTGAAATGTTCATATCGCAACGGCTTCTGGACACTAATTTGATACACATGACCTTAGCTCAAGTTCATTCAAATTCATGGCAAGTCATAAATTCCCACGTGCTTTCTACAGAAAAATGTGGCCGTATACGTCAGCACAAATTACAACACGACTCATTTACATTTAGCTATTTAATGCAGTTTAATGCTCAAATATTTATGCATAGTATCCACTAAATCTAACTATCATAAAGTACCTTGCGCGAGCATTTATATATCGCGAACTCATATATAAATATACACTCGTCATTATTCACAAGAGTAAATATCATCCTACACAGAGATTCAATTCTTATGTCCTAAGAAATATGACATGTTCGTATATTAGGGTGAATTCGTGAAATCCCTACGCAATTTTGCATATCTAATATTTAATTACATGCGATCCGTCAGTTCCTTCAATGAATTGAAATTAAAAACTGACATATCACTAGAGTCCTACGAAATGAATACACGAATACACGCGTGAATCATAATATATGATATCTGCAAACAATCAAACAAATGAAATAGCATATTAAAATTTAGAAACTAAAACTGCGTACCTTACTGCCGTTTTTCTTTTTCCAAACAAACAGTCGTACTCTTTAGCCTGTCTTCTTTCCTAAGACAACTTTTGGCCCATTTTTGTAATTTTTTGAAGACACTACTTTATCAACAAGTGCCTACAGAGTCGATTTAGTCTTCTCTCAAGAAAAGTCGGACTAAATGATTTTTATCCAGAGATATTTTCCAGAATTGTTTCTCAAACTTTACGCCCTTAAGTTTCCCTGACCAATTAGAAATAAATGTTCATATAGTTTTCCCTCTAAATCAATTGTCTGGCGTTGGTTTCACTGGTCTAAAACATGCCACAAATAGTTTCCTTTGAAAAGTCGATTATTTGACGTGCGCCCCTTTTAAACTTCTACGGGTCGGAATATTACTACGCGTATACTCTGTACCATACATAACGACCGGGTCGGATTTAACTGAAGTTAACATAGTTCCATTTATGTTTAGAAATGAAATAAAGAAATAAACATTGAACTTTCTCCAGATCTTTCTGCTTCGATTATGTTGACTTGAAAGCACAAAGTAACTGACCTTAGATTTCAACCTGGTAGCGAATGAACGTAATCAACTTTGACACGAACCGCTTAATCAAACATCAGCGTAACCACAACCTACTGGACTGTCGTTATCTTATTGTAGGACGAACTAGATTGTGCAAAACTAACCTTCTGATGAATTTATTACTTAACTATCTCTTCAACTACGATAGAGTTTATAACTACACAATAAATCCACAGCAAAATATATACGGGTTGCTCAGTAAATATAAAGAAAAGCTGAAAAATGAACTTGGCGTAGGCAATGATATATTTATCATAAAATAACTCGAATATTTAATTGCCGTTTCTGAGCTAGACTCTGAGGAACATAAAACAATTGTGTTTGATGACATTCCGCTCAACAATGCTGAGATGATTAAGTAAAGGGCTGTAATAAATTGGATAATATGATTGAGTATTTCTGTGAAACTGCTGGCCGTTTATTGACATAAAAAGGTATATTTCCCTACCAGCATCTAGACGATTGGAATAAATTTGATGAAACGTGTCTACCTGACAAAGATAAGTTTTATTCTTGGTTACATTTGTTTGCGAGTATGCGAAATCGATATTGGACTACTTTGGCTGTAAGAACTTGGGAGATTGTCATGACATTATCTCATCAAAGACGTTATGCTGCTCGCAGAGGTATTCGAATATTTCAGAAATGTCAGTGCTGATAATAACGTACTGGACCCAGCTTTTTACTATTCAGCACGCGGATTAGGTTATACGCATTACTCAAGCACACTAAAATAAAACTGGCAAGAGGGAATAAGTGTCATAATAAAAAATATGCCAGGGCTAATAATAAATATCTACCACAATATGATAAGATAGCTCTATTAAGTTTTATCGCCGATCTCGATGCTAATAATCTGTATGGCTTCGGATTATCGGAGTCGACGCCAGTTGGTCGGTTTAGTGGGATCAGCGAAGAACAGTTTTTCAAAGAAACTGATAAACTATACCAGGTGACCTGGTAGGTTACTTTTGACTATACTGTTCAGCTTCATGAAAAACATAATGACTATCCATTCTGTCCAGAGTCAATTCTGATGATAACAATTTATTACCCGATCAAAAGAGAAATTATTCTTCTAGTTCTAGCATTAGTGGTCAATGAGTAAAAAAATTAATTCATAATCTGCTTGACAAACGGAAATACATTTGTCATTATAAAAATCTTAAGCAAGCTGTTTTTAAGGAACTAGAAATAAAAATATTTCATTACGTGCTAAAGTTTAATCTTTTATGAAGAGTTATATAGACTCAAATACAGCATGATAAAGAAGCTGCCAAAATAGGATTAAAAAAGGCTTATGAATAACAGCGTCCTTGGCAAGAACATAGAAAATATTAGAAAGCGAATCCATATCGAGATAGTCAATAGCGTGCAACGTCGTTCTAAACTTGTAACATCTGATGATTTGATTAGTATGAAAATAATTAATGAAAGTTTAGTTGCCATTCAATGAAAAATGCAAATCTAAAGTTGAGTAAGCCAGTTTATATCGGTATGGCAGTACTTGAAATATTAAAGTGGTTAATGTACTAATTTCATTACTATTTTGTCAAGGTTACGTGGCTTGATGCGGAGTTGTTATTTACTGACACTAACTCGCTATGTACAAGATAAATCTGATGATATTTATTTACAATTTTACGATAACATAAATGTTTATTCTTTTAGATTGTCAAAAAACCCAGCAGATTTCACTGTGATGATAATAAGAAAGTAATGTGAAAATTTAAAGACGTTACAATTTTAGTTCCTATTGTAGAGTTATCGGATTGCGTAGTAAAGTGTATTGTCTAAAACTAGGTGATAATAAAGTTAAGGAACGAGCAAGGGAATCAAAAGAAATAAGGTAGGTAAGGTGATAGGATTCGATAATTATAAATCTGTGCTGGATGGATTTTCTGGTTATGTTGAGATGATGTCAATAAGACCAAATTCTCATAAAATTAAGATTGATACTATTATAAAATCAGGTCTTCATGTAATTTTGATGATAAAAGATGCTGTACCGATGAGATAAATACTTTGGCATTATGATATAAAAAGTCTGACAATGTTGATTTTACCAAGGTGGATTTATTGGACTATTGCAAATTGCTTCCGATTTCAGAAATTTCTTGTGTGAATAAATCTCGACAAGATATAATACGCTCGCGAATGACATAATGACTATACTGTCAAAAATAATAAAAGGATATACCTGACGACTAGGTTGAATGACGTTGGATATATCTTAAATCTTGGGTAATTATCATATTTCTATTTTTCGTTTTCGATTTTGCAATTGTTGTATAGCTGAACAGTTCACTCCATAAGTGAACCCCGAATGAGTAGAAATTAACACACTTTTTGAGGTTCGGGATGCCAGGAGAGTCGTACCTGTAATTAGTTTTTCATTTACAAGTTTAGAACTACCCGTTTAAGTATATCTCATATTTTTGAAATGGGTTGCAGGAGCTCCTCCAATTATAGTAGCATCTATCGAGGAACGCTCACAGAAATATACTATAATAATGGATGTAAAGTATATGACAAATGTAAAATCTTTATTGATTGGAATTTTTTATGTTAACTGTTGTAGTTTACACTACTGAAATGTAAAGTTACATTATCATAGATTAGAAGGTAAACCTTATGTATGTATGTATGTATGTATGTATGTATGTATGTATGCATGTATGCATGTATGTATGTATATATATATATATATATATATATATATATATATATATATATATATATATATATATATATATATATATATATATATATATATACGTACGCACACACACATACACACATACATACATACATACATACATACATACATACATACATACATACATACATACATACATACATACATACATACATACATACATACATACATCAAATTGATAACAGAGATGGTAATTAATCCATTTCATTACAAATTGTTATATTGGCTATTAGAATATTTTAGATGATACAAAAACTATTTTAAAACCAGATGATATTTCAAAAGATGATACAAAAACTATTTTAAAACCAGATGATATTTCATATCTCGAAATAAGAAAACTCAAAGAGGGAATGACTGCCAATGTCTACAATGAAGAAAGCATTGATGTTGAGTTCTCAAACACAGAATTAAATTTTTTTAGTAACCTTTTGCAATGTATTATTAACTTTAACTCTAAACAGCTAAGATTTAATAAGCAAATAATGTGTATGAAAAATCTGTATAATCGGATAAAGTTTATGAAACGATTAATGCATACATTATCGAAGACCAGTTCAATAACTCGAAAAAGTACTTTAACGGCGGTATTCAATGAGTTTTAATGTGATATGCTATAAATAGTTTCTATAGCAGTTGTAAAGATGAAAAATTTGAGTTTCTAGATGACATGTTATAAACTGTGTATACAAATTATTGTAAATTTGAAAATTAAATCGGTTGGTTATCAGTGTTTAAGATGAAGATGATATATTTTCGTAGAATAAATGTAAAACATGTATAACATGTTGAGTAAGTAACACGATCGGTTAAATGTCTTCAAGAGATCCTAGTGAGTTTATTTTAAATCTTTGGAGAAAACAGATATGAAAGTTGGTACGCTATGTCAATCAACAAACTATCACTTTAACATAAATAACTGTATTTCAAATTTAGGAGATTCTGTACAAAAACCCGAAGCAGCTGGCAAAATCTTTTAGTTCAAAAACTAATTGACACTCAGTGTGAGATTTAGTCGATGATCTCTATGTGTAAAATAATTTAGGCGCTGAAGGCTTTGTACCCTTCCATGAATTTCTTCTGTAATGGCCATAAATTAGACTCATTATGATCTTCTTCTTCATGCATAAGGACAGTCTTTAAATTAATCTACTTCTACAATATCACCAAAACTTGCAATCATCTTTGCTTCTGCGATTACTTTATTTGTTGTTTGTCTACCGTTTTATGGATTTCTACAATAATTGGATGCCACATAGCCCAGACATATCAATTGTTAATGATTTAGTACTCGATGAATGGCCGTGATATTGACTTGTCAAAATTACCACGACAGAATCTGATATCGTTATTGTATTAGTGATATGTTATAGCATATCTATTTGTTTTATCCTGATTTCTCCACTAATTCAAAATTAATAATTAGGAATATATCATAATTTGTGGGAAATTCTAATTCTACTTTACGTATTTGTAAGCAATAATCGTGGACTAGTCCATGTAGAACAATGTTGATATGCACTTGACATTTTATTCGCCTTCATGCGCTAATGCATGGCAATGTATGGTTCTAAACGTCTCAGTAATAATGAGTTCTATTTGTGGTCTGATAATACATAAATATCGCCTCAAGATAAATTATACATGATATAGTATTTAATTTATTGATACCATTTGATTTATTGTTGCAAAAACATAGACCGATCTTTCTTCTGCTAGTCCCAAAGGCAGCCATCATCTGTGTAATGTACCTTGACTGCCCCGAGCAGAATTGTTTCTCTTTTGTACGGTAAATTGAAAGGACCCTGAATCAGACGGAATATTTTCTCAATTTATTACGATTACACATGGTTGCATTCAATCTCAATTGAACACCTTGGCAAAAATATGTTCTAGATACTCAGGCAGTCATTAAACCTATACACACCACTCGTGTGTTTGTCATCAACTTCGACTTCGACTTATCACCATGGCATCAATTTAGGGTCGGTTTCCACATTCACTCAAAAGCCAGCATCTCAGCCAGACTGCTTTATTGAATAATAAACTGACGAGACGATAGTACGCTCTAGTTAAATAAAAAGATGGCCCAGGTTAGTTGTGGGTTTCGACCCAGCTTAGGTCTCATTGGATAGTTTCGTATTTTGACCCCCCAATTTAAAGGTAAAAGTCATGAGCCTAATTATCCTATCCCTAGTATTTATAAATTCACACGCAATCTCAATCTGTAATGTGGTTTACATTTACATTGAATTAGACTTGAAAATGGGTTGGCTTGTTGGTGACTGCTTGTCGCAGTTAGACTAGCATTGGGGATCAAATGCGTAACTTGGGCTGCAAATGAGCAGCCATCTTAACTTACGTATTTAAATGTGTCTGCTACAGAGGTAATTATCTAAAAATCTTCATGGTTGAGGGATGATGAAAGGTATGTTAAATCGTTATAGTACTAGTGAACTGTAAAGATGGATAAGGTACATACTGATTCTCCTAGTCTTTTGTCTCGCTAAAATGTTCAAAATAGATCTTCTCTGTCAAAAATGTATGTAAAAGGAGGGGTTGGTGGTAGTATCGGTTCAGTATACAAGCCACCAGTTGTATAAGGAATTAACCTTAATACCTCAGTCAGAATCTTTACAATTATCCTTTAAGCAAAAATCATTAATTAGCTTTTTTGTATCTTTAATGTAATATTATTATCATTTTTCTGCAATAGGTCATCGTCGGATGAAAATTTGCACACACACACCAAAAAAACTGTCTAGTGAGACATTACATTGCATTATCTTGGATGTATATACATTGCCTTTGGATGCATTTACCACGCCTAACTACCTATTAAACCGAGATGCATAGTTTTGGTGATAAAAACACATCAGAAACAGTAAGCTTACAGCAAGCCGTTACACATGAAAAAAAAAATTAATGCCTGCTATTCGTTCATCAGTTCTACATTGGAGAACAGTATGTTTTCAAATACTAATATATTCTTCCTGTTATGAGAAGGTCTAGCTATGCAGATTTATTATCATACACCTAGCCGCGTACTTCCTTTGCTGGGATGCACCTAATATGAGACCATGCGTATGAAATCTCTCAGACCGGAACGTAACAGACATAATTATTAGGTCAGTTATAGATATCCTTTTAAAACGATTTAATTCGCAATCGCTTGAAATTTGTTTTGATCTTTTTGTACGTGTCTGTGTTTTAACCTTTTATTTAAAACTTTAAAAGTTTTATAGTCTATTTTGTATGTTTGAGTACATAGAAAACGTTCCAGTCTTTACAATGTATTGATTGCTTCAATTTAATTTAAATTATGCAATGTTTATTGTCATTACATGTAGGGTCACTTCGTACATGTAGTGTGACCTGTAACAGGAGCTCGTACAATATACAATAATATTTTATGCAATAATACAATAATATTTTATGCTATATGTATGACAGGTAGATACATGTAAATTATAAGCAAACGACAACAGCCCCTGTGTGACACGTTACGGTCGGCGAGCAGAGACACTTCATTCGGGGCAGAGGGCGAGATAACTAAGGTGTAATAGTTAATTGGCGAGTGTACACATTTGTTCCCCTCCCCATTAAGTAGGCATACCTGTGTCGGCGACCTTGAAATAACAAAATGCTAATGCTTTCGTGGAAGTTATGCCATATAAGACTTATTTATCTCAACATCTCATTATATCAATATGCCAACATGAGTTAATCAATTGGTCAAGTCCTCTCTTAAACACAGCTTACACTCGTCATATAAGGCAGTATATTCGCAGGTAAAATTACTCTTTTTTTAAATCCCGGATGTCGAATGTGAAGCTGCGTCCTATTGAATAGCTGCGTGCTGTGTCAAGTGCTAATAATGGTCGGTTCTGACTTCAAAGGCAACGATTATCTGATGATATTTGGTCATTTGATTTATGCGAGAAGAAATTATACTTGAAGATTGTGTGCATTTGTTTCTTGGCTTCGCAAGTTGTTTTTTTTTGTTGGGATGAAGGTAGGGTGTTAATTTTGAGAATGAAAAGAAAAGACTGTGGATGTGTCATTGTGGTTCAGGAAAAAAGGGGGTTGGTTGTCATTTTATGAAAGAAAATAACTTGGTAGCAACCTTGGCTTTATAAATGTTACTAATTTATTTATAACTCTTATTCATTTATTTTTCTTCCATTAGGTAGAGTATTAGAGTTGGATGAATAGTCAAGGGTTGGCATCAAAATCGTACAACTATAATGGTCTTTTTATACGACGTAGTGCACCACTGCTTGTTTATTCCTTTACAGTTGAACGGAGTTGTTATCTTGCGGTGTAAGACTTTTTCCTCATGCACATCACCTGGTTCAATGCTAATATTAAGTAACGAACGGTTTATAATCATATCAAAAGATATATAGTCTCATTGAAAATGAAGCACGTTTCGCAAAGTCACACCGATGTTATTCATTAAGAATCCTTTCCTGGCTGGTATTGGCAAGAATCGGACCTGCGATATTTGTCCCGTAAGTCCAGCATTATAACCATAGAGCCGCCGGAGATCCGATCAAATCACACTATTCTACCATGAACCATACTGGGGAGTTGGATGGGTTTCCGTGCATAACATTCATCATTCCAGAATGCATAAGGACAAATGTTTCTTTCCAAGAAAAACAACAACAAATAACGGAGAAAAGTTTCATATTGTACACGGTTATGAGAGCCAGAACAAAGACAGCCCGTTTCAGCACCCTTGTTGATACTGACCGATCCGGTCACCACCGTTGTCTTAAGCTTTTATGATATAAAAGACACCAACCCGACTTATTTAGCTCCAGTCAGGGATAACGACCTGAATTTGTGGCTTAGCTTGTGATCGAGCACTTTAAAAAGGCCATAAAAGGGAAAAGTCTGATTTAGAAAAACCGCAAAAAATTGAACTTGGGAAGAAAAGGTTAACAAGACAGGCATAATAATTCTTAACGGATATATTTTTCTGAAAGACAATGAGGACGAGTACATCGCCAGTACCGGACTCATTTCTCCTGTCGGTTTAGCAGTAGCTGCTACGAACTCCTTGATATAGTTCTGGATGGTGCTAATGCGGAGCCAGGTACACCCCCATAGCAAATACATAATAAACTAAGGAACGGGCTTAGTGGAACACGTCTTGTCATCGTTTAGTATTGTCTGTTAGATCTGCAGGTCTGTGAACTACATCTTCCTCGTTCACCGAAAATTGTTTCTATGAGTCAAATGCTGTCCCGAGGGAGTTTTGTTCATAGTCTGCGACTGTGCGCAATGGAAAGTCCACACGTACATCAGGATCAAGTCGTTAATACGCCCAAAACCAGTCTGCGCAAAGCCCTTGGGCATATCGAGGTCAGATGTATACAAGTCGTGTCCGCCTTGGATACCTGAGCAACGTACAAAGTCGAATGTTTGAGCTGAACATCGGTACCAATTTAATAAGGTACTCGAAGATTAGCTTGAAATATCAACGCTGATTCTTAAATAGGTCGCACTAGAGGGACTTCCCTCGTTGGTAGTTTTTAATAGTATCTGTATGATTGATAGGTAAATTGTAAATGATAATATGAGCTCTTATGATTTCGGGTAGGTGTCTATCGGAGAGGAACAAAATGATTCTCATTTACGCCCACGCTGAATAGACTGCATATACGTAATACTGTATCCTGGTATACAAGGTTCCGGGAGCACGCTAATGAACCACTATCACCCTATTCAATCAGACAATCTCAGGAGTGGCCTTGGCTTACTGGCATGCACAAGCATTTTGGTAGATCAAACTCGCTTCGTATTAATTCATTCATTGCTGTTTTGAAAGCAAGCAATAGGATTTATTTTTCCATTTAATAGTATGTGCTCTTTGTTTATATCCATAGCTGCATTGTTTATTTTTTGTTAGGAGGGTTCCCCAGATGACGTCACACAATGTTGGCGTTTTAAAAACCATCCCCCTCGTAGCATTTCGACCAAAAACCCAGACCCACCTCATATGACGTCACAAAGCTTTGCACCCCCTCCATTATTGTTCAGAACTATAATTGGTTCGAAATATCTTTGTATTTGAAAATTAACAATGCAACACTACGTTTTGATTTTTTTAATACTTTAAAAATATTTTGATCAATTTGGGTTTAGCCCTCCATAAACAAAATACTATTAAATAAATTATAGTCATGGTCAGCAAAAAGAGTTAAAACCAAGGAATAATGCTGTAGACATTTCATCTCATGAATTTATTTCTCCATGTATTCTTCCTTCCATGGTAATGTATAATGCTCTTTCATGGAACGAACTGAAAAACCTTGCTCGCAGTGATTATCATCCTTTGGAATGGATATTCCGTTCAAATTCGATTTCCTCCTATTTAAGTAAATTCGCACTTTCTCTATTCTTCTTGTTCGCTATTATGACCATCATCTCGCTTTTCCTATGAACAGCCACTGTCAATAACCTGATGCGCTTCAACGGAACTAATACCTATTTCTGCTGGACAAAATGGCTGCACGGCATGGCAAAGAGGCGAAGACCAGGTGACATACTTTGAAAATTCTGTTACGAAACACGGATTGAACCGACGGACAGTAAGGTCGTATGGAACGACTGAAACATTTGCAGACCAGGGAAGGATGCATTTGTTGGCTCGAAACCATATGAAGAATTTAACCCAACACACTTTTGAAATCTTCTCCCTTTAAGATGCAGAGGTCTCATTCAGTAAGAGTAAAAAAATTGTAAACGACCAACTGTAACAAGATTCCCGCGGACTCATAGTTCTTCTTCTTTAGCTCAGAATCGACGGTGTTACCTCTTTTGTCTAACTAACTGCTTTAGTGGTCTTGAAGTACAATGAATCCATTCACTTCCTTACTCAGCGATTCCGTCTTTAGCTCACGTCTATTAAATGCGCTTCGCTCAGGTGCGTTTGTTGCAGTAAATACATTGTCGAGATCGTGATGAAGAAAGTGGTGGATGGCAACCATAACAATTTTGGAGTTTTGCGGATTTTTATCTGAATCGCCATTAAGGTTGACACAAAAATTTGTTTGACTAAGCGATGAATAATGATCCTGGTAATGGCGACAAACTCCTTGATATTCATCAACTTTTCGAAGTAAAGCCCATGAATGAATGCTGTCAACGATGACTGCTTTCCTCATATGATTGTAATATACGTTGGACCTGACACTATCTTCCACATTCATCAACAGTGGACCTAGCTTATTCGCAACGGTTTTGACACATTATGACGCGAGACGTATCGTCTCAACTAAACAGCTTTACCGGGACCGTTGACACATGACGTTGAGCTTCCAATGACGAATTACATTTTGGCAAAAGACGAACGCAAAGTCCACATCTACTGATAATAAAGACTACTAATTTGATATTTTGATGATTCTGTAATCGTCGCTTTGTCTTTCTCAAGAGAACCTGATCCATGCATAGAAAGTTACAGAATAGCAGTCAGTAGTAACGGCCGATATTATTCAGTAATTGGCTCTGGTCCTGACATTCAGAAATTTGTGTAGCTCTGGATTATCTTCCAACAAAGTATTCAGTTTTTTCTTCTTCTTCTTCTTCTTCTTCTTCTTCTTCTTCTTCTTCTTCTTCTTCTTCTTCTTCTTCTTCTTCTCCACTGTTTTCTTTGAACTGTTTTGATTATCCTTCTTCCACTATAACTAGATCTTCAATTCAGTCTTCCTTATTTTCTTTTCTTTTAGCACTCTATCCTTTTCATCTGCAGTGACTTAATTGGACTGCGATAACCTCATCATGGGTGAAACACTCTTCAAACTGAGTAGAATCCTGAGAAAATTCTAACGGAAGATCTTTTTCTTAAGCTGAAGGCGTTTGTTTCGCCCAAAGTGTAAGAAGCATTCCTTTTTTTATTCCATTCTTGCAACAAATGATCAACGTTGTCACGTAAATCAGTGCCATTCTTGATTTCGTCCATTTCTTAATTAGTTCTTCTTGGCAAACATTTCTGCTTTTTGTAGGACATGCCAGGACGTAGGTATCGGACAAAGACTGATATAATTTCTTTTTATCCATAATTAATTCACAAGGAATGGTTTAAAAAAAGGGAATTTGTGCAGAGAACAAGCAACTATTACGAGCGAGCAGAGAGAAAGGCTTGTCGAGACTGATGGGATATTACCTCTGCGTGGGAGGATGGCAGATAATACAGTTGAATCAGCGCGGGAACGGAAATAAGTATTGTTTCTAAGTAAATCAATCTCCCAATTAGCGTTTAGAATCACCGCGCAAGTGCCTCCGGTACTGCGCACTTTTTCTGCGATGCGACTTCATTTACAGTTTCTCTGGTAGATGGCGTTGGCATCGCTTTGTGACGTCTCCATAGAATCAACTTAAGGTTAAATCTTTCTAAGTCCCATACCGACCAAGTAATGTTAATAACCCGACGAACCCATAACGTCCCAACATCAAGTAATGTTACATCTCCTTACTGGACAAGTGATATTGATTTCTATAAAACCCCATACTACCCAAACTCGGCGCTAATTCCTATACATTCTAGTAGTGCCAAGGAACCCCGGGTGGTTGAATGGTCTAAGGTACTCGCCTTTGCAAAATACTCATATCACATCTCTGTCTGTACGTGACTAAGTCGACCATCGTAGATATGAGATAGCAAGCTACCAGTACGGTCGGTGACTCTTCCCAGGATCTTCCCTGGTTCTTCCTCCACCAAATATATAGGGTTGTCATGGCTATCACGTACTGAGAATGCCTTTAACCTAACAACATCAACAAAATAATACTGGCCCATAATGTTTAATCCCAATGTATTCCTATACTGTACCACTCCCGGTATTTTTATTGATGTATGTAGTCTCTAATTAGCCCCGTAACCATAACCTTCGATTGCTAGAAGCCTCGGTATTGGCAGTCTATGATCCTATTTGCCGGGTTCGTGTCCGCAGTTTTGAATTTTAAATGAAAACTTAATCCAGAAAGATGCACACGAATGCATATGTTGGTTTGAATAAGTTTATCAAACATTCAACACGTAGCAGATGAAGCCGGTATCTAGTAAAGAATGATTACTTCTGGGTTCGAATACCAAACTATGTCCTCGGAAAGACTGCCCAGTTTTAGAAAACAAAAATGTTCAAGATCTTTTAGATAACATTTAAAAAAACATTTAGATTTTCGTCATATTTCGTCAGAGAGGAGAATGGTAACTTCATATGCTTAAATCTCTCTATTGGTGACGATGTAATAAAATACATCGGTCAGAATAGACCCAGGGTAAAAAGATAGAATTTCAGATTTATCTTATAGAAATGACTTCCTGGTTTAAAATCTTGCTTTCAACAGGTGCGGAATGATGACTGTCTGTTACAATGACAGTGAATTTTTAATTTGGATCGTATGAGAGTTAAAGGTAGTAATATTTGAACATCAAGCAGACGACATACACGTGACGATGGCACATTGTTGGAAAAATGTAACGTGTTACTTCAACATTTACTGGGTTTCAATCTGTGAGTGAGTGAGTGAGTGAGTGAGTGAGTGAGTGAGAGAGAGAGAGAGAGAGAGAGAGAGAGAGAGAGAGAGAGAGAGAGAGAGAGAGAGAGAGAGAGAGAGAGAGAGAGAGAGAGAGAGAGAGAGACCTTTCTGGCTCAATTGTGTTACACCATTGAATTGCTGCCATAAGCAAATAAATAGTATTCAATGAATCAAGGAAGTAAAATTGTATTTTTTTTCTAAAACCTATTCTACCTGCATGTTCATACACACACTGCTTAAAATACTTGCACGCCAGGGATTAAACCGAGGATACTAAGAAGACATTTTTAATTCAATTCGTGAAATTACATGAGTAAGTTATAAATACCCAAATTAATAATAATGATACACAAGAGTAATGAATTATTAGGAGTCTATTTTTTATGTTGCTAAATGTACGAAAAGAAATATCCAGTTAAAGTTTGATGTGTAACATAATATTTTATTACAATTCTGCTTAAACAAAGAATGCCCAAGAATTTGCCAAATTTTCAATAGATATTGATTTCTGATCCTATAATCAGTAACTTTTGATTGGGATATTGGAACGGCAAATGAATTTTACAATGTTGGAAGAGTAAAACAATAACAATGGTTGAAAGAAAAGCATCGGAAAGGGAAATGATCTATACCTATTTTATTAACGTACGTATAAAATCACTGCTACTGGAAATAGTGACGCTGAATATCCAAAAAAAATAATCGTTTGACTTTCAATTTGGGTAATAATGCATACGTCATGGTTTTGCAGTAAAATTGATTCGATTTGACATTCATTTCGTTAAAATGGCCAGGTCCACTCTGATTTTTATATTTTGAAACTCGTGGTAGTGGGAGTAGTTATCTATAACAAGACGCACCACGTTAGCCGACTCAGACCGGCTGGAAGAGATTCGAACATGTAATTTTGTGAGTAGGTGGCCGCTAAAGGCAAACTTACCAGACTGTAAGTTAAGGACAAAGAACTGAAAGTCGAATTAACCCATTATCAAAGTGGACGTAACTAAAGCAAGGGCGTCCGCAGAATTTTTTTCATGGGTGAGGGGGTGGGGATGGGGAGTGGTCGGGGTCGGGGTAAGGGTTGGGGTGGGTGGGGTGGGCAGACATGTAATGGTCTGCTGTTAAGTTTTACGGATGTAAGCCAAAACATGTTTAGAGGTGAAATCCGTATATGGGTGGAGGGGGCAGATACAGATTGAACAAGACACGTGCGTAGTTAGGATCCTTTAATCACATTTGACAGGTCTCACGTAAAAGCCAACGCGTTGGCCAAAAGGAAAGGAAACATATTCGAGCCAAAGATAACTTTCTGGGGAAAAGTTTTGATTGAAATAGACATGTTTTAGTTATTCACTAGCGTATGTGAATATGTTAAGTACATGCAGTGCCAGATTACCCATTATGCACACTCAGCACGTGCTTAGAGCACCAGTGCAACAGGGTCACTAGAAAAAAAATCAATTTAATTGTTGACGATAAAATTGAATAAATTATATATAACCATTTCAATACGAGTATTTTGATTTGAATTAATGGCAACACTGGTATTTCCCCACCGTTTTAGCTTTTAATATTGAGTTCTTTTAAGGGTTGTTGCAGTAGATATTAAGGAGATTTCTGGCCCAGTAACCCAAGAACATGCTCCAAATAAGTAAAACGACGTTTATATGCTACCCTACCCCTTACCCCTGTAAAAGCTGTCTCAAGATATACCAGAAACATCAAGTTGTATTGGAGATGACAAATTTGCGACTGTTGTACGAAATGTACTTCTTGGATTTTTTGGTACCTGTCCAGAAATCTCCTTTAAACATACTACTGACTGATTATTTATTTTTTTTAGGTAATATTTATTCTTGGTTGTCAGCTATTTCTGGTTGATTAATGTTTTAGTAAAATAAAATTAATGCTTGGCAAATTTTGTCAATTTTAGCTTTAGAATGACTGACACAATCCACATGATAGGTCCACTGACACTTTTTTTTCATGCTTACCAACTCTTGTGGAAAGAATATCTGTTAACATACTATCAATGATACGAAATTCACGTATTAAATCGTCCATGTCGTATTTTACCCCGCGCAGATATGATCGTATTTGATTAAGTAATTGTTTGTATAAGTGACACTTGTTTTACAAGCACTGTTTGACTCAATTCGTTGACACGAGGTTAATAAAGTCAAACCAACACATGATATTATCAATAAAAACGGATTTAATGATGCTTCGGTAGAAATTATACCGGAGGCTGACAAAAATAACGGTAAATAAAATATTACCCAAAGTATCCTACAGTAGTATTTATAATATCGCTTTGAACACCAAAGTTTCTTGTGATAAAACTTATAATACTAACTGATCACATCAACCTCAGATTTCGGAATATCTTCCAACACATGATTGAAATTAATTATTTTGGGGTTTTTTTTCATTTTTTTTTCCATTATTTGTATGTTTTGGTAGTAAATATTGCCAACTTATATATATATATATATATATATATATATATATATATATATATATATATATATATTTGTACACAATGGTAAAAGTTGACTTGCAAACAAATGTATCAAGAAATTTGCGAAATTTCTTATTAGCAGGATCATCAAGAAAATTTCTGAATTTGTCATAGACGTCTGACGAAGTAGCCCTGTGTCGCTCATATGTCAGTACCTCGTTTTTTTATTAACCTACTATACGAATGAAATTTGATATGTGACACTCCATTATGCGCATACAAAAGTGATCACATTATTGTCGTTGTAAATATACGCAAGTTTTTCAATTAGATTTATATTATCTTTAACGTTTGTCTAATTTACTGAAATAATATGGACGAATTAATAGATCTTGAAAAAGCAGCAATTGTTAATTCCAACTTGCTTGAAGAAACACTCCGCATATATTTCCTTGGATCAGGACATGATAATATTTCTGTTAATTTAGTTTTGATAAACAACGGCACAGATAAAGTTTTACTTAACGAAGCAGAAAGAAAACAACTACAAGATAAAATTGTTTCTTTTGTTGCTTATGATCAGGCCACAATAATCTTGTGGTGTCATTCCTGTACTCGTCGTGAAGAACTAATACAAATCTTGAAGAAAGATTAATTATCGTATTTAAAAGATGTCTGTGATATTGCTGAATTTGTTATACCATCTGCGATTAGTTTAACTGAATTTGGAGCAATGTCGCAATATTTTCACGCGTAGTAAATTGAAGGAAATTTAATTTTTTAGCCTGTCTTGAGATTGATATTACAGATATTCCATAACGTTTGAAATTTATCCTTCCACCTCACCTTTTCCTTTCTTAACTTTTGTTTGTTGGATAACCAGCTTTACCTTCTCCAATCGATTATCCATCATGATGTTATTTTTATGATTGGTTGCTAAATCTTTCGGAATAATACCATTAAAAGTTTCAAACACAAAATGATGACAAAAAATAATTAATGCAGTCTGTTTTAGTATCGCGTATCCGTATTTTAAGATACCAGCAATTGGAAATATTTCCAACATTTGTTATTTTGTTATGTCTGATCAATCCTTGATCATTTGCCTCATACAAATCAAATACCGGACGAGGCTGATATTTGTCTTGTAAAGACAAATTTGCAGCATTAGATTTGATAACCAATACGTACTAGAGAACTTTACCTCAACAAATTTATTTCATCTGTTACAACCAACTACAAAACGCGAACTTAATCTGCCTGAGGGTATGAAAACCTTAGTTCAGTATCATGTTATACTATCCAAATTACACGCATCAATACAAAGTGATGTTGACTACATAAAACTACAACAACACTTACAATATTGCTCGGAAGTACAATAACAATGCCATCTGAAAAAAATATTATTATAATTCAAAAATCACATGCATAAAACGAAAGTGGTCCAGATTTTATTTCTGTTGTTCTTCATAATTTCAGAGTATATGACAGCCATATTATCGTAGAAGCTTTTGGTGACCCAGAAATCAAATCGCGTTTGAAACTAAACAGCCCCATCAAATGTATCCCGAATAATTTCGAAACGAATGTGTCGGTTATTTTAGGTAAGTTGCGGTTTCTTGACAGCTTACAGTTTATGGCAGCATTGTTGGATGAGCTTGTTTGGGGCTGTAGCGATTTTTATAATCCGCAAGATTGTTTCGATTATAAAGCAAGTTTACTAACAAAAAAGTAAGTTTCTTACGAGTATCTCGATGATCGGAGGAAATTTTACGAAACACAATTACCCGACAAAATTAATTTTATTCGCACCTTAAAAATGAAAATATATCCGATGACGAGTATAAATATGCGCAAGATATTTGGAATAAATTTGATTGTAAAACATTTGGCGATTATCATGATTTGTAATTGAAAACAATATTCTGTTGCTAGCTGATGTATTTGAGAGTTTTCGAAAAATCAATTATAACAATTACTGATTAGATCCTTGTTGGTATTATTCAGCTCCCGGCCTTAGTTGGGACGTTCTGTTGAAATTCGGTAAAGTGAAGTAGGAGCCGCTGACTGATGCTGGTATGTTTAATTTTATCGAAAAAGTATACGTGGCGGAAAATCGGTTATCACAAAAAAAGTTTGCAATTGCAAAAAAGAAGTATATTAAAGTTGGGTATGATAAAAACTTGATAAACATAATTTGTACGGCTCAGCAATGTGTGAGCCAAAGCCATTTGGCGGACTTCATTGGATATCTCCGGAACAATTTTCTAAAAGAAACGGAGAAAAAGATACCAGAAGATATTTCACAAATTGATCTTGACTATCCTATTGCGTTACATAACTTACTGAACGAATATTCTTTCTGTGCGGAAGCTATGATAATTGATTATAGTTTGTTGTCTACAAAAATCAGCAAGATATATCCAGAGATAGAAAAGATTCAATGTCAAGTAAACTCGTTCCAAATTTGCCTGACAAAGGAAAGTTTGTTTTAGGCTATAAAAACTTAGAGCAAGCAGTATATACCGGACTCGTGTTTAGGAAAGTTCATCGTGTTCCAAAATTCATTCAATCGCCCTGGATGGAACTGCTGTATTAATTCAAATACTACCCGACAAGCAACAGCCTTAACTGATTTTGAAAAAGAATTTCTTCAGGCTGATGAACAACTCAGTCTTTGTTAAGACAATCGAGAATATTAGAAAGCGTGTTAATATCGAGCTAGTTAATCATATAAACCGCGGAATCAAATTAGTTTCCGATGATTTTTTTTGTCAGTATGAGAATGTTTTATGAAAATCTTGCCGCTGTACAAGGCAGAAAGGCATGCTTGAAGTTGAATAAGTCGATTTACGTTGGGGCTGCTGTACTTAATTTATCGAAATGGCTGACGTAATATTTTCACTATAAGTTTGTCAAAACAATGTGGCCGTCAAGCAAATTGTTATTTATCGATAACACTCGTAAGTTTATGAAATTTCTAAAAAAAGCTGTTAATAAGGAGATTTTTGATAATCGACAATTGTGTGATCAGTCAGATTATCCAGTGGATTTTAAGATGATTCAGACCAAAAAGTTATTGGTAATTTTAAGGACGCAATAAACTTTATTCCAATAGCTGAATTTGTTGGATTGCGCAGTAAAATATATGCCGCAAGATTAGACAATAACTAAACGTAACAAAAAAGCAAAACGAAAACCGCGCTGTTATGTTAATTTTTTTAAATGAAATTCGACGATTACACATATGCACTTGACCGAAATTTTAGTTTTGTTAGGATAATGGCGATTAGAACAAATCATCACAACCTCGAAGCTGACGTTATTGTTAAACACAGTCTGTCAAATTTTGATGAGAAGTGATATTGTGATAACAACGTCCACACACTTGCGCTCGGTCATTATAGCACAAGGAAATGTGATGTATTTGATATTATTTTCTTAGATTAAGTATAAATCAGATAAGAAATTTTTTTCTAAACATAAGAAATAATGTTTGAAAAATTAAAGGTGAAGATAGCAGTAGCAGTAAGATTAAAAATTTATAATTGACGGTGAACATTTCACAGTTGAAATTAACAACGAAACGTCCAAAATATGATTTAGTAAGTTCAACAAATTAAAATTTTCGCTTAAGTTAGCGAATATTTCAGATATCTCGGACAATTTGCAGGAAGAACTATCGAAACAGTTTAATAGCTTCCATGACCCGATCATTCAACAAAAATAGATTAAACTTATCATTGATCTTGATTGGTCAAGAGTATATTCCGTTGGTAGCAAGTATCCGCTAAATAAAGTAGCGATGAAAAATTTATTTGAATGTCGTCGTCGAATAAGTGGCAGAATAAAGTTTTGTCTATTACCACGATGATGAAATGTTCCTGATACCTACTTTGAGACATTAACGATAGGTGAAGAAGTTGCTTAACATTGAAGTATCAATTTTTATAAATATCTGAGAAAAAATATTTGATGATTATTTCAATAGCAGATATTAAGGGGAGTTTTCGAATCAGTACCTCAAAAAAAAATATTCAAACAAGTACAGTTCGTACTATGAACACAATATTGTAATGACCATAACTAGAGTCACAATGACTTGGATACTCTTTTCAGTCTTTGCCTCTATTAAGTTTGCTTTTATAGATATGGTACATATGAATATGAATATGATTTATAATATTCATTTACAAAGAAGAGTAAATATATTTATCTCTAATGTCCATTTACTATCAAACTAGCAGAAAATTCTGGTAACCGATTTTAACATGTGTAACCTATTTTCGAGGTAATGGTTCTTTCTGTAAAACGTCTTTGAAAGTCTGTCATAAAGTTTTCAGAGTGTACGGTTTAGCTTATCTGCTACACATATTATGCTCTTATGCTATTACTATTTGTAATTTATGTAAAATACCTACAAAATCATGACGAGAACAGTTCATATATGTCCTTGTATCACGATATCCGCCATTTTGGATTAGCATGAGAGTTTCGTATTAGAGATTTTATACTTTCACTTTTCTTTCTAATGATAATAAGGTACTGATAATAAAGTGACTTGCATGTTTTAGTGATAATAATATCGTTGCAATACCGTTGTATCGATGTATGCAATTCATGTTTCAAAGTGACAATAGCGGTCCTCTGCATCAAGTGCAGAACCCGCGTCTACATGAATCGATTCAATTATTCAAGACTTAAGTTATCATTATAAAGTTTAATTTCACATAAACTTGAGCTTATAAAATGTTCTTATGCGTTTCGTAGACGAGCTCTACAGTATTCAAATACTTATTGTTATGTAATTTATGTACTTGTAATGTTGACATTGTATACCATGCAAAATTGTATTGTTTACAATGCAATGCATGGCACACCATACAAGACACTGATTGGTTACATGGGTTGCCGTGCATGCAGCGATTGGTTTGATTGCCTCTCGCAGTGCCTAGGGAAGCTTATAAATACGGGAGCGCTGTCAAAGTTGGTCAGACAACTGACGAGTACAGTCAGAGCCAGAATTCAAAGTAACAGAGGAAAGCAAGCTGTCGAGTATGTACATTTTTGGATCTTTACAAATATCATATGATAATAATAAATAAACAAGAATTAATGGATTAATTCTTACTAAAATAGATTGTATCAGTTGTCTCTCACCACACTTGGCAGCCTCCCCCACCTCCTGTTTGTTATATTATAACAAATTATCAAAATGTACACAATGACTATAGCTCTTTTTTTATTTATTATTACAAATAATTAAACACTGCCAAAATTGTTCTCGTTTTTATGTTGATGATATAAGCCCTCTTTCATCGCCCCAACCCCAAACTTTTGACCTTTTTTATTACATCACTCTCTGTTCCTATGTACAAATATATGTAGCACCTTTAAGGACCAAAAATGGCCTTACAGTGTTGTTATCCCCAGTACAATCTTATGTTTGGGTATATCCTAACGAGGTTGTCCCAGGGGGCGGCAAAAAAGATGTTGTACTTATTTAGGGTTACTGAGCTAGAAAACCCCTTAATATCTACTACTGTTGTTTTTTTAGGTGGTGTTTCGTTTCGTATTTTGTAGTGAGATGGGCACCATATTTTCAGTGATTAGGGAAGGCCCTGGAATGCCTTAATCCGGCACTGAGTATATGTATTCCTTTGCTAAGCTGCGAATCACCCAACGATTTTCAGGAGCGTACTTGTTTCCTGTTCGAACGTACCTTTCTCAAGTCCACTAAATATTTTTCTCGTCAGTCAAACAAGTATTTCATATTTACTGCTGTCTCCAATATATACAAATAGTGTAACTATTAAATTGTTGGCATCAGAATCAACATTTTCGATTTTTATCAATATGATATCAAATTCAGCACATCTTTAACCGTATCAGCAATAGCGAAAGGGTAATCCACTCACTTTATTCACAAATTTTAAATTCCAGCTTGTACAACAGTTAACATAAACATAGCTTGCTCTTCCACAATAAGGTATTGACCATTTAATGTTCGGGGTCGGGAGTTGCCGTTATTTCTTTTTAGCTGAAATAGTTTCTTTTTTTATGTCAAGATAATTAATATTTTTTCCCAAATAATATCACGGATATAATATGGTGTCATTTTGCTATAAATCAGAGGAAAATATTTTCCCAGCTACTGGAAGACAGAAACTAAAAAGTGTCAGGTCCCTGCCCAAGAATAATAAATTTTTGATCCCTAATACAATAGTGGTATACCATGGTACGTATCGCGGTACGTTCAAACATACCACGGTATACCATGGTACGTATCGCGGTATGTTTAGAAATACCACGGTATACCATGGTACGTATAGCGCTACGTTCAGAAATGCCACTGTATACCATGGTACGCATAGCTGTACGTTCAGAAATGCCGCAGTGCAAAATTTTACGCGGTGACCAGCTCTAGTATTGATTGTGACTAATATTTATGAACAGTCACGATGAAATCCTAGCTGTGCAAGGTCAAAGATTTACAATATCTTCGTCAGATCATGATTGCTATGAAGAAGCAATATGAATTACAATCTGGGACAGAGAGATTTTCAATGACGATGAGTTATAGCCTCTATCCATTTGTGCCTTCAGAAACAAGGCTTACGCTTTGCTTGAGTATGGTCGTAAATTAGTGAAATTGATCTGTGTTTATATATATATATATATATATATATATATATATATAAAAAAAACATATATATATATATATATATGTGTGTGTGTGTGTGTGTGTGTGTGTGTGTGTATTACATACATATATATATATATATATACATATATATATATATATATATATATATATATATATATATATATATATATATATATATATATATATATATATATATATATATATATTTATATATATATATATATATATATATATATATATATATATATATATATAATACACACACACACATATATATATATATATATATATATATATATATATATCTATATATAATACACACACACACACATATATATATATATATATATATATATATATATATATATATATATATATATATATATATATATATATATATATATATATATGTAATACAAACATATATATATATGTGTGTGTATTATATATATATATATATATATATATATATATATACTAAAAACAATGACTATCATCAGAAAAAAAACATTTCTAATAAATAACATTTCCAATACTAATACTTATTTATATTTATTTTGGGTGAATAATTTAATCAAGGAAGATTATTTACGCGAAATAAGACAAACGAGAAGGCCTAAAACAAACAACACAAATATTGAGGGACTGCTGAATGAATAGGACAAATTTTTGGTCAAATATTATGATTGATTACATGTTGAGAGATTTGATTCATGTATGATCCAAGCCAGTTTAAAGAATAATCATAACATATATACATTTATCTATCTATTCGTGTTTTTAACTCCATCCTCAAGCCACGAGACCACCAAAAGTTCAGACAGATGCAGTAAGCACACATTAAAGGATTGAAACTCTGCAATAAGTAAAGCATGTAATTTGATCAGAAAAATATCACAAAAGTTGAAAACTTAACTGATCTCGAAGTCGAGCAATGGTAAAAAAAAACTTAATGTTCATCTTTTTCTTTTCTCCTTTTTCTTTGCTTCTTCGTGCGTTTTGAAAAATTAAACGACTGTCACGAATATGATTAAAATTTCTACGCGATATCCTTAAAAATATTTATATTATTAGCTTTTGATAAAAAAAAATGAGATATAGTCACAATTCGATAAATGCGCAAGCCGTGCGTTAAAAAACTTGCCAATTTATTTCTATCTTACTGTACATGTATGTCTCTAAAAAAAAAGTTACTCACAGCAGTTCAGCATTCATTGGACTGCTTAGAGGTTAAAGGGAAGCAAATCTTTCATCATTTTTTTTAAAGTGAGTTTTCATGTTGAAATTATCGCCAATATCAACATCTACTGACATCAAGTGTAAAAAAAAAAAACTATGCGAAAATCATGACATTACTACGCAGCAGCAAATTGTCCGTTCATTTTTAGCTATTTAATAAATTCATAATTTTCAATTCGACATTACAGATATTGGATTACAAGTTTCTAATTCAGATTTCTGAAATCACAAAAACTTACACCCCCCCTTCCCAACAAAAAACCCATGTTATTTTTTTCGTTGGAATTACAATGTATAGAAGAAAAACCCAGAAATATATACATACATTTCAGTTGAACTGAATGGATGCAAATTCATTTAAATCAAATGAAAATTTGACTAGTAAACAATGAGTGCCTATTCCATAATCAGACATAAACATCAAAGAAGGATTCAATATGTAATCATCCTCAGGTTGGTAAAAGCTCTCTGGTGAAAATTTCAACAAGAAAGTCATACTAAAGGCAGAGGTGCGCGCGCGCGCGCGCGTGTGTGAGATTTGGATTTTTAAGATAGCTTAAAAATATTTTAGTGATGTCACTACAATGTCTGCATTGTGGTAGTTTAAGGTTATTACAAAATGTGTTCTGTAATCGTGGTATATATTCGTGTGGATGTTTAACAAAATTAGTACGTTTTTCTTAATCAATGGACCAAAACCCGGTGTGTGTGTGTTTATATATATATATATATATATATATATATATATATATATATATATATATATATATATATATATATATATATATGTGTGTGTGTGTGTGTGTGTGTGTGTCTGTGTGTGATTTGGTTTTATAACATAGCTTAATAATATTTTAGTGATATCACTATCATGTCTGCATTATTGCAGTTTATAGTGACGTCTAGCAATGGGTCATCATGCCGCAGACATGTAGCATCATGTCCCACCCAGTTACATTATCCTGATACTAGGTCGACCAGTCCTAACACCAACCTTTTAATGCTGAGCGCCAAGCGAGGCAGCTCCAAGTACCAATTTTATAAGTCTTTGATATGATTTCGCCGGGGTTCGAATCTTCGTTTTTCCGCATTCAAGATGGACGCTCTAACCACTTTGGCCACCGGAGTGGCCAACCTTTCCTTGTGCTACTACCATAGATGGGCCACTAACAGGATCTACTGACCCTTTCAGCCACTTTTAGCAATAAAAAAAGAAAAACAGATTTTATTATTTAAATAACTGTTCTCGACATCTGTTGGGGATCCCTGCATACATGATGTGTGTGTGTGTTTGTTTGTGTGTGTGTGTGTGTGTGTGTGTGTGTGTGTGTGTGTGTACACATTAAATACATTAGGTTGTTGTGGTTGGGCTTAACGCCATTTTTCAGCACACGATAGGCTATTCATGGCGACCAGTATTAATGGTGGAGGAAGAAACCGGGAAATCACCGGAAAGAACCACCGACCCACGAGAAGCTACTGGCAAGCTTTCTCACATATCCTCATTCGCCGAATCCTAGACTATATTAGGAGGAAAACCTATGTTTACACACCAACAGTAGAAGGACCTCTGACATTAGGAGGATACACTCCTAATGCTTCCTCCTAATGTATGTGGTGTACATGAGAAAATATTTAAATGCTGGAATTTCGGAGATTTTAGTGCGGAGAAACGGGGAGATCGAGAGTCTTACTTACCTTTTATCCGTGTTGAGGAAGCTGCATCCTCTTGGTTTTTGTTTACGTGAATTTTCCTTTGTGTGGTCCGTAGCTCCCAAAATTCTTGTTATTAGCAGGATTATTAGTAGGGAGCCCTCTCCGATGTGGATATATTTCCGTATTCCTCCACTGCTCTTGTATCCTTGTTATAATTCCTGTTCCGTAGAATTTCCTCGAAGAACTGTGAGCGTATTTGAAACACGTCTTGCTTCTTCCAATAAAATCGAAAAACAATCGTGATGTTAGGGTAGGTAGGTAGGTAGGTGTAGGTAGGTATTAGGGTTGGCTTGGCTTGGCTTGTTATTATAGTCACGTACTGCGCTCCTTGGCATTTTGCGACTGATTGCGGCCCTTTCTGGCGGCAGTCTCTTTAAGAGGGCGCTTGGCCCCGAGCTGGGCCTTTCTGGAACTAGTGAAGGTCATCAACCAGATGTCCTACATCTCCTCAAAGACAGACCCGCACTAAGGTCTCCCACCAGAGTCCCAAGTCCCACCCACCAAGTCATCAAAAAAGCCCACTTAACTTTATCTCAGTCAGGCAGTATAGCGATTCAAATTGTAACCAGTTGTGCGTACGGGTGTCCCTATACCGATGTTGTGTAAGCCACCTAAGCAATTTACCAAATATTGCAGAGTTGTGAATTTGGAATAAAATCATGTTGGAATTTTGTGCTTTTAGCGTACTTATAAGGGCCGAAAGTATACCCAATTTGTAGGGTGTATGTCATCTTTATGAAATTTTATCCCCGAGTAGCTAGGTCTGGTTGGTAAATTTGGACTGCCTTTCCAAAGGATCATGTTTGCTTGATGGTCTTCTAAGGTCAAAGTGAAGACTGAGTTTGGAAATAATACTCTGGACAGTTGGCCGCGCGGCCCTGACTGTCCTTGTCTATATAGCTTGTCCGTGTCCAGGGAGGGAGTTGTGGGACTGTAGGGGAAAGAATGTTTGTCCTCGGCTGTTACTTACCTTTGATACAATGCCAACACCTCTGAGGTATTTTGTGTGTGAGTGCGGGTTGGGGGATTGTTGGACAGCAAGAAGAGCTTCCTGTACTGACCCATACAATTGTTGATCAGTTATTTCTTTTTATATAGGCAATGAAAGATATCAATATTTTAATAATGACAATTGTGTTGTCTGTTTAGCAATCCTATTCATTTCTTTTCATATAGGCAATTGTGGTTGCAGATGCACCCGACAATTGACATGGCCATTTCAGTTGTTCTTTCTTGTATGACAGTTGCTGATGGGGTGACTATTCGTGCCCCTGTGTCTTGTTCTACCTAAACCATTTAGATACATGATAAATGGAGTTGGAGAAAGGCTTGCACCTTGTCTAGCACACTTACTATAATGAAAGAAATCGGATTGCTCTACAGTAAAATTGACACAAGATTGGATTTTATGATACTTACTATATATTATTCTAAATATTTTCACCTTAACATTGTTGTCTAATAAATTTATTCACTGACCTATATTACAAAATGTTGTTCCTACACTACTACAAAAATCGATATAAACACAAACTAATCTCATCTTACAAGCCCTACCTCGATGATAACTCAACAGAAATGCCAATCAATGTCTGGCAGAAGGAAGAGAGGAAAGCCAATCATTTAATACCTCGAATGTTTCACCCTAACAAGACCAAAATAGAGGATACAAGGAGGGAGAATACCCCACGCACCTATGCACCACCAAGACGTATATACCTATTTGCAGAACATTTGATTTTCCAAAACTGAGAACACTAAACACACTGTGCACGGTAAACAAAAAATCTTGTTATTTTAGTGCAATTCAATATAAATAGTCACATCTTATATAAATAGCAACGTAAATTCAGTTCTATAATCGTATTTCAGAAAAGTATGACGACAGCCACAAAGGGATTACTTGTCGTACCAGAGAGAAGGACGTGCACATATGCCCGTGAACCTCAAGGTGTTAAATCAGAAAAAAAACCCACCCGCTTACCGCTTATATTCTTGCCGCGTTCGTGGGAAGAGAAACACAGGTGCTAAGTATTAAAACACTCCCGACTTTAAGTCAAAGAATTTGTTGATGATGGTGGTGGTGGTGTAAGGTATAACGCCATTTTGAGCACATGATAGGCTATACATGGCGGCCAGTATAAATGGTGGAGGAAGAACCATGGAAAAAACGGCCAGTATAAATGGTGGAGGAAGAACCATGGAAAAAAAAAACGGAAAGATCAATCTACCCACGAGAAGCTACTGGTAAGCTTTCTCACTTATAGCACTTGGTCACTAGGGGGACACCCGAGGAGTTTGTATCCTACGACCAAATAGACGCAGGAGAAAATGTGAAAACTATCTCAGGTGTCGGTTTCCAATGAATTTTCCAGATTTATGCACACAGTATTTATAAATGTGCATAAATATAGACTACCACTAGAAAACCATGTATAAGACAATACGAAAAAAATTGACTCTAATATGGACCTCACTGGTTTCCTGTTAAAAATAAATATTGTATAGGATATGTATGCAGATAAGTTATGCTTACAATGCAAAATGGTAAGAAACGACCATAATGGTTTCAAGGAGATTCCAAGAGGGATGTTTAGAAATAGCTATGCTGCAAGAGCAACAATCCCAGAAACTAACACGCTCAACGAGAAGCAGGCTACACGAGTCCCTTACTTAAATAAGAAGCTTTGGATAAAAATAAAACCTTGCCTAAAGTAGAAAGAAATAGGAGATCACTCAGTAAGGACAGGAAGGTCAGTCAAGTCTTAAACATAAATGGAGTGACTAAGCCCAACCATAAGCGAAGTGGTCATTGTGATGAGTGTAATTTAGATTTTCAATTTTTAACAATTTTTCAGTCATATCGCTACGATATGCAGTGTGAAAGTTTATGAACATATCTAGAATCTGAGTTTCATGCCTCGAACATGTGGCATGATGTCCCAACCAGTCACATTTTCCTGACACCAGGCCGAGCAGTCCTAAAACTAACCTCTTAATGCTGATTTCCAAGCGAGGTAGCTGTTAGGACCATTTTCTAAGTCTTTGGTATGACTCGGCTGGGGTTCAAACCCGCGACCTCTCGCATTAGAGGCGTATGGTCTAACCATTAGGCCAACTGAGCGAAGCGAAGTGGAAATACCCCCGTTAGAATTTGAAATACGAATATTTAATCGGAAAAAAGAAAAAGACAGAAAATAGTAAAGAAACATAAAAACGATTGCTTGATAATAATTTTTTTGTATAAATACGAATAAATAGCATTATAGTACAGCATAGACAATTTAAATTCGTGCTCTACGGAGAATAGAATGAGGGTTAGCGGCTAAAAGGAACCCTTTGCTAACCTCTTTAGTGATTTCCGTCTTATGAACCCGGAATGACTACAGATAATTCATCACTAGGTCGACATATGAGTGTATATGCTACCCAGGGATGTGTCTACTATCGACACTGTAACGTCAGTTTTCTGATGTGTGCATGGTCCAGATCATATATAAGGAAGTACTTACAGGGTGTGTGTGTGTGTGTGTATGTGTGTGTGTATCTTATTATCATACGGGATAGATAATTTTAATTGACGCATATATATATATATATATATATATATATATATATATATATATATATATATCTATATATATATATATATATATATATATATATATATATATATATATACATACATACATACATACATACATACATACATACATACATACATACATACATACATACATATGTTTCAAAAGCAGTCACAGACCATATCGATTATTTCTTTTGGTACTTGTTGAATAACTGTTTTCACTGACAAAACATCCAAATCGTTCCTTTTTCCCTTGTTTGGATCAATATGTGGATGTCTATGCTGTGACTGAATTCTTCGAGGAACATATCTCGCTCAGAGAAAATGAAGTGACTCTTATCCAAAAATTTCTTCTGATAATTCGTCTCCACTGGTAGTTGGAATGTCATATGAACGTCATTTTGAGTACCGCTGGAGGACATCAAAATGAAGGCGTTGTCAACGGACTAAATCATGTCAGTTCTTGCTTTCATAAATCCAGCGAAGTTTGTAACATTCGTGTTCTGCCATGCTCTTTGTTCTTACGCTGTGCATTTCGGCAGCAGAATCAGCATCCACAGCAGCAGCACAAGAAGACGAAGAAGGAAGTGTAGGAGTTCCTTTAGGGACTGGTTTCCATTTCTTTATCGGATTGGAGAGAACTTGTTTTAAATCAAGTGTAGCCTGCATCTTAACTAAAGGAGGAGATAAAATAGATAGATAGAAAATATGTAGTTTCTTGGTTTACTTTTATGCTTAGGAGAAGACGAGTTCTGAACTCAATGCCATTCGTGTCTTCTTTGTCGTCTATGAAGGGTTTTTTTTGTTGGGAGGATTTGTTTGTTTAGCCTTCATTGCGGTATTGGGATCATTGTGTAGAAGCTAATGAATAATCAATCTCTCCTCCTCGATATCTACTTCCATCCGGTTTTAACAAATTATGTTTCTTAGGTTTAATAGAGTTTCTTTCATCGGCCAGTTATGTCAAGGTTACTTTTTTTTCCTTTTTCAAAAACAACAACAAAAAAAGGTTGCACTGGATGAGAAATTATCTTCTGTCGTGTCGCAAAACTTCTTTGACACGGGCTTTTAACAAATGTGAACACATTTCTGCATTTTTTCTTTGCGATAGGTGGCATAAATTACATGAATTAATTTCGCAGAAGGATGAGATTAAGTGGAAATCATGTTAGATAATATCAGAGAGGATGGAAGTCAATTGAATTTTCATAGTTTTTGTTTATCGTTCTTTGACAGATAAAAGCGAGGGATGCGACGTGTAAATAACTAAACCTTCTTCTTGACGCTAATCATGAAACAAATCCGTACGAATTCTTAAATAATCTGGGATGATATGTTTTAAATTATGCATGACACAATACATTTTATACAGCAAAGAAAACATGCCTTTTTCATTTTTTTAAAATTTTATGTCACAACAAAATGTGAACATTAAAAAAGTTAATTGTTTTCATTATTTTGGTCAGTTACACACCTCTGTGGCATAGTCAGCGACCTCTTGTTTCCAAGCGTTGAATTGAGGACTTTTCAAGTCACGCACATCTTATCATAGCAAAGTTTGCTGGATTTCATCATTAGCAACACGCGTTTCATGGTGAGTATGAATTGTTCATAAAATACGACAAATCTGTTCTTTACACAGTGGACGATAGGGATTCATCATTAACTATATCACTTTCAACAGAAGGATTTTTCATGAACAAAGTTTTACATGGAATGATGGTCAGTGTGCCAAAGAGAATCTACCAGTAAACCAAATCCAAGCACACACACTCACACACAAACACACACACACGCCCGCAAACACGCACGACGCGAGGTCCCAGATTAAAAGGAGTCGGTGTCTTGTGGATGAGTGTGTCTAAAAATACTTTGTGATAACTTTAGATCTTGAAACGTTTCATTGATAGTGAATAATTTGGCACAACACGGAATCCAAAAGTCGCAGCATAGCGACTTTTAAAACGCGTTGGCAAGATAGTTTTATTACGTGTTGGCGGATAAATCTCTTCAAGACCATGTTACAGTTATCTTAAATCAGTCATTGTATATCATCATATACCAATGGTTATTCATTTTATGTTTCAATTTTTCTTTGCATTTCACTTGAATCTGTAAAAGTAACTGTAAATGCGTTCTCGCAGCTGCAAACGGAATGTACAAATGCTGTCGTCTTATAAGGTTTCCATGAAGATATAATTCTGGACCCAACAAGTACGGATATGACGTCAGAAACGTTATGGCATGTTCAGCGGGAAAAGACACGAGTGTCAATACGAAATATTTCCCCACATCGACTAAAAAAACATAAGATTTTCTTTTTATTATGAATAATATGAAAGTAAAGCCATAGATTTGATAGATGTTCTCCATTTTGTGCCAATGCAATTAAAAATTGGATTACTATCTCGATAAAAAGTTCATAAATTTTGCAATACTTTTAGGACAGTGATGTTTACAAACTTAACTTGTACATATAATGCTTCAAAACTGTGAATTTTGTCAAAAATAATGACTATTTGTACAAATATGAATACATTGTATTTTTGTTAACTCATTTCATAGCGACTATTGTATACAGACTTCAGACTAACATCTTTTAAACAATGATTTGTGAATTTCTTTTAGTTTTCCGTCTTAATAATTGCTACAGTTAAACGTAAATTTTAGTGTGACCTTGGCAACATCACAGTCTAGTCCAAAAAGTACATCTCCACTTATTTTTCTGAGATTAGTGGCTACCAGCTTACATGTTAGAACCTGTATCCAATTGTTTTGAGCTGTCGTTGATTTTCGGTTTGCGATCAACACTAATCAACGCTCGATTATTGATCTTTTTTCAAACACTATATTGATGTGAGTTTGAAATTTCTACTGAAAAAAAATTGCTATATTTAATCACGAAATATTTGCTATACAAATGTTCACCGTTTGTTGTAGAGTATTCTAGGTATACAATACAGCATGGATGACACTTAGCAACAAGTCAGGGAAGTTCAGTCACTGACTGTTTCCATGACACATGTAGAAAACTAATTATTAAGACGTTTAGCGTTCGTTGCTAGGCATTTCTCGATGGCACCTCATTGCATAAATGTACACTGAGAGTCTATAGTTGACACAATTTATGATCTGTTCATCCTGAGAGAGAGAGAGAGAGAGAGAGAGAGAGAGAGAGAGAGAGAGAGAGAGAGAGAGAGAGAGAGAGAGAGAGAGAGAGAGAAATAAAAATTGATCTAACAATGGAAATACATGTCCAAAAAACACATAAGGGCAGATATACTTCCTAAATGGAAATGTAAATTAATTACAAAAGTTAAATCGCGACAGTGGTGGTAAACGTGGTATCACCACAGTGGCGATATTTTTTCCCACGTATTTATTTAAGTATCTCACTATGAAATATATAATAACAGTTTGACTTGATCATTGTTCAGTTTATGAATGTTTTTTTCACCCCCAAGAAACCCATATTTGTGTCAAGTTCAAATGCTTCTGCAGGACTATGGCTACTTAATGAGAATGTACTAGCATTGTATATTGTGATGTGTCGAAGTTTGAAAATTGTTGAAGTTTAAGGTTAAATAAATTGTGTTTCAAGTTAACATAATCGAAGCAGAAACGTCTGTAGAAAGTTCAATGATTATTTCTTTATTTCATCTCTGAACATAAAAGGAATTACTTTTAAGCTCAGTAGCATCTGACCCGGTCATTTTTAATGGTACATGGCGTACGTGTAATAATACTCCGACCCGTATCGGTTCAAAAGGGGGGCACGTCAAATAATCGATTTTTCCAAGGAGCTAATTGCAGCATGTTTCAGGCTAGTGAAATCGATGACAGACAAGTATTTGGAGGGAAAAATTTATGAACTGTTATTTCTGATTGGTCAGTGAAAATTAAGGGCGTACACTTTGAGAAACAATTTAGGGGCCATCTCTTGCAAAACTATTTAGTCTAGAATCTCGCTTGGAAGAAGCTAGATTGACTCCGGAGACGCTAGTGAGTAGTGCATCTTCGTGAACTACTAGAAAGGGGCAATGTAGTTTTCTTAGAAAAGTAGACAGACGATAGGCTAGGACACAGTTTGGAAAAGGTCAGTAAGGTGCGCAATTTTTGTTTCCAAATTATTATTCTATTTCGTTTGCTTGGTTGGTTTCGAATATGTTGATATGCTATGATTCACGCATGTATCGTGTATTCATTTCGTAGGACTCTATTGATATGTTCGTTTATGCCATTAAATTCTTTGATTTTTCAGTTATTAAATCATTGAGAATTGACGGATCGCATGTAATGAAATATTCGATATGTATAATTTCATAGGGATTTCATGAATTCACCCAAATATACGAATGTGTCATATTTCTTAGGATATCTGAATTGATTCTCTGTGTAGGATGTTATAAGCTCTTGCGAGTTAATGACAAGTGTATATTTATATACGAGTTAGCAATTTTTAAATGATCACGCAAGCAAGTTTCTTTAGGATAGCTAGATTTAGTGGATATTCTGCCATAAGTAAGTGAGCATTAAACTGCATTGAATAGCCAAATGTAATTAAGTCGTGTTGCAATGTATGCTGGTATATACGGCCACATTTGTCTGTAGAAAGCACTTGGGAATTTACGATGACTTACCGCGGGGTGAATGAACTTCGAGCTAAGGTCATTTGTATCATTTTAACGGTACCGTACCGCAAACGTAGAATATGTGAGTTGTTGGTTAAAATCACGTTAGGTCATAATTGTGCAGTGTAGATAAGTAGTGGAATTTGTCTATCGTGAGGCATACTATATATTTAAGGGGACTGCCAGCTTCGTAATCAGAGCGAGAGAAAGGAGGAGGAGGAATACGGAAGAAACCCGATGGCATTAAAGAGAAATCTGCATCTACGGAAGGTCAGAACAGTCGAGGGTCTAAAGTGGACCAAGCACGTGGCTTAGACGTGGGAAATAAGTCGTGAGAAGATAGTCGATAGGTGATGCTGTCAAGTTTGGAAATTGCGCTCAAGGTCAACACTTGTACTAATGATGAAAGTCTTACACTGTAATTAAATTCTGTCCCTGACAATCATTTGGACTGCAAAGTTAATTTTGTCTATGCTTTAATTGAGTATATATAATTCAGTAAATCGGTTGTATGGAAATTGATTTTCTTTTGATTATATGTTAATCGATTAAATTTTTGTATATTTATTGAAAAGGGACTCGTTATTTTATCTTTCAATACTTTGCTTAGCTATCTGTAATGATCCATTGGGCAATTACAACGCGGAAGAAGATCATTCCCTAGTTCCCCTCATATATATATATATATATATATATATATATATATATATATATATATATATATATATATATATATATATATATAGTTTCAATCATTCAGTAACAATACTTTCTTTGTTGCCATCATTAACAGTTGCTCCCTTGATTTTGTTCAAAAACATTTCCTTGTTGTAAACAAACATCTGAAATTTAGGCAGTCTTTGTTTATTCTTGTCATTTACGTATTAAAAGAGATTGTTTCTCTGTTCATCGGAATTTTTAGAATATCACAGAACACAATCTATTCTTTGTAATGTAATGAAACGAACGGTTTCTTCGCTAATGTGGTTAATTAGATTAAGATTTACTTCTCTGAGGGTGAGTGGGTTTTCATTGCCAGAATCAAGGTTCACGTTCGTCGTCGTAGGTAAGGCTTTTCCTCGAAACAGCTTTTGTTTTACAACTTTCCATTTTTAAAGCGAAATTTTAACAGCGAAGAGTTAACGCTTTCTGTTCAGTTTTGTAACATTTCCTGTAAGCTTCTCTGAAATGAAAATTTATTCCAAAGATTTGCACGTCTTTTTATTTTAAACTTTTTCATCAATTATTCTTTTGATATAATTTTTCTGTATCTTATTTTTCTTTTTCTGTTTATGTTTGTCTGATATATTTTTTCGACAAAATCTCTTTGTATCTATTGTATTTGTTGATGTATATGGTTTATTTTTTTGCAACCAATCCGAGTGGCCGAGTGGTCTAAAACGATGTCCGTTACGGATCACTGTCATCTCACCTCTGTCTGCGTGAGTTCGAGTCTAGGATTCGGCGAATGTGGATATGTGAGAAAGCTTGCCAGTAGCTTCTCGTGGTTCTTTCCGGTGATTTCCCGGTTTCTTCCTCCATCATTATTACTGGCCGCCACGAATAGCCTATCGTGTGCTGAAAAATGGCGTTAAGCCCAACAGCAACTGATCGCTTTGCTTCTCGCATTATCAAAATACAATTTATTTACCACATACATTATTATTTTAGCATCTTTGAAAACTTTTTTGTTCACTGAAGGTTTTACAATAAATCTTATGGATGTTCCACCAAACCTGTTGAAGCCAATGGAACAACTTCATCGGATGCTATTTCTGCAGCAGCTAATCTGGCTGATATTTCGATTCAACCTGCAACTTTTGCTAAACTTACCTCCACAAAGTTCAAAACCGTGCTACTTTGTATTTCTTTCCAACACCTAGACAGCGCTTGATCTCTTTTATAAAATCCATTTAAATGTCGTTAATATTTTTCAGTCTAAAATTAATAACATAATAGTAAGACACTGAATATGCTCCGCCATTGTAAGTGTGGGATAGAAAGTATATTTTGTCTGAAAGGTTTGCTTTTCAGAGTAGCAATAAATCATATACTATTTACTTTGTGGCAATGGATTGCTTTTGCAAACCATTGAGTACTCGTTTTACCTCATAGTAATTCGTGACATCTCAGATCTTACCAATTAGCTTTGTAATTTTATCAATATCCACGCTTGACAATGGAGCTATTATAAACTTTCCAAATTTCTTCAAAAGCATGTTGTAAGTAAACAGTAAAGGCATGTTAAACTTGGTAGAAATATACTTACAGAACATAATATATTCGTGTTCAAGCCTACTTCTGGAGCAAAACCATGACTTCCAATGGAGCCATGTTGAAAATTCATCGTCCCAATGTTAAGAAATGTATAGCTTGCACAATTTACAGTCGATGCATATAGATAACTGACAGTTGTTACGTCAGTCTGCTTGCCAGTATGTGAACTCTATCATCCATTTGTACGTGCTTCTGATGGCACATTGCATATGATCGTGATACAAATTAACAATCACTCTTAGTCAGTGCCGTTTAAAGACGTTTGTGGGCCCTAGAAACAAACACTAAACTGCTAACACAACCGTCACCGAAATTTTGTTTTTGGGCCACCGCGAGGCCCTAGACACATGCCTCGCGTGTATGTGCCTTAAAACGGCACTGCTTTTAGTAAACATACTTAATTTTTTATTTTAAGACTGACATAATGCATGTTCTCTACAATGATAATGACGTCATTCACAAGAGTAGTACGCAAGACATTAAATGGAGAGTGATTTAAGATAAATTCATTCTTTTGGGTTACATGCCATTTTCCATCTAAACAAAGCATCATGATAGCCTTAAATTAAACAAAAAGATAAATAATTAAACAATGAAGTACTTCTAAATATATATTCCTTCTAAAATATTTTCATGTCATGAAATGTTAGCAAAATTATATAATATATAAAATAACAAAATCACATCATTGCCCATTCATTTAAATTTGAAAAACAAAAATCATCAACGATGGCATACTGGTCACTTATCGTTGTCGTCTGTAATTCTAAAATGGCTCATTAAATGGATAATCCGGATGACTTAGAGCTCTAAAAAGAAATTTAAATAGAAATATAATTATATTTGTAAAGTTTTTTTCTTCACAGCTGAAGGTGCATACGGCAAAATCAATGTTAAATTACGTAGACATTTTTGGACGAAATAAACCTAAAGGTGTTATCCAGTACAATCCGAAATGAATGTCGCGCTCTGTGATGTCATATTGAAAAATGCATATTATAAAGAAAGCCTTACTTCCATCGATTATGACGATTCCAATCAATGTGCTCTTGTATTGACCCAAATTTAGTACATGGCCACCATTTGAAAAAGTCCATAGCGATAGATAATTTTCGTCTGGAAGTTTCTTGGTGACAGCTAAGGTGCAGAACATTCAATAATCAGGATTGTATAGACTTAGGTTAAAGAAAATAAGTGTAAAATTTGAAAAGAACAATTTATATTTAATTTTAGTAAATGCTAATGCAAATATCCCATGTGACTTTTACTATAATATGCAACTTACATTGGTTCCACATAAACTCGCATGTTTCTATCAAGTCTGGCAATTGTGTTCATTTCCTCTTCGTTCAGCTCAAAATCAAACACCTTCAAAATGTAACATAATTTACATAAAAATGAACAGTGCAAAAAATGAGTACATTGAAATGAATTAATAAGGTAAAATAGATCAAATTTTAGCGAAGATTTGCTTGAATGTATTAATGACATTGAAGAAATAACAACAAGAAAATTGTACGATAGTTGTTGATCTTGGGCGTCAAAAATCAATGTACAGTGAAATCACGTCATTTTTTAATTACGACTAGAAAACAACTTTGAAAATGTGACTGTTCGACTTAAATCGACCTATTGTGTATGCAGAAAATACAGTCGCGACTAATTAGAAGCTTCTGTATGCCTCGAACATTCGAGATTCAAGAGTTCGCTTTGACTTCCCGGCTAATATCTAAGTATACGTTATCAATAGTCTGAACAGTATCATAATCACTTAGATGAGTATCTCACATTAAACATCATTACGAGGTTGACATCTTTTCGGTCTGAGAATGCATCGTATACGCATGCCTAACATTCTTACTGACGAAAATATAATACATGTGCTCTCGACTATCTATCTACATTAGATTATTACCAGCCATTAACCTAATGATGACACGCTGTCAACAAGGAAGCCTTGATGTTGTGTGATAAATAAGACGTAACATAGTTTGGGGAGTTTTGTGAAGAAAACAAATACTCGTGCTTGGTACTGGTGTTTATCATCATGAAACACGCGGTTTTGTGTTACATGTTATATGCAAAAAAATTTGCTATGACAGCATCCGTGTCTCGGATGTCAATATTACATCACAAACAATGTATAATAAAATATTAACAATAACCAAAATAATAAAAAAAATATATATAATTTTTGTTCGAAATACCTCCATGTTCTGCTTGATTCTGGATGGTGTAATACTTTTGGGTACAACAGCTAAACCACGCTGCAAATGCCACCGAAGGATAACCTACAATATTGAAGCCTACTTTAGAAATTACATCTGACTGTTGAATTTTTGCGAAGATTGAGCATTCTTGGAAAGAGACTTGCGTTTAATTATACACTCTGTGGAGAGAGAGAGAGAGAGAGAGAGAGAGAGAGAGAGAGAGAGAGAGAGAGAGAGAGAGAGAGAGAGAGAGAGAGAGAGAGAGAGAGAGAGAGAGAGAGAGTACTCCTTGCACTATGATACAATAATAATGTTCCACATTATTTACTTGGTTAAATTGCCCGTCCAATGACGGAAATAAAAAAAGTTTTTAATAAGATTTGGATGAGCGAGTTTTGAAAGAATGTGTGAACATAAAAGTACCACAATAATATTTTGTTAAAACTGGGATCCTGCCGCACGTTTCGAATTCGCGATCTCTTCTTTGGCAGCAGCGACACACAGGAAAAAAAAAAGAAAGACAAATGTAGGCGTTTATATATAAGATTAGGATTTATTGCATTTGTTAGGACAGGAAAAATTATTATTTTTTTTTAAAATTGGGATGTGAGTATAAAGAATTAATATATCTAGGTTTTCCCTCTTATGTTACCATTTCATCAACACATCACCCGTATCTCGATTTTTAGGGTAAGATACCCCATGATCTGCTAATTTATATGCCATTTTTATTTCTTAAGGATGACGTGCTCGACAGTCTTAGCATATTCAAATGTTGGGTCTTGGTTTGATTCCTGGTAGAATCAGACACTAGTCTGTGGTCTGTTTACAAAATTGATTTAGTCTTCTCGGTTCGTAACAACGACCACAAACTCTTTATCGGTTGATTTTATTATGATGTCGATTTTACTTTTTAGTGACCATAAGGCTTCCTTTTCCTTCTTTGCATGAGTTGGGATATGTGCTTGTTGTACATGAGTGATTTGATATTTCACTTTCCATGGACGAAATAAAGGCTTCTAGGTTAGCAAAGGAACTTTTGGGATGGGCTCGGTAAATTTTTGTGTCTTCCTCTATATGATTTTGCCTTTGTTACAAAGCGTCTTTAAGTTACATTCTACAATTGAACCGTGTTTCCTTTATAAGCCCACATCTATCCTCAATTTTGGGTATGAAGCACAAGCTTAGACCTAAAAAGTCACCTTAATTTCTACTTCTGTGTGTTGGGCCTTAGAAAGATTTACAACTGTGTGGGAACAAAATGCCAATGATTTGTTCTTTTTTCATCTGTTCTTTAGCTTTTATTTCATTTTTGTATATGGATGAAGTACTGGTAAACTGTTTTTCAAAGTTTCTTTGCTCTTCTCTTCTTTAGCAATATTGAGAGTCCTTTTATTTTCATTACTCTCTCTCTCTCTCTCTCTCTCTCTCTCTCTCTCTCTCTCTCTCTCTCTCTCTCTCTCTCTCTCTCTCTCTCTCTCTCTCTCTCTCTCTCTCTCTCTGTTCTTACCTGCGCCACCGATTTCCCCTTCTTATCAGCAAGCTTCTGGAGAGTTTCGTCTTCTAGCGCGTTTGGTTGGTCAGCTTCTTTCCTTTTGGAAAGGAAAATAAGACATTACAGGAAGGGCGACATATCACACCCTCAGCATCAGGCACAGATAAACTCACTGTCCAAGCATTAATCAAGTATTTTCAACCAGGCCTTGACTGAACTTGAAAACAATCTTTGAAAAATTAATCTTTTTTCTTTAAAATTACAACGGCAAATCTTATGATTGTAGGAAACACAAAATTATTAACAATATCTTCAAATTCGCATAGCTATTCAATGTCCATTGCCAATGACCTCTTCAAGGTCTTGTTTTTAACACAGAATGACAGTAAGTAGAGAGTGAAATGATCAAGCAATTATTTTCCTCCTCTGGGATTAATATATAATCGTACAAGTTTTATAGAACTTAATCTGACGTAGCTAGTTCAGTATCTAACCTGCAGCTTTTGCACTTAAAATTGCTCTTTTATTATTCACAGGAGTTTAATTATAAATAACAAATCATCACAATTTTATTTCTCTCTCCCTCGTAATATTTCTTTTTATAACAGTTCATCTGCAACATCATGGTGCCTAATATATACAGACGTAATATATAAAGTTGGGTGCATAGTATGACTGTGAAAAACAGGCTTCATTATAATGCCAGAATGACCACAACAGACACCATTATATTACAAAAATGACCATTTAATTTGGTAAGAGTTAAGATTAAATAAGTGCCCATAGCTGAATGAGACAATGATCAGAATCGTTTTAAATAAATTAGAAATTCAGATAGACATGTATGATATTTACCATGGTCTTGCAGGATTGCCAAATGGAGCGTAAGCCGTGACAGTTAGTCCATGTGACTTGCTGAAGTCAATAATGCGGGAGTTTTGGAAATAGGGACTGACTTCAATCTGAAAAAAAGATAGATATGGATGCGTGAATAGAAGAAGGGGTAGACAATCTGGGATTAAAAAATCCACTGATAGATATGCAGACAGATAAATATGGAATGGACGGATTCTAGATAGCTAGATTGGATGGATGGATAGAAAAACAAACTGACATACATATAGACGGAGATGCATATACAAAATGGTTAGATGAACAGATAAGTTTCAGAAAAAAGAGCTTCATTAATCAATAAGTACAGATTGAATGCACTATTTAAAAAAACATCAGTAAATTTGGAATGTCTTGACAGTAATAGTCTGTGATGTCTAGACAGTATAGTCTCCTACATCTAGATAGTATGGTCTGGACTGGTATGTCTAGACAGCATAACTAGAATGTCTAGAAGGTAGAGACTGGATGTCTAGAAAGTATAGTCTGGAATGTCTAGACAGCAATACTCTGGAATATCTAGGAAGTATAGACTGGAATGTCTAGAAAGTATAGTCGGAATGTCTAGACATCAATAATCTGGAATGTCTAAAAAGTATAGTTTGGAATGTATAGACAGTATAGTCAAGAATGATAACAGTATCTTTGTTTTTTGAAGGTATTTCTTATGAGCACGCCATCTGCATGAATAATGTGTGAATAAGTTCCATTCGTGTGAAGAAAAAAAAATACAAACATAATGGCGGTCAGCCTTTGAATACATGATTTACTTAGGGCATATTTATGTACTTAATGAGAGTATAGCTTGATGGCCACCCTAAACTAATGGATGCATAAACTTGAAAGGGAGGATGTGTAATTTTCGTTTCGTTTCGTTTCGATCGATCGATCGATCGATCGATCGATCGATCGATCGATCGATCGATCGAGAGAGAGAGAGAGAGAGAGAGAGAGAGAGAGAGAGAGAGAGAGAGAGAGAGAGAGAGAGAGAGAGAGATGAACCTGCAAGTTCACTGGCTTTATTCTGGCATTTGCTAAGATACGTTCAATCTGCTTGCTGTTAAAGTTTGAGATACCAATAGTTTTCGCCAATCCAGCATCAACGCATTCTTCCATGGCCTAATGGGAATAAAGACTCGTGTTTATATCTCGTTCATAAAAGCATTTTCATGAATAACATGGTAAATAAACTAACAATACATCAGTAATTACATTACGGAATCAGAGCTAGGAGCAATGAGTGTAGTCAGAAAAAGTTTGTGTTGAGAAAGCAAAATTCGAGAGCAGGACACCAGGGGACATAACTCTTATTATAATAAAGATGCATAACAAATTTAGTTTAATTTCTTAGTAACGTTATTAAAGCCAAAGGAGGACAGACAACTATGGGTCATACGCTCCTAAATGATAACGTCATTTTAAAGCCGCATTGCCAAATTTCGTTGAAATCGAGTAAGCTTTGGTAACGTAATGCTCAAGAAACTTCAGCCAGAAATTTTGGTTGAAAACCACAGAAAACCTTTTAGTCTGACTCTACATCCCCGTTTGTTTGTAAACCCCTCCCATACCGATTTCAATAACGAAAACGTTTAATGTGATAAAAAGTGCACAAAACAGAGTCAATTGAATCATTAATTTATAACTTCTAACCTGACTGTGATCAGAATGGCACTAATACTGACATCCCTTTGCAACTTTCACGCTTAACGGACTTCCCATTCTAACACGGTGCCATATTGTGTACACTATGGGTTAGTTTATTTCCATTAGAAAAGATAATGACATAGTTCATCCTATTCGGTAACTGCAGGATAATTTTGTAAATTATCATAACGTTTAATTTGGAATTATATCCCTTTGCATACATGAACATATTAATTAAAAAGCCTGTTAAATCCACATGAAAGGCCAATTTGTTGTTGTCGTTCTTTTCCTTTGCTTGATTCGATATTGTAAATATCGGAAGCAGACGACATAGTACATCTATAGTCGCACACCCCTTACACCCCTTTGTTGAAAATGGACTTGTCCAGGAAATGGAAATGAGTCTCGAGCATGTCCGTTTATCATACTGAAAACTTCCGTTCAGTATGAAACGCGCAGACAATGACAGTGTTATGGCCATTCTACTCAGTCTGGTTAGAAAATTTAAATCAATGTATGATTTGACTAATTTCTTTGCAGTTTTTATCACATTAAAGATTTCCATTATTGAAACCGCTAGGGTTGGGTGCTCGAACTAGAGTAAAGTTATCCTGCAGAAACGAAAATCACTAGGGAAGGCAGTAAGGGAGCATGACTCTTGTTAATGTCATGAAATTCTTAAATCTATATTTATTCGATGTCTCATCAAAATAAAATCTCGTACACAATTCAGCTACAATCAGATAAACCTTTGGTTACGATATACAAACCAAAGGTATATGGAAGGGAAATCAGGGGGAATAACTAATGTAAACCATCTTGTACAAAAACTAAATCAGGTTATTTAGCAGACTAATCAACATAATGGTGCATATCGAATTTGATTGGAACACAACAATGTTTGGTAAAGTTATGCTGCGGACATTAAAGACAGGAGGATGACTAATCAAGGAGCATCACTCCGGTGAATGATGTCGCAGGACATTGGAAACTGAATTCATTTAAACTTTCATCAATATAAAAATTCATACCAAACATAGTTGAAATCCAACAAACCTTGGAAAAGTTATACTGTGCAATCCATATTCAGAACGACGGGAAATTGGGGGTGGGAGAGGCATAACTCCAATAAATGATGCTGTTGGATGCTGGAAACTGAACTCATTTAAGTTCTTGTCGATATCAGCCGTATAACAAACTTGCTTGAAATACATCAACACCTTGATAAAGGTGCTGCGGACACCAAAGTCAGGGACGGGAAGTCATGGAAGCATAACTCCTGATGCCTTAGATCTCAGTTGAGGTTTCATTAATATATAGATGCTTTTCAAATTTGGTTGAAGTCAAACACTCATTGGAAAGTGAAGCCGTGGAAACGAAAGCTGGGTGGGAGTCGCGTAGGGGAATCATAATCATAACTCCTCTGAATGGTGATGATACAGACGGTTGGAAATCCAACCATTTTTGCTGTCTCATCAAAGTTATACTGCGTTCCAAATTTGGCTAAAATCCAGCGATTTCCAGTGAAGAAACGAACGGACGAACAGAGGGACGGAGGGACGACGTGATTACTGTGAGATTCCGCTGGATTGGGCTGTTTTATTACATGCATGACATAGGCACAACGTCATGCTGTTTTTATTCAAATGACATGAGAGTTTATTCCACTCTTTAAACGAAACAAAGTATTACTTTTAATGAACCGCTTATATTACATGTACATATAGTCTATCATCTTAGTTCCGTAACTTACGAACAACAGTAACAACAACAATAATAATAATAATAATAATAATAATTATTATTATTATTATTATTATTATTATTATTATTATTATTATTATTATTATTATTATTATTATTATTATTATTATTATTATTATTATATAATAATAACAACAACAACAACAACAACAACAATAACCAGGAATTCTGGATCCGGGAGAGTACCTTCCAAGTATCAAGGTGGTCGTGGTAGGAGAAGATGACATTTCCGTGCTCATCTCTCGGAACGATTTCATCTCCGTCCTATAAATGAAAAACGTTAGCCATTCAATGTCATCTTCGCCAGCCAAGATTCAGATATGTTAACCCTATCGGATCGAACAGATGTTTTTAGTGCTTTGTCCTAGTGACAGCTATTGGATTTCATGAGATGCCTCCATTAGTATGTAAAGCCAACTAACCAATAGCGTGTAACAGTAGTGCATTGTGCATCGACGGAAAATGGTAGAGGCAACTGACTTCAAAAGGATACTTTGTAAGCGTAACATTAAAAGTATGACTAAGTACCAGAGATGAGCCATTTCATGTTTATTTGAGTTAAAGATATTTGTACAAAGACGAACCGAAAATGGAAAATTGATTATTTGCGACTCCGTTTAAGTTGTGTGCTTCCTTTGTCTCTATCATTTATGAAACAGTGCTCAAATTTTAACAACTTGATTTTGACGGGATGCGGCGCCCGCATCCAGTGAAAAACACAGACCTTAAGCAAAACATTATATGTTCGATCCGCCAAAGTGTAGATAGGGTTGACATACTGGAACCTTGGCTAGCGAAGATGATTCAATGTACTCATCAATTTAGCTATGCCACTAAGTCTGCAAAAACATCTGACAACCGATAGGCTCATGAAAATGCTAGTACTAGATATTGAAGTATATCCTGAGTTCCTTAAACTGAGTGATATTAACACAGCATGGTTATATCAAATGTTTTACATTCTTTTGATAAAAACACAAAATAGATTGAAAATAATATAATGGAATTTTTAGAAACTTGTTCTTTTAAAGAGTTATAAATAAACTTATTCTTAGAGTAAATGAATTTGTAATCACCTGACTGCGGTCAGCCAATATGTCAGTTTGATTTCTTAGGGTCAAAGAGACATAAATATCCATCAGTGCCATGAAGTATTTTAAACTATACATACTTCTATTATGGACTCTTTTGCATCTTACATGTATATATTATTTTGAGAGAGAGAGAGAGAGAGAGAGAGAGAGAGAGAGAGAGAGAGAGAGAGAGAGAGAGAGAGAGAGAGAGAGAGAGAGAGAGAGAGAGAGAGAGAGACCTTCGCTGTACCTTGAAGGAAACTGGCCAATGAAAAAGATACAAATCCACATAATCAACTTTCAGTTTCCTCAAAGAATCCTGTAAAGCACGCTTCACCAGCTTTGGGTTATGATGAGTGTCCCATAACTCAGATGAAAAAAACAAACAAACAAAAGGAATTAGTAAAGAAATGAACGAATAAATGAATACAGTTGAGTATATAAGTATATCTGATCATCTGTAAACTTTACAAAAAGGACACAATACAGTGCGTCGGTGTCTAAACAAATTTCATGTTATGATTAAATTGCATCATGATCATGTTACGCATCTGTCGACTATTTGACCGAAAGCTTATGCAAATTAGTCCCGTTGTTTTTTAAATGTCCACACAACAGGAACGATCATCATAAAGTTCGGTAACAGTTAATGCAAGCAAGAAAGGTAGGTTCAACTTCGCTATGGAGGTAGGGAAAGTTAGTCATGTTTTCTTTAGACAATAGTTGCATTCTCTTCCTCCGACAGAGAAATAACAGTACACAGCAATTTATATTTTATTGATTGTCTTATTGTACTTAAAGACGGGGGTTAGATATTGGTAATGGCATGTACTTGCTCATAAGGATTAAACTGGACAAGTACCTTTGTTGTTATGAAAATGTCACCCCTTTTGACTGTGCCCTCGTTTAATTTATCCTGCAAAGCCTCTCCAATCTCTGCCTCATTTCCGTAATTCCAGGCACAGTCGATGAGGCGGCCACCGGCGTCGATGGCAGCTTTGACTGCATTCTTTACTTGTTGAGCGTTACCCTAAAATATGTATATAACTTGAGTTGTTTCAGGGAACGAATTCCAAAACACCTCCGCATCGGGGTTAAGAGTCAGTGTTTTCAACAAATTCGGATAAGTTAGTCACAGCTACCTGTTTTTAATGCATTTCACGTGCTGATCAGAAGATATGTCGACACAGAAGATGTGTCCACATTGTCAAATTCAGTATTAATAAATATTGATTTAAAGCCTGGAGATGATTTTTAAATAATGATAAAATGGTAATTAGGTCATAGTGAACCATGTTAGATGTGCGATATATTAATCCAAATTTGAATGCACATTTAAAGTTTGGCATTAACAAGCGCCCGCGCGCGTGCGTTCGTGTGTGTGTGTGTGTGTGTGTAATCCCCAAAACAGATAGCTTTATACAGAATGACGGATACATGAACGAACGGACAATGTGAATGACATACATTTACATGACTTTATCTCAAATAAGCACTAAAATTTTTGTACCAGCTTCAACACAAAACGTTGTAGGATCGAGGTCTTTCAGTACTGGACAAATAATTTTGATGTGCGATTGCATGTGGATAGATGAAGATAAAGCCAGAAGAGAAACATCAAAATAATCATTTTCATAATGTATGCAAACAACAGCACCGGATAATTCTGAACAGAAAGCACTCTAATGACCCAGATTTCTTAGTCAATTGCTCATCTTGTATTTGGGTTTCTGGCAGATGACGGCCAGGTGAACAATCTCAAGCCCACTTAAGCTTCTTGGGGGAAAGAGGTTGTTTTATTTTTTAAAGTTTTTTTTGTTTGTTTTAATTATATATTTCTGCTACAATTTAGTCGAATTTTGTTAAACAGGTGTTTAAAAGATATTAAATACTTGTCTCTATTTGTTGTAACAGGAGCCATATTTTATGGCAGATTGGAATCGTTTTTTTTTTTGTTTTTATAAAAGGCTTTCTTGTTTGAATGATATCAATAAAATTTAGCTTCATTTTTTTGTGTGTGTGGTTTTTTACCATACGTAATTTAAAGGATTTTCTATTTTTAGTAAATGTGGCCATATAGGATGGAAGATCAACATTATTTACATAAAGTTGAAGGCCTTTAATATCAGAATCCTATCAGTAAAATTTGGACAAATTCAGAAAAGCAGTTTATGACAAGATACCGTTTAATTTTTTTTCCTGTTTTTAGTAATTGCGCCCACATTTGGTAACTGATCGGCACCAACGTATAATAGTTTACTGCCCATCTCCCCGGACCTATTGTTACAATGATCAAGTCCTATAGCAACAAGGAGAACAGACAATTTTTCTGTTTCTGGTACTGCGTACATTTTCTAATGGCGTATCAGCATTATTTCTATAATCTTCATGCGATGATGTTATCTGTCGAACTTTATCAAATTTTGTTCAGCGTTGTTTGAGAAGTCGTTTAAAGTTATTTATATTTCTTTGTAATGGCAGTAGTATTTGACGTAGTCCGAGTTTCCTCTGAGCCTTGACACCCCATTTTTGATATTTGGTTTTTTATGTTGGGGTGTAGGGTCAGAGTCTATTCCCTATCAAAAACTTGGAATTTGCCGACACCATTTGGAGTCGGCATAGGGTACTCGCCAATTATCAGGCCTAGCAAACTTAAATGACCTTACATTGACTCATAATTACATTAAATCGATAGGGAAATCATTTATCTTCTCAGAAATTACAAGCATAACACGATTTTGTCTTTAATCCGTTGTCAGACGAGACGTAACTACATTGTTGATGAATTTTGACCTCGTTCGCACCATTTTCCTTGCTAGTCACATGACTAACAAAAATCTCGCATCCGATATGCATACACGTCATAGGTCAAATAGCCACGTGATAACAAAAAAAAAAAAAAAAAAACGCGTTTTCCCATACCCCTTGTGGAAGACGGCAAATGTGTCACCTTCATTGATAACTGATTTTATTACATCATACTGTAGTTCTTTAATATTAAAATAGTATCCCTTTTCTTAAAGTATCTCATTGGCAAGAGCTTCCGTGTATTCGTCTTTACCTGCCATGTTGCAATATAGGTTTATGCACAAAACCTTCCATTCCAGTATTGCAGAAAGAAGACATAAACTCGAAAATATTGAATGAAAGTCACGCAATGTATACAATAACAAGAAAAAAAAACACGTATTATTCAACATATTAATTCGGATAACAGCAGCCCGAAACATGTCGCTATCGCATCTTCCTGGAAAGAGGCTGACTGATCACGCAGAAATTACATGTCAACGCACTTTGTTATCACGTGACTATTTGACCTCTGACGTTTATGCACCTCGGCTGCGAGATTTAGTTATTCATGTGACTAGCAATTAAAATGGTGCGAACGAGGTCAAAATTCATCACCGCTGTAGTTACGTCTCGTCTGACAACGGATTAAAGACAAAATCGAGGTTATGCTTGTAATTTCTGAGAAGATAAATGATCTCCCTTTCGAATTAATGTAATTATGGGTCAATGCAAGGTCATTTAAGTTTTCTAGGCCATATAGTTGGCGAGTACCCTATAAAATTCCAAGTTTTTGATAGGGAATAGACTCTGACCCTACACCCCAACATAAAAAAACCAGATATCAAAAATGGTGTGTCAAGGGTCAGAGGAAACTCGGACTATATTTGACGGTGAAGATACTCTTTGTGAAGACTGGTGACAAGTAAAAAAAAGTACATCTTTCTCAGATAAATAACGACTGAAAAGGGGGAGAACAAGAGTTGTAGAGGGACCTATGCCTGTGTTTGCCTTAGGCCTCAAAATGATTAAATCCGCCACGGGACGTACATACCCTCTGGCAGATAGGTGTCGTATTTAAAAACTTGAATGATCTTTATGCCTCACTGCTCTGTGCCATGTTCGATTCAAAATAGACGGTTTTAGTGGTTCAGGGTCGCCAGACGACGGCAAATTCCATACGCACGTCGATCGACTGCGTTCCATATTGATATTTGGTATATGCAACTAACAAATATAGTTTTTAACCTATGCACTCTTATTACGAGATAACGTACGACTGGTTTTGTTGCATACAGGAAACTGCCCTGATTATTTCAAACTATATCCCTGGTATTGTTGGATTACTTTTTGCTCATGATTGTAAATTGTAAGGGTGATTTTGTAAACAACATTACATGCCCTCATAATTGTTAGTTGCACTTTAAGATAGCTTGGGTAAACATGTTTATATAGCCTTTTGATCTCATAAGTTGATCTTGTTGACGGATTTGATAGAAAAGACCCTCATCCCGGTTCTCTTATTGTGTCTTAACTTTTTGTATAATGGTAGTGATAAACCTAATTATGTATTCCTGCCTTAACATCTGCAACGGAATCGTTCTTTTGGTTGTGTTCAATTATTCTTCGAAAGGATTTAATTAAAGTATCATTGGAATTACAAATTGTTCATTGACTTTTGGACAAAATCACTACTTTGTGTTTATTGTGAATTCATTTCAAGATATTCTGGATTACATCAAGACTGTTAACACGTTATCACATTCAAGGCTACTGGCACATCAGCACTTTCAGATATGAATCCATTCGGAAGACCACTAGAATTCATTCAGACCAATATACTTTTGGACTTGTGATAAAAGTTTTAGGACTGTTTGGGTTCTAATTCACAATTAATTTTCTGAGTTTTTCTAAATTTTAAGTTTGTATTTTAGGGAAATAAATTATTTATTGAATTTTAATAAACTTGTTCGTTTTCGCTTTTTTTATTCATTTATTTTGTTTAGGACCAAAAAGTCACAACATAGGTAAATTATACAAGATATATAATAATATCAGCTTATTTCCGCTTCATTCGGCCTGATAACCCGCAGTAGATATCAGAGCTTCGATACGTAGCGTTTGGTTTACGATCTTGATTTGTGTCATATGCACATCCTGAGGGGCGTGAAAACAAGACTCGTTTTCCAAGTCAACTTGGTACTCCAGATACATCCGCTACTGTTTACACTTTCCTCCATCATCAAGTTCGTTTAGAAATCTAATTCCGTCAGGGATTTCGACTCGGGACATTTTTTAATCGGATTTGTATTGTTCACCTCGTCGATACGAGTGAACAAAAAAATCCATTTATAAAAATAAAAAAGGAAAGAAAGCTAAGTCGAAATCCCTCAATGGATTTGTAGATATACTGCTGCAAACACTTAGGTTTAATCTTGTTCTCTCTCTCTCCAAATACGGTCCAGATACCCAACCTAATGATGGGCATACGAAACACCTTTACCCCGTCAACGAGCGTGAATAACAATAATCCAGTAAAAAAAATGCAAGTAGAATTTATGAAGGGATTAATACAGATCTTTTTGCAAACATTTAGCTTTAATCTTACCCTTTCTCCAAAAACGGTCCAGGTACCCAACCCAATGACGGGCATATGAACCCCTTCAGCCAGCTGCAATTTCTCATTGACTTTATTGGAGGCCATCTTGGATAGTACTGCGTGCCTTTGTCATATCTATGTGATATGAATTGATGGTATATCCTCCCTCTCCAAGTGAACACCTTGCAGAATCTGATTGGATTTCTGTGTTACAACACATCATTCAATCTGGTTTTCTTTTACACAGTGTCAATTTCTGGACACATCGTTATCTGCAAATTTGCATACAGGCAAGGTTGTTATGACTTTTGCCTTTATATAGGTGTCTTAAGTAAATAATTTGGGTCTCTTTGTTTGAGTTGATACGGTACACTGGCATAAGCTGGATCTCATCAGATACCGTAAAATTTCTTATATGAGTCACTTAGTCTTTATCTCATAGTTGGCGTGTGACAAAGTACGCACCCCTAATTAATTCAATTCCACGCTAAATTATTTATTGCTATAATATTTTCAATACAGATCACGAACATCATTGCTGCATGTTATAATTACTTAGAACTTCATTTTACTTTTGGATTTAAAAAATAATGACATTTAAAAGTATGTGCTAGTTGTTTGCAGTCTGCAGACATTAGAAAAAGGGAAGGCTCGAACAAGATGGCGACCTAAGTTATATCAATCATATTCATAAACATGATCCATATATTGACCTGAAATGAGTGTAAGAACTCTTTAGTATGAAATTTAGTCAAAGCAACACCATTTCGTTGAAACAACTTGTCGAAATCGGCATATCGTTCCTTGGATTTTCACCCAATTTGTGTTGAGATAGTTGTCGACGAGTTGTTGTTATTTAGGGTTTAACGCCGTTTCTCAGCGCATGGCAGTAGTATAACCGGTGCAGGAAAACTCGCTAAAACCCCGTAAGAACAATCTACCGGCAGGAAGCTACTGCCAAACTTTCTCATATACTTACATTTGCCGAGCCTAATATATAAATATCATTTTTTAGTTTTGTGAAAAAAAATATATTTTTTTTCATAGATAAGTAGATGTTGAATTAAATGATCACCGATACAAGCCTTAAACTTTAGTTTAAAAACTCTGAAAATTTTAAAAACCCAAATAAAGTTCATGTTTTTCACGTTTTTTGAAACAGAGGCACAAATTGTGTGCGTTTATGGAATTGGAATGGCGCTTATATGACTTGAGAACACAGATATACTTCAATGGAGAACATGTGTTTGTGCAAGAGTGCAAACAGTTAAGAAAGATTTTTGCTTCCTTTACACAGTTAACAAGAAAAATAAATAATAAAAGATAAAAATTAACCCCAAAAATCAAACAACAACGTAATATATACCCCTTCTAATTTTCATTTATGCTAATAATAGCATCAAAAACGTCAAACGTTTAGTTATCAACAATTTGCCTTAAATGCGGGTGTAAGGTGCAATGATTTAGAATTAGCATATTGTTTTCTCTAATCTGTATCGGCGCTTATTATAACCTCACATGGTCTCTGAGATCTTTCTGTATTATTGATTCGTAGAGAAAACTATCACAGTATTTACTAAACAACAACAATCAGTGTATGTCAGGTGTGTAGGCCATAAATAACAACGTTTTGTGGAATTTTATCACCTAATATATATTAACATGTTTGGCCATGTTGTTTTGTGGACGCCACAAATCTAAAACTAGGCTAGTTGGCCTTCTTTCCCCAGTCTTCTTCTTCTTCTTCTTCTTCTTCTTCTTCTTCTTCTTCTTCTTCTTCTTCTTCTTCTTTTCCGGCATCCAATACAGATGACCAAATCGGCACATCGTTCCTTGGATTTTCACCCAATTTGTGTTGAGAAACTGGTTCCCCGCCCTCCCTTTCTCTCTCTCTCTCTCTCTCTCTCTCTCTCTCTCTCTCTCTCTCTCTCTCTCTCTCTCTCTCTCTCTCTCTCTCTCTCTCTCTCTCTCTCTCTCTCTCCTGGACATCTCTTTCTTTCCTCTCATGCTCCTTCACTCATCTCTCTCCTCCTCCCACGCCATCTTGATCTTACTAACTTACTCGTCCATAACCTCTCTGACGAACTCTGTAGCAATTCTCCAAGATGATTTCACTACCAACATGCCGCTGGTGGAGATAGTACTCCTTCTCCAGCCAACCCAGGAGGTATTGTACTCATTCTTCCAACTGATTGCCTCCATCAGCTTGCCCACCTTGCAATTGTTGGTTTGTCATTCTCCTCTTTTCTTTGCTCTGCACAGGTCGTCGATGAATGCCAAGGCTGGTGAACGTGCCGCTTTAAATATTATGGAAGTAAAATAAACATCTCACACAAAATACAAATAGCACAAAGACAAAGACATACATAAAACATAATACAGAATTGGCAGTTGACTCATTGCTCCTCTCAGAGATTCGAGTGGTCCTGAAATGAGCTGTTTTGTTGGTGAATGATCTAAGATGTCAACATCTAGCAGGACGATTACATCTAGCCATTGGCCTCACCAGCTTGTTTTTAATGTGAACGCGAAATCCTCCGTCTTTATTTTGCATACCGCCTCCTAGTTTTCTTCATGTCGTAGTTGTTGCTGCTGATTCTGCATCTGCCATTGTTGCCTTCGTCTCTCCCCCCTCTATTCTTTCTTTTTGATCGTTTATTTACGAAATACATTTTCTATTAAAAGGCTGTTTTCTTAACATCTGTGATAGAATGGAACTTGTTTGTAAATTCGATGGGAAAATGACCCTTACCCTGGTTTTATTATTATCTTAGTTTTTTTTATATATAAGTTTGAAGTAAACATAGTTATTTGATCCATATTTTAATGTCAGTCTGAGTGCAATCGATTGTAATTGTGTTCAATCGACTGAATTCAATTTTTTTTAAAATTATTCATTAGAATTACAAAGTGTTCAGTAATACTTTGCAAACTAAATTACTATGTATGTATGTATGTATGCATGTATGTATGTATGTATGTATGTATGTATGTATGTATGTATGTATGTATGTATGTATGTATGTATGTATGAATGTATGTATGTATGTATGTATGTATGTATGTATGTATGTATGTATGTATGTATGTATGTATGTATGTATGTATGTATGTATGTATGCATGCATGCATGCATGCATGCATGCATGCATGCATGTATGTATGTATGTCCCCAGGAAAATGTTTTTTTGAGGGTCAAGGTTCTACAAAGAAGGGGAGGAGGTGTGAAAGTTATTATATAATACCTGCTATCCTTACTTTGAAATCTCTATTTTCCAGACGCTAGTTCCCAGTCCATTGTACTTTTTCTCCTCGAAACAGTATGTTGCTCCATTAAAATCTTTGATGTATCCATGGAGAAATCACTACAAAAGTGAAGAAGCATCACAGGGAACACAGCTGATATCCTAGATACAGCATACAATGACCTATGTAAAGCATCCAGACAATGCTTTCTTCTTCAACATGTTAAAGCAGGCATCCGCAAGGAGTTCGGCATTTCAGGCTTTGAAAACTAGGGTATGAACCTTGAGTTATATAGCTTCTGGAGACTTAATAATGATACTGACCCAGATCTCCGTCAATATCCCACTGGAAAGTTCCATAGTTCAGCGAAGGGGGCCCGGTGGGTGGGGAAGTCGACGCTGTAACCAGAAGCATCGAAGAGAGGGATAGACCAAACCTTTTGCTGCCTAGCCATCTCTTGTCTTTAGGACAACAGCTACAACTTCTTGAACATTGCTGAGTGTATGCAAAGAGGAGGAGTTGAGGGACGGCATACCCTTTTCACGATAATGGAGCAGGAGGAGACAGGTCCATCCCAGTCCGCCTCATCATAGAGACAAAGTTAACCATCCATGGTGCCATGGTTGCATAAAAGTACGGTTAGTAGGAGTCCCCAAGCCTCGTAGCGCTTCTCTGGGGACATACAGAAAGAAGGGGACTAACCAACTGCTTTCCTTAGACCACATATCATTGCCCGGTGTCTGATCCCCGTATGGATTGACCAGAAATAGGAAAAAATGTTGGTAAATCGAACCAATCCACTTCCATATACCTGATTTTAAATCTGGTTCTCGGGAGCCTAGTGTCCGGTGACAGATACCCGATGACCGATACTTATCATCTTACCCGATGCCCGATGACACGTGTTTGGTAATTGATAATTATTCCCTTATACGGTACCCAACAATATGACCATTCAGCAGTCAGATAATGACAGGTCAAGCTATGGCAACCGGGTCGAGGTGTCTCGGTTTATGAAACTCACGTCCTACGAAAGAGATATCGATTAAAACCAAGAACACCGTGTTTCTCTTGCGTTGGGAATGAGGGTTTCACAAACGGGTATTAGCGACTTTCCTAATCCTAACGGGACCTGACTGTTTCCGACAGTAAGACGTATCAGCGCACTAAAAGATTCAACAAATAGCTCGCTCTCTAGAACTAGCGATTTGCGTAACCACGAAAGTGCAATTGATTCCTAAAAGAAACGAAAAAAAAAAAAAAAACAACAAAAAAACAAACCTTCCTGTTGATATGAAAAAGAAAAGAACCGGGTCCTTTCTTCCCGCCTCCTAGCAGGTGAGGTGTCTCTCAGTTATCCTAGTTATAGACGCAATTAGAAAAATTACTCAAGAACACAGCTAATTATACAATTAACAGCAATTATGCCAAAAGATCTACTGAATGATCAAAACAGTCGAGCGCCCAGAGACACCATACACCACATGAGTCAAAGAAAAGATGAATGATTTTCCGAATCACGGCAGTAACCTATGCATCAAACTGGGGTCATGTTTTTTCGTTTTAAGACCCCTAATTGTTTTTGGAGGTAGAACTTCACCTTATGATGGGGACTAGTACAAGGAAAAGGTATAGAAATGTAATAATACCAATTTAGGTGATGTATTACAGCTATTAAAACGTGTTCATGGGGCTGAGTATGCGGAATTAACCGCGTAGCACATGAACAGATGTCGATAGCCATCATACGATTTTGATATTCTTGATTCTGTGATAAGACAAACTATAGAAAGTCTGCAAAAGCTAGATATCCCGGTAAATAATTATTTTTTTATGTTGAGAAAGCATGTTAAAGTATATATAAGCCGTTGTAAAATATCATTGTAAAGATATTGATAATAGTGTAACTTAAAAATTAATGGAATTATATATTGAACCGGAACTACTAATTCGGTGATTAAACTTGTGAATCTTTTACCTTTCAAGATTACTGAAGATACATGACTTCAAAGTGAATTTGTTACCTTTTAAAATGAAATGTTCAGTGACATGTCTTTCTTCTTTCTTAACGATCATCCAAAACTATTGCTAAACCTTTTTATTTACTATCATGTATTATTAAGCGTTATCTTTTTAGTCAAAGACCAATCTTATTTATACCCATTCGGATTTAAACGCAAATTCCCTACTTCTTGGTGTTGATATTTCAGGTGAACATGACATTATCTTCTTTAGTCAACTTCTCAAAATGAAATACATATACTCAAGTCGTGGTAAACAATATATTCCTTCCTTACATGCATATGTAGAAGGGGCCCCGAGTGGCCGAGTGGTCTAAAGCGCTGTCCGTTACGGATCACTGCCATCTCACCTCTGTCTGCGTGGGTTCGAGTCTAGGATTCGGCGAATGTGGATATGTGAGAAAGCTTGCCAGTAGCTTCTCGTGGGTCGGTGGTTCTTTCCGGTGACTTCCCGGTTTCTTCCTCCACCATTAATACTGGCCGCCATGAATAGCCTATCGTGTGCTGAAAAATGGCGTTAAGCTCAACAACAACAACAGCATATGTAGAAAATATCAAATTCTATAAATGTATCGAGATATGTTATGTATCTGTATTCCTCTGCAAAGGTAGATAAAATTAGAAACATAGGAAAATATAAAAACAGCATTAAATGACAAGATCATTATTTGCTCCATTTTATTTATTTATTTTTTTAAATGAATCAAACCATTTTTTATGCATGTGTGTGTCTACACATATATGCATGTATGTTTGTTTGCATGCAAGTGAATGCACACATATGCATCAGTGTATGTATTTGTATACGTGTATACATATGCGTGTTTGTGTGTTTATGAATGTATACAATTATGCATATTACATGTTTGAGCTATACTGGCAAATATCATTCTGGGGCCCCGAGTGGCCGAGTGGTCTAAAGCACTGTCCGTTACGCATCACTGCCATCTCACCTCTGTCTGCGTGGGTTCGAGTCTAGGATTCGGCGAATGAAGATATGTGAGAAAGCTTGCCAGTAGCTTCTCGTGGGTCGGTGGTTCTTTCCGGTGATTTCCCGGTTTCTTCCTCCACCATTAATACTGGCCGCCATGAATAGCCTATCGTGTGCTGAAAAATGGCGTTAAGCCCAACAAAAACAAAAAACAGCAAATATTATTCTCTCATGTGTTTCAAACAAGGGGATTTGATCATTCTGGTGTAAGTTATTAAAAACATGTTAAACTGTTTAAATCTCTCTCTCTCTTTATATATATATATATATATATATATATATATATATATATATATATATATATATATATATATATATATATATATATATATATATATATATATATGTGTGTGTGTGTGTGTGTGTGTGTGTGTGTGTGTGTACAAAAAACCCACACCGAGATCTACACATACTGGAGCAGATAACATGAGCATACATATATGGGCATATTTGCAATGGAACTGGTAGAAAGTTGGTCATTGTTGCGCAGCAATTAGTTCAGGAATAAAATGTTCATAAATCTGCCAAAATATTCCTTTTAAATCAATTTTATGCTTATCACGCATCTAGGTGACAATGATTTATATGTTTCCTTTACCGGTTGGTGTTGTCCAAGGGATATAAAAAGTGTAAGAACTAGTTTGCCACACGGGCAAATAAACAAGATATTGCTCAAAACTTGTTCAACGGTTATAGCTAATTGGATCCTCCTTTTCTACACACTATTTATGATACCTTTGAGGAGTTCCACCTTTAATATAAAAAACTACTATAAACATAACATTAAATTTATATAACAGCCATTTAATGTCCACGCGTTTATTATATTGACGTGCAACAAAGATGTCAATGCATATAGATGAAGCCTGGAATTAATTTCCTTGCAAACATTGTAGAATAAACTGCATAATCAGGAAACAAGGAAACTCACCAAACATCACCTTCATGTCATTTATGGGCAACTCTGTTTTATAAAAACATTATCCAACCCATCTTTGTCAAATTGTGACACAAATATATACAGGACGTAAACATGAGATGGGTTGGTTGAACGTACGCCGAAAACAGCACGCTGAGTTGTGGGCAACTGCCATGCTCCATCTTAGTGAAATTTCCGAATCTCCGTACTTGTTTTCCCATGCAGCACCGCGCAAAAATGACGCTATCAAACTAGGAATGGGCAAGTTCGGCCAGTCTAATATTTCTATCATTTATCCGTGATGGGTCTTTATACAACACACTGGGAGGTAATTTCGTTAATATTGTAAAAAAATGTCTTCTCTGATGACTTACTAAAATTCGTGAAGTAGCTCAGTTCCGTCTTAAGGCATGGGCACACAGTGCAGTTGCTCAGGGCCTCACTCTTCTAGGGGCATTTTGCTGCCCATATTGTTAATGAATAGTAGGGCCGGTAGGGAGCCCCAGTACCTTGTTTCGCCCAGAGCCTCCAATGTTGTTAAGACGGCACTGAAGTAGCTCCCTCTCCAACTCGGTGCGAAAATTTTGCAGATGCATATATTAAACTAATCATTACATTTCAAAGGAAAAATCTCAATCTAGCATTTACTGGATTTATGCCATTTTGTGCAGATGACTTTGATAATGAACTTAGGGCAACACATATACTGGATTTATGCCATTGTCGTGCAGATGACTTTGATAATGAACTTAGGGCAACACATATACTGGATTTATGCCATTGTCGTGCAGATGACTTTGATAATGAACTTAGGGCAACACATATACTGGATTAATGCCATTGTTGTGCAGATGACTTTGATAATGAACTTAGGGCAACACATATACTGGATTTATGCCATTGTTGTGCAGATGACTTTGATAATGAACTTAGGGCAACACATATACTGGATTTATGCCATTGTTGTGCAGATGACTTTGATAATGAACTTAGGGCAACACATATACTGGATTTATGCCATTGTCGTGCAGATGACTTTGATAATGAACTTAGGGCAACACATATACTAGCTTTCTACCTATGTTAATGTCTTACCAATTTAGGTCTGGTACCTACGAACATCAAACCTGGTGAGTGGTTAGGGACAAATCTGTTTTTAATAACATGTCCGGACAAATGAGTAACATAAACACAATCTGGTTCATGTTTCTGGAAGAAAAGTTAGATGAACTCTGTTATATTTCATTTATATAACAAAATGATTTGAAACATATTTACATCTGTTCGGTTTCAAGTAGCATCGCCGATTTCATTTATTTATTTATTGTTGTTGAGAACACTAGCTAAGTGAGCAATAAACCAATTATATCTGATAAAAATTTGTTACATATAATAAATCTCACATGAAGGAGAATCGCTTGAAATGATTTTTTTATTTCTTCAGGAAATTATATTCTATTAACAAATATAAAATCCGTTAAAAATGGCAAGATTATATAATTTATAATAGCTAACATATTTTTATATTAAGGTTGGTTTTGCTTTTGTAGGTTTAACACCATTCTTCAGCACAAGGTAGGCTAGTCAGCAGCATGCATATATGGTTGAAGAAGAACCCTGGAAAACCAAGAGAAGAACCAGTGACCCACCGGAACTTACTGTCAAGCTTAACATACCTACGTTGGCCGAACTGAAACTCGAACCCAAGCGGACGCGGTGAAATGCCAGTGATCTGTAAAGGTGGTTGCCATAACATCATTCAACAAAATGAGGTTCCTTGATATTAAGGAGAAATTAACGAGATTAGAAAGCAGTTCAAATTCATAACCTCCTACATTTTGTTTTTTGAAATATTAAGATTATGTAGACTACATAGGCCATGACTTTTAAAATAAATTCTTCTTTTGAGTTACTACAAAGAAAATTCTGATAATTTAATGTTATAAATGAAATAAATGAAGCTATGAGATCTTTGTACTACATTTTTGGCATATATATTTATGTGTGATTTTATTCTAGCAGAGGATTTTGACACGCAATATTATACAACACTGGCCATTGTATCTTTTGGCACACCTGTAATAAATACTGTCAGAAAGAGTTTTTGTCGCAAGCTGAAAGTGTGCGAGAGAGAGAGAGAGAGAGAGAGAGAGAGAGAGAGAGAGAGAGAGAGAGAGAGAGAGAGAGAGAGAGAGAGAGAGAGAGAGAGAGAGAGAGAGAGAGAGAATTAGCTGTATAAAACCGTCTTGACTTAGCTTTTGTTTATAAAGATGGAACTTGTATTTGAAAAGCAGACAAATTTGAATGATATATAAGCAAATCTGTGGCCAAAACGTTTGTTCTGTGCTTTATTATTGACAAGCCATACACATACCTTTTGGCCTCAAAGTGGTGGTGAGTTTAAATGTTAAATGGTTGCATTAAACAAGATTTGGGTTGGTTGTGATGACACTCTTGACCTATAATTGGCTATTATCATGCTGAGGATATTTAAGCTAAGTTAGCCTTCTCAGGAACATGGTCGGGCAGCTGACCAGGGCTGGCCGGAGTGAGTATTGAATCCGTAACACTTGACCTTTTAGTCTGATGCTTCAGCCACATGAGCAACTCAATCTTCCCTCAGTCTGGTATTCAAAAGTTGTTTCTAAAACAATGAGTGGTCGTAAGCGTTTGCCTTAAAGGAGACCAGACATCAAAATAAATATAGAATAATAATAAAAAAGTACTTTAGAGTTAAACCTTATTCTGAAGTATTATCTGTGACCATAATGCCAATATATAAATATTGGCATATCTTCAAGGCGCTGAATTTCCGTGACCTCGTATGCAAAATTTCCGCGTCTATTCTGTTACTTTCGTGATGTGACGTCATAGTAGCCACTGCATCTTGACTGGGATTTGCCAGCGTAAAAGATATTTTCAATCCTGAAAAAAATGGTAAAAGTGTGAGTTAGAAAGATATGCAGAAGGCCGAGTAAGTGAACACAAAATGCAACAATTAATTCACATATCTTTTATCTACACCAGCAGTAGCAGTGATAAAAAAAATCATATAACGGTTTAATTATTAACCCGACACCTGAGGTTCTTTTAATTTTAGTTCAAGCTCATCTTGTATTCAAAGTTTGGTGCCCGTTTAGCTTTTGGGGGGTTGGGTGGGGGGAATGTTAGCCTAAGGAAAAGAGTAAATGTATTTCAGGATGTTGATGTACATGCCATAACACGGCACAATTTAAATAAAATCACCGCAGCCCTAGGTGAAATTGAGATCTGATTTTAATAAAAATGGGAGTTCTGCTAAAAATTAAGATTCTAAACCCCTTGCACGGTCGTGTTTCGAGACAACACAAGTTTTAGTAATCTTAACATTTAATTTTTTTTATAAAAAAAAAGCAACAAAAATTTTTCAGTCTATGCCGGTTACATGTAGTTTGTATAAAACGGTAATTTATAGTGAATGTAACTGATATAAAACTTACTCTTGGACAGTTTCAATAGCAGCGAATAAAATGAAAGAGGGCTGGTATAAAATCAAAGTGTCACATTAACTGCCAGACAATAGAAATTGGGGTGAGGCGACTATTGAACTACACCCCTTGCCCCAATGTGCGAGTGCTCAAGGGACGCGCCATTTCTCCCTGCGATACACCATATAATCCTTCGGGACAAGCCCCTTTTTCATATTCTGGTCAGCTGGCTACACTGCAAAATAGCTGAAGTTTTGATTTAAAGTACACAAGCAATCTTTATCCTTGTATTTATCTTGTAAAAATTACTGCCGTTTGGAGCATGTTCGACAGTGCGTGTATCTAAGCACGAGTAGTTTAGCAATTTAATTGATAAATAAACGATTCCCTATTTTGTTAAAACTTACCACATAAATAGGTTTAAGTCTTAAGGCCTGTAATACTTGCTTACTGAATGAAAATATTTATTCTGAATTAGTTGGGGGTTGGGGGGTTGGGGGGGAGGCGTATATCCTGCATGGTATTATAGTTTTATTCCTTCTTTTAATTTAATAATGGGGAAAAAACTTTACATATTCGGTAGAGACATGTCAGGTGTTAACTGGCCGAAATTCTTTGACGGAAATGGAGATGCGAATTTGTTTGTAGAGAAAATTACACAGCATTCACTGTGATCATTCACGGGCTTTAAGTTAATGGATGACAATTTTATTGTTTTTATTTTTTGTTTTTTACTATAGTACTGTTGTAGTGGTTTTAAAAACTCTGAAATTTAAGTGATAAATGTTTCACACAAAAGTCGGCCCAGAATTTAGTATTATCTCTGTGTTTTAGTATGGATGAATATTTTCAAAATATTAGTCCTTAGGTGGTGTGTTGAGGGTATGTAATGAACGTGTCATTTACATATACTATGCTTGAATCTCATCCTTCTTAAATGAATTTATTGCATTGTGGCAAATTTTTAATTTTCACATTGGGCACCATCACTTAATCCTTATCATATTTTTGCACAGCACACAATTTATAAGAATTTATGTTAAAATTACGTTGCTTTTTTTAAAATTCTAAACACACAATTCAACACAAAAAAGGTATGAGCAGGTCTCAAAATGTCCAGCCCAAATCTGATTTCCCCGGTATCGCTCGCATTCTTTCAGTTGTAGGACTGGCTAGTATTGCGTCACAGAACCGCGTGATCTGTCGTCTCGTTAAAAACTCGGAAGAACTCGGCAATTTACGGAATCGTGGTATCTTACATGCAATATAATCACTATCCGCCTACGATATGCAATTTATAAACATTACAGTCGAATTAAAATTTGTAGAAAATTACATACATAAAATGAAATTTATTATATCTGGTCTCCTTTAACCGGTCATTGTCATCTCAACTCTTTTGTGTGAGTTCGAGTCTCGGCTCAGACAATGTGGATATGTAAGAAAGCTTGCCAGTAGCTTCCTTTGGGATGGTTGTTCTTACCAGGGTTTTCCCGTGTTCTTCCTCCACCAGTTATACTGGCCGCCATGTATAGTCTCTAATGTGCTGAAAATAGGCATCAAACCTAGAAAACCAAATCAATTATGCACAAGCTGCATTATTACATACGAAACTATTATCCTAGCACATGGAAAACAAATAAAACAGATTCTTCCCTATAACTTCTGACCTTGCACACATTCTCTCACTCAATAATATCTGAAGCAGACTTTTTCCGGCATACTGGAGTGGTACGGATGTGAGAAAAAAGAAAAAAAAAAAGAAGCTCTTGAAACACATATTTTATTCAATGAGTCACAACTACACCAGATGTTTTACAATTCAACACTTTAACAACCATAGATTTTAGTTGGGCATAAAATGGTAATTTCAGATGAAATCGAAAATGTATTTTTCGAATGAGATATGAAAAGAACAACTGAGAAGGGGTAGAGGATAAGGGCTGAATACGTTGATATACACACGTATATGTTACGTAAAATATATACAAAACACATCCTGTGATAAGAAATAATCTGTATTTGTGGATTTGCAATATATTATCTGTTTTTTTTTTAATTAGAATAATTTTCATTCCATCATTTGTATATCTAACAAAGATTTTTGGAAGGTGTGATCACATTAATTTGTGAAACAGAAAACGTATATATTCTGTGACGAAACGTTTGCATCAAATAATATGGAATGTTGATTACATTTACAATTTTACAACATGATCCACTGGAAACTTCTGCTTTATATGACAAAAATCTGCTTATAATAAAGAAACCTAAGTGGATCTATGATTGCTCATATACAAGCTGTATCAAGCTGTTTCAAGTTACCTTGATGTACACTGATAATGGATTATTTCCCTTTTAAAGCTCTTCATTTTATGTTTAACTATGATCAATACTCGTATCAATGTCACAATAAGGTCTCACCGGACAGTTATTTTCGGTAATTTTCATCCAACAATGACCTATTGCAGAAAAATGATCATTATTTTACAATAAAGATACAAATAAAAACTAATGATTTTTGTTGAAAGGATGCTTGTAAGATTATGACTAAGGTATTAAGGTTAATTCCTTATGCAACTGGTGGTTTTGATACTGAACCTATACTACCACCAACCCCTCTTTTTTACATTCATTTTTGACAGAAAAGAGCTATTTTCAACATGTTCCTGTGAGAAGCAGGCTAAACCACATTACAGATTTAGCTTATGTGTGAATTTATAAATGCTAGGGTTGTGATAATCAGGCTCATTCCTTCTACCTTAAAAATTAGGTGTGTGTGTGTGTGTGTGTGTGTGTGTGTGTGTGTGTGTGTGTGTGTGTCAAAATACGAAACTATCCAGTGAGACCTACTTTCTCTTGAAAGCTTTCTTTTGAACGTGATCAAGCTGGCTAGAAGGTTCTGAGAACTTGTTCAAATGGTTTACCACTTTATAAGTAATGGTGACCAGATGCTGTCTGCCAAATTTGTTAAATAGGTAAAACACAACAAACAAATGAACAAGCAGATTTTAAAAAGTCACTTAATGTTTTTGTTTTTTTTATTTAAAAAAAATTTAATCTGTAATGATGGTCATAATGAATTTCCGGAAGATATATCAATTTGATTAAAATTAGTTTATGAGATGAGAAATCAACAATATCCTAACAATGATGTACTCGCTCCGGATGATGAATGACAAATAAAGAATAATAGATGTCTTGCATTGGATGTGGAACCATACGACAGGACCTACAGGATCTTATAGGCATGAGCTAAAATATTCAATATAAATCCGTTTCCCATGCCATCATTGACAGCCATATTAGTAGGCAACTGACAGATTACTGAATCATAATAAAATATTTAAAAACATATTTCAGTACAATTTGATCTGTCATTAAGCATGCGTTTATGGAATACCCCTGCTGAATATGAAGTGCAAGTACAATTTTTAAAAATGGGGAGATAACTCTAAAAGTGCCAATCTGAAAATGCTGACTTATATGGAACACAAATTCTTTTCATGAAACAAATTCTTGTCAAATTTCATGAAAATATCTCAAATGGTTCTAGATGTCAAACAGACAAGAGTGTGAAAGACAGATGGACAATTTTTTTTTTAAAATTAGGATAACTCTTTAAATGGTGTTCAGACAAACTCCATTTTGTACAGGACACATACTTAGTCATAATATCAAAGTATATCAAATTTCATGAAGATATTTAAAAGAGTCCTGTAGACATTCAGTAAATAAACGTGGGATGGATGGACACAAATTAACTTGTATCCCTGTAACATCATCTCATTTGCAAAGGGAGGGGGGCTATTATGAGTAGAATAAAGGCTTTATGTCAGTGTCTATCATAGTTATTTGTGTGCTGCTGTCACCTCATGTCAATTTCTATCATCATTTGACTACTGCTGTCACCTCTGATAAGATGTTGAAAACTGATAACTTTTAATCAACCAACTGACAACTTGTCCACCACATAAATAAATGTCTAAAACTCATCCATTAGTTACCCCAGGGAAAAGGGTCTATTGTTAATAAACATGTAGCATAAATACATGACTTCAAATCCTTTAAATTATTATTTGGGTACAAGCAAAAACCTTATAATATCATCATTATTATGCAAGAAAATAGGAAAGAAACCAAATTTCTTATTTTCACAAATGTGTTGCTGATATTTTCAAAGACCATGTACTATACTTAGTATCACAAAAACACGTTATGGAACACATCATATCTTGAAACCAAATTATAGGAGAATTCATATGTCCAAAAACAAGTTATGGAACACATCATATCTCAACAAGATGTTATGGGACACATATCTCAAAAACATTACAACATGTTATGAGACATCATATCTTGAAAATGTTATGGGATACATCATATCTCAAAACCATGTTATGGGACACATATCTCAGAGTCATGTTATAGAACATATCATATACAAAACAAATTTTATGTGAAACATCTCTAAAACAAATTTTATGGGAAACATCTCTAAAACACATTATGGGACAAATTTCAAAAACACTATGGGACATATCTAAAAAAAATGTCATAGGACACATCATATCTGAAAAACACATTATGGGACACTGTATCTTCAAACTACTTACTAGAAAAAGGGCTTGCCAGAAAGGTCTACATCTTAAATGTTTTGTTGGTTAAATTATCTACTCATTCACAGCATCAGCCAAATTTTACAAACTGTTCACAATTTAAAAATTATTAATCATAATAAATACACTTGTCCTTTGTGATGTTGCCTTGGGTTTTCATATGATGCTGTTTATGGTCATAGAAACTGAGAGGCATATATAATTTTCATGATGCTGGTAAAATCTGTTTAGATTGAATCATAATTGTGCATTATTATTATTATTATTATTATTATTATTATTATTATTATTATTATTATTATTATTATTATTATTATTATTATTATTATTATTATTATTAACAATATAAAATTATTAACAATATAAAAGATGTCAGATGCATATTTGGGAACTTTCTACATTGCTGATAAAATATGCATATATTATAATTTTTACCTCAAAGCACACTAAGCTATTCCAACAAAGAAGACAGCATTTGAAAATAAAGGCCATCTTTACACAGACACTAAATCTTAGATGACCTTGAGACCTGAATGATAAAAACACACCTTGAAGGATTAATAAAACTTCTGTTTTGATATACCCAACATAATAAGTATGTGACATGCATAGCATGCATGCATACATACATACATACATACATACATACATACATACATACATACATACATACATACATACATACATACATGCATGCATGCATGCATGCATGCATGTACGCACGCATGCACGCACACATGCACGCACACACACACACATACATACATACATACATACATACATACATACATACATACATACATACATACATACATACATACTTGCATGCATGCATGCATGCATGCATGCATGCATGCATACATACATACATACATACATACATACATACATACATACATACATACATACATACATACATACATACATACATACATACTATTTTCCTGATATAACATAAGGGAAAGTGCACTTTACACATGAAATATTTCTTTTCTATACAAACAAAAATATCCAATATGACTTTCTTAAGAAGAAAAAAGTATGAAATGAGGACAAATGTCAAATGAATTATGATTATTAATTATTTCACTTACCATATCAATTGTAATTGCTGTGTGATTTTCTACATCAGCAACGAAGCTATGTAACATTAAGGAATATTGTATATAATTATGAAAGATGTTCTTACAATGATTGCAATAAATATTGTTTTGTGCATTTTAATGGCACTTGTAACAAATAAATGACTACCATGCCAAATGGGCTAACCCAAAGTTACACTATTGGTTGTATCATAGTGAAGAAATGTAAACTAATACAAGGAACAAAGTTTCTTTTGTGGGTTTTAATGCTGCTTTTAACATATTATTATAATGCTGAAGAAATTGGAGCTAAGTGCCTGTCTCCAAGGACAAACAGAGGCAACCAACCCTGGATTACCTGGATGGGTATCATACCTGCAACCCTTTTTATTATGAGTTCAATACTCTATCAATGGAACAACTTTAGCCTCCTGCAAGAAATCAGTATTTGCTCTGAAGTAAAAATATTTACTGGTCAAATGATGCTAGTTATATTTAATATCTACAAATAATCACTGATGATTAAGTCTTAACAATTCTTCCTATAAAGGAAATTTTCAAAAATATCTTTCTTATTGTTAGAAGAGAACAATTAGTTTACATATCAAGCACCAGGGATTAAAATAAAGTTAAAATATCTCAATTTTGAGGATTTCTAAATAGTTATGAATTCCTAAACTTTGTTTGCAATCATGAAAATTTTACCAGGTGTTCAATTTTAAAATTAATAAAATGTGATTTTGCATCTTTCACACTATGTCTACCTATGAAAAAAATATAGATATCATTTGAAATACCAAAAGCATGATAAAATATAAATCTCAGGTATTTTTAGATAGTAGGTAAATTTTAACTTATGGATCCATACATAGACACCTGAATTAAAAGTAAGTCATGACAATGATGGATACCACAAAACATCCTGTTACTCAGATGTACAATAATTACAACTGGGAACTGTGTAGACTTAAAGCTGCTATCACAAATAGACTGAAAGATATACAGTAATTACAACTGGAAACTGTAGACTTAAAGCTGCTATCACAAATAGACTGAAAGATATACAATAATTACAACTGGAAACTATGTAGACTTAAAGCTGCTATCACAAATAGACTGAAAGATATACAGTAATTACAACTGGGAACTGAGTAGACTTAAAGCTGCTATCACAAATAGACTGAAAGATATACAGTAATTACAAATGGAAACTGGTGACTTAAAGCTGCTATCACAAATAGACTGACAGATATACAGTAATTACAACTGGAAACTATGTAGACTTAAAGCTGCTATCACAAATATACTGAAAAAGATACAGTAATTACAACTGGGAACTGTGTAGACTTAAAGCTGCTATCACAAATAGACTGAAAGATATACAGTAATTACAAATGGGAACTGTGTAGACTTAAAGCTGCTATTACAAATAGGCTGAAAGATATACAGTAATTACAACTGGGAAATGTGTAGACTTAAAGCTGCTATCACAAATAGACTGAAAGATATACAGTAATTACACTTGGAAACTATGTAGACTTTTTGTGAACTATGTAGACTTAAAGCTGTTATTACAAATATACTGAAATATATACAATAATTACAACAGTGAACTATGTAGACTTATAGCTGCTATCATAAATATGCTGACACACCAATATACTCTATGTGCATATACATAAATGTGTGGACACACAAATTTACTCCAATTGGATACACACATACTCCATGTGTGAACACACAAGTGTACTCCATATGCATATATATATATATATATATATATATATATATATATATATATATATATATATATATATATATATATATATATATATATATATATATGTACACAATGTGCATACACACAAATATACTCCAAGTAAATACACACAAGTGTACTCAATGGGCATACACACACATGTATTCCATGTGCATAAGCATAAAGACACAGCTCTAGCAGTACAAAATATGTTAGTTGAGGGCATAATTCCATATCATAAAACTCTAAGCAGATTGAAAATCTGAGATTGCTTAATTTTGTTTTGACTAAAAAAGGCATATAACTCTTGCAGGCATTAGGACAAATATGATTAAAAGAACTGGGTTATAATAGGTCTTGGATCATTTAAATTTGACCCACAGAGGTTATGACCCCCAGCAGTTTTTAGCCCTGTTTTAATTTTGGCCCTGGTCAACAAGAATGTGCCTTGTTCAATGAGAAAATAGTTTGGAATTGGAATGATTTATTACACTGTCTGAACATCTTTGAAAATTTAATATGACTGCCAAAATTTCTCTACAAGTTAGCAGATGTGTTGGACTGCATGTTTAAGGCACTGAATAATTTTACAATCTCAATAATAAATGCTAAGTTTGTTTATTTATTTACAATAATTAGAATAATTTTCAGAATGATTTTGTGTAATTTTCACACTAAATTATCATCTCTAATATATAAGCAGCACATTTTGCTTATTAGTTGTTTCTCTGAATCTTTAAATAGTCAAAAAATATGCAATGTATAAACAAAGGGCCAAAATCTCCAAAAGCCAAAGCCTCTTTGGGATCAAACTTGAAACAAGCAGACAACTGTGAAATCTTCCTTAAAGCTACATCTTGCTACTGTCTGTAAGACCAAAGAACAATTTTTGTACAATGAATACATAATATCAGATAAATCTGAAGAAAAAAAATATATAAATTTCTCTTGACAAGGACATTGTTACCAATATTAACATGAACCAACACCAGAAACTTTTCATTTTGGACCACTCATTACAAATACACCCAGAACAGGCTGTGGCACAGTGCATGAGATGTAACATTAAACACATACCCAGAACTGGTTGTGGCATAGTGAATATGTAGCATCAAACACACACACACGCAGAACAAGTTGTGGCACAGTGCATGAGATGAAACATTAAACACACACCCAGAACAGGTTGTGGCACAGTGCATGAAATGTGACATTAAACACATCCCCAGAACAGGTTGTGCCACACTGCATGAAATATAATATTAAACACACACACACAGAATTTGGTTGTGGTGCAGTGCATGAGATTTAACAATAAACACTCATGCTTTTCTTCAACAGTTCCAAAAGAAGCAAAGAAGAAAGTGAAAATTAAAAGCAGGCAATAACAGTGAAAGTTTATATATCAGTGGCAAGCATTACACAATCAATGTTAGTGTTAAATATTGAAAATTACAGGTTTCTGGCAGTGGTTAAAACTGAAGATAATGTGAAGCAAAACTTTAAAATGTTATTAAGCTGTAGGCACATACGGAAAATTCAAATCAATGGTAATTTCAGTCAGGAAATAAGAATATAAAGCTCCAACAATTAATAGATTATAAAAATGACTACAAGTTTTTGCAAAGTAATTTTTCCATTAATGCTAATGTTGGCTGATAATTAAAATTCAATATTTCCACCAAAAATAAACATTAAGAAGATCTATTACATGATTTTCCCAATAATACATGAAGAAACTGACAAGTTTCTACTAGCAGAAATTAGTGAGGTCCAAGGATCTAAAGTAAATGTTCCCTCAGATTATTGATGACTTAATGTCCATCATGTTTACCCCATTATTATAAAAGTATCATTGTATAAAATATGGTATAACATACCATGTGTTCTCACTTATAAGCATGGCCTAACTGCAAGCAACATTGAACCTGATTTGCTATTGCACTATGCACTGACAGATCAGGGTCAGTAATGTTTGTTCTACTGAGTAAGCCTATTAAATTGCACAGAAATGTATCTGTCAGTGCATTATGCAATGGCAGATCTATGTCAAGTCTGCAATTGCATCTGTCTTATACGTGAGTAAAGAAGGTTAGTAAAGTCAAGGATTCCATGATACTGAGAGAATTTTGTGCGCCATTACATTCATTTCTATTAATTAAAGATTTTGGATTTTAAAAAAAACCAATTATGTTAAAAGAGGCTTTTGGAAAAAATAACCCATTATTAAATAATTTCACATAAATCACATGCTATTCTAATCAGGCTTTTCGGTTTAAAGAACCCGTTATGATACGATTTCACATAAAACATATTTTGTGTTAATTGCACAAAAAATACCATAAAAACATATGTAGAGTCTTCCTCCAAACTGCACAGACCCAGATGTGCAATCTGTGCAGTTAGTAAGGAGCAATAAGTAGAACAAACATCACTGACCCTGATCTGCAGACACAACATGCATTGGCAGATTGGGATCATTGTTGTTTGCAGTTTGCCTTGACATATGAGTAAATACTGTAATCATTATTACTCAGTCTTGCTTGCAATGTACCCAATTTTAATGACATCTTGCTTGTAAAACTGATTATTTTATGACTCATATGAGCCATATTATACTGGGACAACTATATTAACAGCTTTAGGTCCAATGAAAATCTGATGATAATTTTATCCTGAACATTGTGGAATGAATGAAAGGTACTCACTGTATGAATAACAGTGACAATGGTAAATGACATAGTGACCCATTTTAAAAATATGATATATCTTTCTACTTTTAACAGACTATCATATTGAAGGACAATTTATATGTGGCCATTTTTTTACCTCATGCACAAGACAAGAAAAAACAAAGAAAGATATAAATAACATTTTCACAGACATAGAGTTAACATTTTCCAGTGACTAGTACGTACATCCCAGGACAGCTGGCAGACAGCAACAAGGATACATTAAGACAGAGCCAGATGCTCACCGTATCAAGCTAATATGATTAGAAGGTTGTGCTGAAAATACAGAAAGCAAGCAACTGTATACAGTCAAATACATCTGATGGTCACTACTAATACGACTGTCATCTTTACATCAAAGTTAATATCCTGATGTACTACCTTCTTTCACAACATAAATGATACATTCAATCACAATAGATATTTTCTCTGCTTTAAATGAAAATTTAAAGTATCTATTATTAACAGGTAGTAGAGTGAAAAGAAAGAGATGAATCAAAATCACTTGTTCTAATCAAGTTATATATGAGTCAAGATTGGAGTACAACATCAAGATCAACAATGTATACATAATTAAAATAAAACCTGCCTTAAGGGTCCTGTCTTGTTTAGTGATCAACTGATATGAATAGCCCCTTGACAAGTGTCAGAAACATTTATCTTTTCAGTAGGTGAACAGCCTCAACAGCTGCATATTTCACTTGTCTGAAGTGACTTCCTAAAATAAAGAGCTTGACTAAAAAAAGATACAAGTAAGGTGTCCAATTATAGAGAATTCTGCTTTACATAAATTTATTTCTTCTGTTACTGTCCTACAAGAGATTTAACAGTGACTGAATGAGTCAGTCACTGTAAAACCTGTTGATAAAGGACAGGCAGAAAACTAGTCAAAATTGTCTTTTAAAAACAGGCACCTTTATTACGGAGGAATTCCATTTGATACTTGTTTTCTCTCATTTCAGGAAATCGTCTCTTTCTAGTCATGTATGTAGATGTTGTAGTAACCAGTAATAATCGAATCAACTGTGAAAAAGGATATACTGATTTAAAAACAAGTAAGGTTTTTCACTCTTGTTCAAGTGTAATAATGTTGTTATGTATCATTTTTTTTTTAAAAAGCAAAGAAATATAGCAATCTATGAAAAATTTCTTCAAGAAATGAACAAAACATACTCCAAGGAACAAAAATACCATTTTTCAAGACGATGAAATTCACATAGATCTTAAAGTCCAATTACAATTACTACAATAAACTTTGTAAAAGAGTCCATTTCCTGGCAGTAAAGTTTTGATCACTGTGAATGTTCTTTTTCTTCTAGGTCTTTGTTGGATGGTGTTCGACGAATGCTTGGTCGTTTGCAGCCAAGTTCCCAATAAAATCCACCAGTCACAAGTCCCAGCAAAGCTCGAACCAGTAAAAGAATCATACGGATCTTTGTAAAGCCATCAAAAATGTAGAACAGAATGATCACTGAAAACAAAAGACACAATAATGTGAATTCATTTATTGATTAGTTTTCATGGTTTAGTGAAAGATAACAGTTTTGCTGGTATTTTAATTTATGAATTGGGGCCTAATTGTTTCCACAGAATAAATGATTGTTTGTTGGATCTGACGTTCATTTTTTTGTAGCAACAATACATTCACAATAATCAGTACACCATCAATACAACAATACATCCATGATAACTGGTACACCATGAAAATTGGCACACCATGAAAGTTGATACACCATGAAAATTGGCACACCATGAAAGTTGGTACACCATAAAATTTGGCACACCATGAAAGTTGGTACACCATGAAAATTGGCACACCATGAAAATTGGCACACCATCAAAAATAGTACACCATAAATAATAACCATGTAAATTAGTGAATTTTTGCAAATGTTGTTATCCACATTTTTCAACCATTAACATTTAATTATGGTTTTCACTGTCCAGATAAATATCAGTTAACACATATTTAACAATTGATAATGTTTTGGTGCAATTTTTTTTTACAAATAAAGAATACTGCTTAGCAGCTTTGGTGTCTATTTCCTTTTGTTTATGTAGATGTATCTGCATTAGAGAAGAGTGTTCATCAGTCTCTGTATTTGTAAGACATGTATTTCTAACCAAGTTATATTTTCAACAAAAGTAACATTTCTCTTTTCATACAATTCAACCATTGAGATATAACAATCATGAAAGTAAATAAAAATTACAGGCTTCAATCAAGAAAATGATATAGCCCTTACATCGGAATGGATATGGTTGATTCTTTATGAAGTACATATATAAAGTAAATTATTTTGGCCCTTTCTGTATCCTAGATATTGACCAGAGATTTTTCTGATAAAATTAGGTTATCTATCAGAGAAATACAAATCTTCCAACTTTGTTGTCTGGTGACCTGCTAGTCTCTGGTTTCTCATTCTAAAGAAAAATAAAAAAATAAAAAACATGTGGCAGGCCAGTCTAGAAGTAGAATAATGAAAGCAGTGTCATGGCCTGACAGTCATCTGTTCAATCACTTGCTTTTTAGTATGTGTTAAACAGTCTTTAGCTTCTATTCAACTTGAATTTTAAAAAATTCTATCTTAAAACCAGAGGGTCTAGATAATTAGATTAATTGAAGTGCGTAGTTATAAATCCCTGTAGCATGCAAGTATCATTGGTAAACATCAATGAACACAAGAATACAGGGTACAACAAATCTTAAGGAGACATTGATCAGATAGAGATGTTTTGGCTATGTAGGACAGCTGGAAATTCAGATCATTCAAGGCCATATGAATACAAAGGTGTTTGATAAGTCTAGTTGAACATTCTATAGCAAATTTTCCTCCAGAAACTAATGTAAGAATGTTGAGCAACCAGGGGCTACAACTCTCATAACTGATGTTATGAAGATCTGGAAATCAATCTCATTCATGGTACAGTCAACATAAAGCTACATGCCAAATTTGACTTAAATCTAACAAATCATTGGCAAAGTAATGCTTCTTAAACCCAAATCATGTGGACAAGCAAGGGGAGTTAACTCATGAACATCATACCATTATAAAATAAATCAAATGACTGAAGTCTCATTCAAATAAAAGTACATACCAAATTTGGTTAAAATATAAATAATCCCTGATAAGCAAAAGTTAGATGGTCAGGCAATCATTGACCATAATGCTTTTAAATGATGACAAAATTGAACTTTAAATGTCCGACCAATTCATGGTTGTATACCAACTTGTAATGGAAACATGTAATTATGGCATACTTGCAAGAAATCAAGTAAAGCAGTTTTATTAAACATTTTGTCTGTGTGAATGGAATATGCACTCTACATGCATTTAAAGATGATTAAAGATGAAAGTACTTTTTTACAGTGCAATTTCTTTAAGAAGGATTGATCTCTGGGTAGGATTTTATGATTCCTAAATATTTGCGGAATTGCTCCATCCTTTGTCATGGTCAAATATCTTCCAAATATTAAAGACATTTGGAAATGAAAATCTTTCAAGGTTAAATAAATATAAAGCTGGATACCAGCTCTGGATAAATGCATTAATTTTCAGTCAAGTTATCTTTCAAAAACCAAATTGCTGATGGACAGACAGACAGATGAACAAATAGACAACAATAATATTAAGCTTAATAACAGTTCCATCATGCAGGGCTCTAAAATTTTATTACATGATTGCTGTGTTATTTACGATAATATATCTATATAAATTAAAATTGTTATGTACATTAATGTGAATTAGAATTATTATATACATTACTGCATAACACCTCATGTTATCATATTTCAAAGTCATTTCACTCAATATTCTACTATGTTGCAGCCATAATCACTATTTTTTATCATTTGATCTTATATTTGTGTTAATCCCAAGTGAAATTAATTAAACTTGTGAAATAATTTTAATTTTTGATCACCAATGCCGAAATTGTTTTAGAAATTATTAAATGAGATTCATAAAGTTCATTTCATTAAAAATAAGCAATCACATAATATCCTGTCCAATGAAAATAATACAGTAATTAAAACCTATTATCTGTGTGTGTCATTGAGATTTTTAAGGTAGCTTTAATAATTTTAGTCATGTTGCTATGTTGTCTACAGTGTGGCAGTTTATGGTGATGTTCAGCACTGGGACATCAAGCCACAGACATGTAGCATGATGTCCCATCCAATAACATTATCCTGACTCCAGGCTGACCAGTCTTAATACTAATTTCTTAATGCTGAGTGTCAAGCAAAGCAGCTGCTAGTACCATTTTTATAAGTCTTTGGTATAACTTGACCTGGGTTCAAACCCATGACCTCCCGCATCTGATGTGGATGCTCTAATAACTTAAGCCATCAGAGCAGTCGAAAACCTATTATCTGACAATGGGCTGATTCCAATGCTTCATATACATAATAGATCGCCAATCGACAGAGAAATGTGGCAGTGCCAAAACAGAAGTCTCCGTATGCCATATTTATCAGGTGTTAATTCCATCCAGTTTTTACACAATTTTAGTAAAATAGTAAGGTCATCTATGTTCATCAATAATCCCTCTCCCCCATTTTTATAAATTTATCAAACTGATCACCTGGTCTTATTACTGCAGAAATATAAAGATCATTATACATAAATTAAAATTCTTAATTTCCTGTATGCAGTCAACCTCTATATACAGGACACCTGTCAATAAAGAACAAAGCTTATAAAAAAAAGATTCACATAACTGAAAATGATATTTGATGTTAAATACACACTGCTTTCACAAATGATTTTGAGCTCTTGCCCATTATTCTAAAAACTATTGGACAAGAAACTTGAGTTTAGTATCCCAAAACTAGTGCAGTTTATAGCTTTTATCTGAATACAACAAGAATAATAAACCCTCAAATTTTCAAAAATTGATCACTTGATTATGCTGACAAATTTTAATGACATGTATCAATTATAAACATTATACCAGAATTTAGAATTTTCAGTTTGAGCTAAAAAGATATATTTTAAGAAGACTGGGCCTAAAGTCTATGAAATGAAGGAAGTAAAAAGAACAAATTATAAATAAATGTTACACATAAAATACAACATATAACTTTTCATTAGCAAAGACAGGAAATGGAAATGATATAAAATGCCTCACTGTAAGGAATTCAATAGCAGTACGTTTTATGATAATGCTCGTTTTATGCTTTTTTTTAGAACTACAAATGACATATCTGAATAAAATACAATTTATTTGCAATGGAAAAATTACACTTGTTAGGTCTAGGCTATGTTTCAATAATCTATGACAAAAATAATGATGACAAATCGCACCCATGTTGGATGAGTTGATAACCAAGGGTTGCAATGTGTGCGCTATGACATATTCTTCACAACCAATTAATAAGGTGTTGATCTCTGAATAGCAGACATTTTCATGCTGGAATCCATAGGAAATTTCTGTATAACCCAATCATTTCACAAAATGAAAATATTATAATTATGGATATGATCGATTATACTAATCATAACATTATGAAAATTCAAATGAAAGTATGTCCACTTAATTCCAAATTTTACTTTACTTTGGTTTTCATTAAAAAGAAATAAAATGCTGGTATAAGCTTATCTTCAACATGCTATAGTAATTCCAATTACTTATTTAAAAATCGGAGGCCCTGAGTGGCCCAGTGGCCTAAAGCGTTGACCGTTACAGATCACAGACATCTCACCTCTGTCTGAGTTCGAGTCCATTCTTGGCTAATGTGGGTAAGTGAGAAAGCCTGCCAGTAGATTCTCGTGGGTCAGTGGTTCTTTCCTGGGTTTTCCAGGGTTCTTCCTCCACCATTAATTCTGGCCGCCATGTATAGCCTATCTTATGCTGAAAAATGGCATTAAACCCTACAACAACAACTTATTTAAAAATCAACTGTGTACAATTCAAAGATGTAAATACATTTTTTTATATGTGCATCTATTAGTAATTTGCAACTCTTTTACTTATTACTAATTAACAACATCTGTCTTAAAAGCTTCAGACAAAAAATTAAACACACCATGCAAATAATTTATTTTTTATGAAACGGAAATGCATCTTTGACAATGACTAACATCTTTAAAGGGAGACAAATCTGGCACACCGTCAATGTTTTAATTTGTACAAGTTTTCATACAACTAAATTGAAACACATGATATGATAAATATTTTAAAGACTGTAACTGATGGGAAATAAATCCCAAAGACCTTTCATTTTTTTACTAACTAAAACTACCAGCAAGCATCACTGCAATTTTTATAAGAGGAGATAATTTACAAAGCATCTCCAAGTCTTAATTTGATACTAATAATAGCATATATCCTTTGATACAACTTAAACAAAAGCATGGACTTAATCAACCTTATCTAGAAAGGGGTGATAAAACTCAAAAGCCTACCCTTATTTAATTGATTGTGTTACCGATAGTAACGCACTTCCTTCTGTCTCCAGTCTTTGCTAGTGCGAGTAATCCAGTAGAAATAGGAAGTGACAAATACAACAAGCAGCACACAGCACTGGCACAGGATAGAACACAAGGACAGGCTTGCAGAAGGGGGCCACCAAATGCCCAAAACTGAAGTATAGGAGGCGTACGCCAAAATATAGTGGATACATTTTCACAGATTTATATATACAATACATTTCTCCTTTGATAATCCCAGGCAGCCCAAGTAATCAAATTTGTAAACAAAGGGCTGCGATCTTAAATTTAGATAGGGGTTTCCTGAATGTAAAACACACATACTTTTTCATAGCTGGGAATGTGTTTATCAATGAGCTTGGGCTTATCAATGGAGATTTATGTCACTAAGAGAATATATGCATGCATATTCAATACATCATACCTGTGACCTATAAATTTCAAGGTAGATAACCCATGTTAATATTGACTTTTAAGGGACATAAGTCATGCCATCATTCTAGGAATATTTGGTGAAGACCAGTACTGTTAAAAGTCTGTTACCTGGGTTAAGTCAATGTGGGTATGTGAGAAAGCATGCCAGTAGTTTCTTGAACTTGGTGGTTCTTACTGGGGTTTTCCCAGGTTCTTTCCCATCGATAATACTGGCTGCCATGTTTAGCATAATTTGCGTTCAGATATGACATTAAACCCAAAACAAACAACAACAGAGAGAACATAATATTGATGTATTCTTGATATCTGGTTTGTTGTCTTTCAAGTGATATGTTTAACAACAAATATGCAGAATATTTATCATGTAAGAATTTGATAATCTTATTCCACACTGAATTTCATGAAATATATCATCATCATCATTGTCGTCGTCTTCATCGTCATCATCATCATCATCATCATACAGAACTACTTTTGCCAGAATGAGCTGACGTAGCCCAACATTCCATATTGTGATCAAATGGATGCATGTTTCAATTCTGCCACATATCCAACAACATATGTAAATTAGATTCCACTTTACTGGGACAAAATAGTCTTTCATGACATATTTTAGAATTTTTTGAAAGAAAAATTTCTACACAAGATTCTGGTATTCATCTAATTCTATCACCATTTTCTGGTAATAACTGCTGCCAAATTTTGTTGAATTGGACATTAAATCCACCTGAAGATTGGTATGATTAATTTCCACATACATTTTTAATTTTACTAAGCTTCCATAAAGAAATGGTGATCATAAATTACAATTTGCTTTACTATGACCGCTGTGGAACAAAGAATACACCAAAAATGAAATGTGTGTGAGCAAGGCATGAAGGCTTCCACCAAAAAAAAAACCAAAACAAATAAATTCCAGTTTAAACTTTTACACCATTCACTTTATCATATTTTAACCTAGATCTTCATTATATAAAGCCTTTTTCTAAATATGGTTTTAATCCAATCAGCCCTTCTAAAACCTGTAATGAACAAACATAATGATACTATATACTCCCCCTTCTCTGTATTGTGAGGGGCAAACTAATTGTATTTTCTCCTGAAATGTAACATTCAAATTATTTGAAGCAAATAAGTAACATAATTTCAAGTGAAAATTACTATCACTTTATATGTGAAATAAAAATAAATATCCAAATATTAAAAGTCGTTCATATTTTTTACTGGTCTGGCATTTGAGGAAATCTCAATTACTAAAGTAATCCAGAATTTTTCTAACATCTTTTTCATGGCAATATACCTACAATAATAAAAATGTCATTTTGGCATTTCAACTTTCAAGATGTTTTAGAGCAAACATATTAAAATGCTAATATTGGTGACTGTGTTTGTAGGGAAATTAATCCAATGAGTTGAAGACTGGTCAGAAAAGTAAAATGAACATGAGTTAGATCATGACTGAAAACAAAAAGTTACAGTTTCTATTTTTGTTTACTTTTCAACTTTTTGGGATTAAATTTTCTAAAAAACACAATCAAATATGAAGATAGCTTGTTCAAGTTAAAATAGACTTTTGTTGTATGTAAAGCATGACCCTTGTGCTGACCACATGGAATAAGATAAATGTGTCAGTAAAATGTGTGACTACAACATGTGAACAACTTAACTATATATCTTTATTACAATAATGACACTGACCATTAGAAATCTTTCATTATAAATTATTTCCAACTGATTAAAATCAGTAGTTGATTGGAGATACAAATGATCTATCTTTTAATTTAGAATGATCTCTAACACTAATCACCTGCAACATTCTCCTCATTAAATGTGACCTTAAGTCACATTTGAAGTAATTTGAAATTATCTATGAATGGGTCATTTGTAATTTAATTATCCATGAATGGGTCATTTGTAAGTTAATTAACTATGAATGGGTCATTTGTAATTTAATTATCCATGAATGGGTCATTTGTAATTTAATTATCCATGAATGGGTCATTTGTAATTTAATTATCCATGAATGGGTCATTTGTAAGTTAATTATCCATGAATGGGTCATTTGTAAGTTAATTAACCATGAATGGGTCATTTGTAATTTAATTATCCATGAATGGGTCATTTGTAAGTTAATTATCCATGAATGGGTCATTTGTAATTTAATTATCCATGAATGGGTCATTTGTAATTTCTTTTGCATATTACTGTCATTAGATATGTTGCTAGAAATTTCACAGAAACATTGTAATTATGATGTAACACCAGATAAATACCAATGTATGTTAACAGGCTCTGTACACTGCATTAAATACCAATGTGATTATGATGTAACAACAATGTAATTATAAGGTAACAAAAATATAATTATAATGTAACACCAGGCAGATAACAATGTCAACAGACCCTGTACACAGTATTAAACAAGGATTTAGGAAATATTTTACAAATTGTAAAAAAATGGCTAAATTTGTAATTTATATGCAATATCCATGCACAAGAGATCAAATACATAAGGAATATTCAAATTTGGTGACATCATCAAAATGCACTGATTAAACAAGGATTTTGAAAACTTTTACAAATTGTCAAAAAATGGCTAAATTTGTAATTTATGTGCAATATCCATGCACACAAGATCAAATACGCAAGGAATATTCAAATTTGGTGACATCATCAAAATGCAGTTAAATAGCAATGTTACTAATGTAACACCAGACAGATACCAATGTATATCAACAAACATTGTACACTTTTTAAATTACCATGTGATTATAATGTAGCAACTATGTAATTATGTAGTACCTGACAGATACCAATGTATGCCAACAAACACTGTACACTGCATCAAAAAGCCATGTGATTATGATGTAACAACTATGTAATTATGTAGCACCAGACAGATACTAATGTATGTCAACAAACACTGTACACTGTATTAAATAGCAATGTAACTATGATGTAACACCAGACAGATAACAATACATTTGTATGCATTAAATAACAATGTAATTATTATTTAAAACCAGACACTACCAATTTATGTCAACAGACAGGTTACACTGCAAATAACAATGTAATTATATTGTAACACCAATATATGTCAAAAGACACAGTATGTTGCATTAAATAAGAAAATAAATTATGATGTAACACCATATATATATATATATATATATATATATATATATATATATATATATATATATATATATATATATATATATATATATATATGTGTGTGTGAATGTCTGTACACTACATTAAATATATAGGCAATTACAATGTAACACCAGACATATACCAATGCATGTCAACAAACACATTACATTGTACTAAATAACAATGTAATTAGGATGTAACACCAGACAGATACCAATTTAAGTCAACATTAACTGTACAGACAACTTACAAAGTTTGCATATTATTAATCTTTGGGAAAAAATAATATTTTGCTTGATTTTATTTGTTTTACATGTTTTCTTATTATCACTAACAATTTGAATACAATAAAAGGACAAAAATACATCAAACTTGATGTTATTAGCTCATTTCAAACTTTTTACCCATTATTGTATTAAAAAAATTGTCATAAAATTGTATTCTAATCTAATAGTATGCTAGATTGGCAATTTTAATAGACTAGCAAGAAAAGCAATAGGCATGTAACTTAGCAAATGACATTGTGTGCAATAAGGGTCAGAGGTCATGTGTTTAAATCAGGCCAGTGGGTTGGAGGTCCTGGGTTCAAATAAGGCCAGTGGGTCGGAGATCATGGTTTCAAATCAGGTCAGTGCCATTGTTTTTGTCTTTGAGAATGTAGACTCAATGTGGATGAGAAATACCTGCTTCACTCTCTGAAACTATTTGAATTATCCATCTTGGTAATGAAGTTAAGCAATGCTAAATCCTAAAGTTTGGTATTTTGACATTAAATATATGAAACTTTTGATCACTACTCTTTTAATGGTGCCTTACTTTTCTTGTTATTGTGATAGTGCTATCAAAACAGACCAAAGCATCTGCTTGTGATGTTAGACAGAGGGTTTTTTAGGGGAGGGTCTTGGCAACAGACTGCTGTCTCACTGAAAGAGTCATTTACTTGTTTTAATTTTACTGAAAAACTGAGGTAAACTCCAGCCCGTTATGAGTTAAAATGAACCTCAACAGGAAAAAATGATCAGACATAATTTCTATTTGACTGGTTCTTTAAATACCTACCAATGGTCTGTAAAGTGAAGAACACGGCTGTTGATAGGAGAACTATTCTGATAACATCTTTATCCGAAGTTTGAAGGGTTTTCCAGTATACAAGAGACAGACCTGTAACAAGAAAGTACACCATGTTTGCTTGTGCTTAATATGCAGCCATTTGAAAACAGTGTAGATCTGCAGATCTGGGATTGCATTCTTTGTCCTACTTAATTCCAAGAAAATTGCACAATTTTTTTTGTCTACTGGCACATCAAATCTTGATTTACACTGTTGGCAGCTGGGTTTGTGTTATACCCAAATACATGTAAGTGGTAAGTTATTTTACTTATTCTTTAACCTTTTTGAAATATGATTTAATAGCAAACTAAATAATGTCTGAAGGCCAGTATTTTGAAGCTTTATAATTTTGATTTATATATCGCAGGAATACCATGGTTATTGATAATGAGGACAATAATATGTCACTGACAAGCTGTAAGGCAGATGTATGTAAGGCAGGAAAACCATGGTTATTGATAATGAGGATGATAACATGTCACTGACAAGCTGTAAGGCAGATCTATATAAGGCAGCAGAAAATGAGGACAATTACATATCACTCACAAGTAGTAAGGCAGATCTATGTAAGGCAGCAGATAATGAGGACAATTACATGTCACTGACAAGCTTTAAGGCAGATCTGTGTATGACAGGAAAACCATGTTTATTGATAATGAGGACAATAACATGTCACTGACAAGCTGTAAGGCAGATGTATGTAAGGCAGGAAAACCATGGTTATTGATAATGAGGATGATAACATGTCACTGACAAGCTGTAAGGCAGATGTATGTAAGGCAGCAGAAAATGAGGACAATTACATATCACTCACAAGTAGTAAGGCAGATCTATGTAAGGCAGCAGATAATGAGGACAATTACATATCACTAACAAGTAGTAAGGCAGATCTGTGTATGACAGGAAAACCATGTTTATTGATAATGAGGACAATAACATGTCACTGACAAGCTGTAAGGCAGATCTATGTAAGGCAGGAAAACCATGGTTATTGATAATGAGGACAATAACATGTCACTGACAAGCTTTAAGGCAGATCTATGTAAGGCAGGAAAACCATGGTTATTGATAATGAGGATGATAACATGTCACTGACAAGCTTTAAAGCAGATCTATGTAAGGCAGGAAAACCATGGTTATTGATAATGAGGATGATAACATGTCACTGACAAGCTTTAAGGCAGATCTATGTAAGGCAGGAAAACCATGGTTATTGATAATGAGGACAATAACATGTCACTGACAAGCTTTAAGGCAGATCTATGTAAGGCAGGAAAACCATGGTTATTGATAATGAGGATGATAACATGTCACTTACCAGTTGCTAAGGCAGAGTGATGATTAAGGAAATGGACATACTGCATTGTTGGCAGCAAACATAATCCATTCCAACAGAATATCATTTCTTTTGATTGATTGTCAAAATTTCCAACAGTAAAATGACTACAGAGTCAGCATGTGACAAATCCTAATGCAATTACTTTTCTTCTTTTGCAGTATCTCTACCAATAACATTTTCAGCTATTTTTATGAAGTTTTTTCCAGATAAATGTTTCGTGTTTTTTGATTTAATGACATGTATTTCTATTTATGTCAATTCCGCTAATGCATAACTGTCGAAAGTATATTGGCAATCATATAACTATTGCCATTAAGCAGATAGCAGCTATTGCCAGCATCAAAATGATTATCACAAAGGTTGCTACAAACTCAAATCAAGTACAATTCAGCTTCAATGAATGATAAAAATGCCAAAAAGGAGAGAGTGCAACCTAAATGTTACTACAGTCCCCCAACTTCCATCACCTATATAAGCTTTTGTGTGTCAGTAGTTAATATGCTGGCCTCCTGACCAAAAAGGCATGGGTTAGAATCCTGCCAATGGATCATCAGGATTCAGTTATAGTGTGGTATGTGCCGTGGTACTAAAATTAAACCTTTATGTAATTGTGTCCTGAGTCATCAAACACCAAACAAATCCAAACCAACATAAACTCTTTATGTTGTGTTGGAATAAAACTGAACAAGAGACTATAGTTGCCTGAGATTGCTCAACTCTTGCTAAACATTCAAATAATAACATTTCAGTCATATTTAGTCAAAATGTATCAAATTTTATAGTCAAAAGTTATATAAAAAGAGTTTCTATTTCTCTTTTGTAACTTGGGCCATGCTGATTGTCAGATAATCATCATCAGGACGAATTTTTAAACGTTCGGACTAGGCCAATTATTTTCTAGATTTCATGAGAATTGATATTAAATTCATGCAATTGTTATCTGATGTAAAATTTACCATGAAGAAACTTAAAAAGCCTTGATGCCAGTATACAAAACCTACCAGCAAAGGTACATTTCTATTTGGTCAAAATTAGAACCATCTGATCATTAAAAATAAGAAGAATAACTATTTTTCACCTGGTTTTTATTGATGCCATTTTTGAAAAAGCAGGTATACAGAACTTTCTTATCTAGTTAGAATGAAATCAGGTCAGCCATACTACAATAAAAAGCAAATAGGTTTTGCACCTGGTTGCTTTGGAAACCATACTATTAATGGTCTTTTCCGTTCGGCATGTAAGTTTGGTAGAGCATGTCTTCAAGAGCATTCCCATTCAATTTTATCATAATTACTTCAGTCCTAATAGAAAGGAAATTAATATTAGATTTTTCACTTAGTTGCTATGTAAGTCACTTTTTTGCAAGGAAAGCAACATTGAAGAACATGAACAAAATTCTACATTTCCCCCAAGTTTGGTCTCAAAATATTTGCAAATTCAATTTGGATAACTGAAATATAGATTTCCATTTCTTTTGATTTTAAAGTGTTTCATTTTGCCAAGGAAATGAGTATTGACATAATTTTAGTAGGACATGTCAAACTGAACAGACCTAACAGGTCTACCAAAAACTTAGGGGACATATTGACATCCCTGCCACTATTGCACCTAGGTCTCAACAATAAACTGAGGATCAACACAAACCTATCAGATGTAAACTTATTTTATGACACCAACACTGAGTGTTATTTTCATACTCACTGAATAAGGCAATGGCATACATTCTGATTGGCAAATAAGAGCTCTCCCCAACTTCAGTCTCAAACATAACCAGGTAGTAGTGAGAGGGGAAAACCAGGGCCTGAAAAATAAATAAAAATAGCTAATATAATTGTAACTAGAAAGTAAGGTAGTAACAAAATAACAGAATTCATCACATATTTTGGCACGGGACAACCCCATACAATGTAAGATTCTGTAAGCAAGAATGATATTCTTTCTAAATTCCAGTATATAAACTCCGTTCCGAAAGGGTTGGATTTTATATCATACATTGACACAGCCCATAAATTCTGATCCCAAGGGATGGATTTCATTCCTTACATTGGCACTGCCCATATATTCTGATCCCAAGGGTTGGACTTCCTTATCACACATTGAGACATCCCATAAATTCTGACACATCTGGGTGGGATTTCTTTATCACACATTGAGACATCCCATAAATTCTGACACATCTGGGTGGGACTTCCTTATCACACATTGAGACATCCCATAAATTCTGACACATCTGGGTGGGATTTCCTTATCACACATAGAGACATCTCACAAATTCTGACACATCTGGGTGGGATTTCCTTATCACACATTGAGACATCCCCTAACTTCTGATCCCATAGGTGGGATTTACCTACCATACATCATGACATCCCATAAATTCAGACACCATTGGGTGGGATTTCCCTATCACACACTGAGGCATCATATAAATTCTGATACCCTTGTGTGGGGTTTCCCTATTGCACATAGATATAGAACTTTATATTCTGATCCTAAGAGTAGATTTTCCCATCACTCATCAACACATGTAACAGATTACTCTTCTCTTTTTTATAAAGTGTATGTCAATGTGATCTGTATGATTTTAAAGTATATGTCATTATGGTCATGTAAGTGTCTTTATGATCTTAAAGTGTATGTCAGTGTTTTCATGTAGGTGTCTTTATGACCTTAACAATGATGTCAATGTTGTCAGGTAGGTGTCATTATGGCCTTAAAGTGTATGTCAATGTTGTCATGCAGGTGTCATTATGATCTTAAAGTGTATGTCAATGTTGTCATGTAGGTGTCTTTATGACCTTAACATGTATGTCAATGTTGTCATGTAGGTGTCATTATGATCTTAAGGTTATGTCAATGATGTCATGTAGGTGTCTTTATGACCTTACAGTGTATGTCAATATTGTCAAGCAGGTGTCTTTGATGATCTTGAAGAGTATGTTGATGTGGTCATGTAGGTGTCTTTTTGATGTCAATATGGTCATGTAGATGTCATTGTGATCATAAAATTTATGTCAATGTGGTTATGTAGGTGTCTGTTATAATCTTACATTGCATATCAATGTGGGCATGTAGGTGTCTATTATGATCTTACATTGTATACCACATTTAGGTGTCTATTATGATCTTAACATATATGTCATTGTGGTCATGTAGGTGTCTATTATAATCTTAAAGTGTATGTCAATTTTGTCATGTAGGTGTCTTTATTGATCTAAATAAATAAAATAGTATTTTTTTTTCAAAACTGAACATAAATGTAACTTTGCCATAATAATCTGTTTGTACCTGATTGTTGAGTGACCAAAACTTTAGGTGTTAGCACTAAACTTTCAGATGAAACTTAATAATTACTTTCGACTTTTGCAAAGCTATATGGCACTAAACTGGGTCCAGGTCTTATAAGTACCAATGCATGAAGTAGTACTGTTTATTTTTCAGCATATGGTGCCTTCTATGCACATCATAGTGTGCTACATTCAGTCTTATTTGTACTAGTTCACACTTCTTCTTTGGCCTTGTTTAAAAAACATTCATGTATTATAAAACTGATTTTGTTGTATGTACTGAATAAGTACCAAGGATTTTACTAACTTGAAGGGTAATACATGCCAATCTTGCTGAGCTAATAGTAAAAAACAAGTGATATATAGCCAGCAAGTAACACCATCACTGCAGGCTGGTCATGTGACAATGTCAGTTCAAGTACTGAACCAGCATCAATGGTCACACATGGAGTTAGATCAAGCCAGGTATGAAAGAAATAAGCTAAGTGAAGCCATATTTATCCCTGATTATCTTAATTACATACCCAAGAAGAGGTTAGAAAAGGTAACATTTGCATGATGGAACTTGGAATCAGGGGACAGAATGTTTACTTATGAAAATAAGTTTTAAATAATAGCAGGAAACATAAAAGCATATCTGCACTAGCTAACACTGAATAAAACCTAGTTGTTTTTTCATTATCATAACAGTAGCACTGAAACTGTGTAATGACACTGGCTTTACAGTGTATGCATCAGAACTGCACTAGAATGCATTAGAAATGCATTATAATGCATCAGAACTGCACTAGAATGCATTAGAAATGCATTAGCATGCATAAGAACTGCACTAGAATGCATTAGAAATGCATTAGCATGCATCAGAACTGAATTAGAAATTGCATTAGAATAGCATTAGAATGGACGAGAATGCATTAGAATTCTTGCATTAGAGTGTATTTGAATGCATTTGAACTGCATTAGAATGGATTAGAATGCATCAGAACTACATTAGAATGCTTAGAACTGAACTAGAATGCATTAGAAATGCATTAAAATGTAGTAGAACTGAAATAGAAATTGCATTAGAATTGCATTAGAATGGACGAGAATGCATTAGAACTATTGCATTAGAGTGTATTTGAATGCATTTGAACTGCATTAGAATGGATTAGAATGCACCAGAACTGCATTAGAATGCATAGAAATGCACTAGACTGCATTAGAATTCTTGCATTAGAATGTATTAGAACTGCATTAGAATGGATTAGAATGCATCAGAACTGCATTAGAATGCATAGAAATGCACTAGACTGCATTAGAATTCTTGCATTAGAATGTATTAGAACTGCATTAGAATGGATTAGAATGCATCAGAACTGCATTAGAATGCATAGAAATGCCCTAGAATGCATTAGGATTCTTGCATTATAATACATTAGAACTGCATTAGAATGGATTAGAATGCATCAGAACTGCATTAGAATGCATAGAAATGCCCTAGAATGCATTAGGATTCTTGCATTATAATACATTAGAACTGCATTAGAATGGATTAGAATGCATCAGAACTGCATTAGAAATGCATAAAAATGCACTAGAATGCATTATAATTCTTGCATTAGAATATATTAGAACTGCATTAGAATGCATTAGAGCTGCATGTAACAACATATTTTTTTTACCACTGATTACACAAAAAAACTATATGTCTGTCATTGCACAACCATGCCAAGTATTGCAACTACAATTCTTTTAACAGCAATATAAAAAATAAAATGTCTCACTTTGCTTTTGCAAAAAAAGCAGTTAGCAGAATGCATTAGAATTCTTGCATTATAATACATTAGAACTGCATTAGAATGGATTAGAAGGCATCAGAACTGCATTAGAATGCATAGAAATGCACTAGAAAGCATTATAATTCTTGCATTAGAATGTATTAGAACTGCATTAGAATGCATTAGAGCTGCGTGTAACAACATATTTTTTTTACCACTAATTACACAAAAAACTATATGTGAGAAAGCTTGCCAGTAGCTTCTCGTGGGTCAGTGGTTCTTTCCGGTGATTTCCCGGTTTCTTCCTCCACCATTAATACTGGCCGCCATGAATAGCCTATCTTGTGCTGAAAAATGGCGTTAAGCCCAACAACAACAACAACAACAACAACAACAAAAAACTACATGTCTGTCATTGCACAACCATGCCAAGTATTGCAACTACAATGCTTTTAACAGCAATATAAAAAATAAAATGTCTCACTTTGCTTTTGCAAAAAAAGCAGTTAGCACTTGATCATGGCAATTGATCTGTAGTGAAGTGCTTATATCATCTGACTGAGTTTTGCTAGTATTAATATATGTCACAGGTTTTGTTATGCTCATGGCAAAATCAACTGTGAGTGTAATTAATGTGCAATCACTCATTGTAGGGGAGGGGGCATTAAATTCAGCAGGGATTAGTGATCATGCATGTCCTGAAGAAAACACTGTGGATGAATGGATAGATAGACAGGCATGGGCAACATTCTATGTCCTACTGGAAAATATAATGGGGGAAATATGAAAAACTTAGGTGGCATATTTTATGCAATTGCAGAACTTATATACAATGTTTGGAGTTTGGAATTGGATTACAGCACTCTCTCATTATAATGCTTTTTATGTGAGGCATATAGTATACCACCTTAAACTGAGGGTGTGCTGTATATTGAGTGAATGCGAAGCATAAAATATACCTCCTTAAAGTGAGGGAGTGCTGTATACTGAGTGAACATGAAACATAGAATATATCACATTAAAGTGAGTGCTGTATATTGAGTTAACATGAAGCACAGAGTATACCACCTTAAAGTGAGAGAGTGCTATGTATTGAATAAAATGAAGTATAGAGTGCAACAACTTAAAGTGAGGGAGTGCTGTGTATTGAGTAAAATGAAGCAAAGAGGATATCACAATAGTTGGAGGGAGTGCTATATATTGACTAAAATGAAGCATAGAGTATACCACTTTAAAATGAGGGTATACTGTATATTCAGTGAACATGAAGTATATACACATAATTCTAACATTTATAATTTTATGTTGCCACAGTTTTATCAATTTCCTGTTGTACACTAATACCAGGCTCTATTTAAATGCCTAGAGCTTAAAATAATAACCCACATTTCAGACCAGACCAATACTGCTATCCACTTTCTTGCACTAAACATTATCAATTACATGAATGGTCCTTAGTTAGGCTGTATCTTGAGGACTCACAGTACTAATTCAGTTCCCATAGTAAACCTATGCAAACACCATGATATAAAAAATTCAATAACTTAAAATTTCTCAGTGCCCATTATCAAACCTACATTTATCAGTATAGATGAAATCTGGATGTCTGCTTCTGTGTAGAGGAAAGGATATGAGCCGTGGCATTTTCTGGACCTGCATGTGTTTGAAACATGTGCTATCAATTCCGCAGGAAAGAGCCAGGTGCTACATTTAGTAATGAGTTTTCCAAGCTCAAGACTTTTAAAGGACTGGAATTCTATCAATAAAACAATATATTTTCACTTGCAACTAGGATAAGCTCTCAAAAGATTCTTTTTCCTAAAACATAACTTGCATTATTACCCAAACCCATATATACTCTATCAAATATTCACCCATTTCCAGGCTGGTTCCCATTTTTCCATACCATTAGTACTGTGTGTCCTTGATGGATCATGGGACTTAATTATAGTGAATGATATTTCACCACACTGTAAAAAATATCTCTGCATTTAAAGATCCATAAGGAATTAACACTGTTTTTAATTACAAATTTTAAATGTAAAATGAATGAATCAGACATTAATATTTTAAGTATATCTCATACTTCCTGGATTTTATCAGATTTTTTTTATGATGTAAACAATTTTGTCCCTTCTAAAGGTTTCTAAAATCTCAACAAACATTATAATATCCTGGATAAGCAAGCAGAACTGCATTGATCAATACAGGCTTATCAAATTTAAAAAAACCAGATTTCCAAATGTCCCTAATAAACATCATTTCCTCTTAATCAAATATTCTTTTGGCCTATTACAAGAACATATTTCTGAGTTATATTTTACGAAACCAGAGTATAGTAACAATGATAAATTTTTGTGTGTATGAGTTTTGAATGGATACAGGGTAATAAGCAAATACCAGTCAAACAAATATTATAATAATTTTCATTCATTTAACTAAACTTATATATTTTTTCATTTTATGATATTAGTAGATTTAATTTTGGCATATAATTTTCTAAACTCAAATAAAGATAAAATACTAAGTTTTATGTAGTTGGGTTTTTTTTCAATCCATGATGTCATACCTTTGATCAAACAATTCAGGTACAATGGTTTTTGTCTGGTCACTGGATCCACACAGTTGATGTTTATATATGGGCTTGTATTATAATGAAGGATGTCATAATAAAGGGAAGATGTACCACCAAAACTCTTCAAATTAAAAAGCTCTACATTAACTGCACATCATCTTTGATATCTAGGACAAGTAGGCGCAGTAACTTTTTCTCTTCCTTCTATCACAGCTTTTTTAACTTTAATGGCAACCTGAATGTTACCATTTTTACTCACTTATAAGTCGAGTTCAACTGCAAATAACACAGATCATGATCTGCCATAGCATAATGCACCTGCACATCAGGATCTATGTGGTTTGTTCTACTGATTACTCCTAATAATCTACACAGACCAAGATCTTCCAGCACATCATGTAATGGCAAATTTTGGTCTGTACAGTTTGCAGTGGGCATGTCTTATAAGTGAATGTCTATGGTATCTACATATAATTTATTATTGGTGTTATGATAACCCATCCTATATGTTTCAGACATACTGATTTTTGTATTTATTTGCAGAAAGCCTAGAAAATATACAAAAATTAAATCAAACATGCAAATGAACCAAAATCTTCTAAATTGTTCATTTACTGCATTAATATTTGCAAAATTCTGCAGCTCTGGTAACCAGGATGTAAATTCAATGTGGGATCCCCAATGCCCAGCATAATTAAAGGTCTCACCAATGAATTTTACTTCATTTTGAATAATAATGCTGGAACAGTTGGATATTCATCATGCAATGTAAATCAATATTCTGTTTCAAAGCGTTTGCAATTTACATAATTGTGGTATCATTTTAAATGCAAATTTTTATTATCAAATATTGTAACTTTCTATAAGGGTTCTAACTGGAGCTGTCTCTCATGTGAGATCATAAAGAAAATGGAAGGCCACACAAGTATTACATCAAAAATTAGAAGGAGACTCTACATTTGCTTTGATACTCATTATTTGTTTTCAGTTGTTACTGAGGAAGCCATTGTAAAGAAGAGTAAATTTTACAATCTATGTGGCTTCCATTTGAATTATCACACTTAATCAAATAATGAATGCTCCCTTACTTTGACTAGACTGATGGGTGCCATACAAATGCTTTGTGTTCTAATGGTAATTAAATCCACATTACATTGAACATTGTAACAAAAACAATTGCCACATATGGCCCCTATCCCCCAATCTATTGAGTGGGGTGAAAACTGCATCTAATTAAGAAACAAATTTCAATGACCTGATCAACAAATTTTAAAAATAGAAACTTGGGTGTGGGTGTGTTTGGTGATTGTACTGGACAAAGCTAAGCCTACCAACTATTTTTGATTTTAATAAGTATATTAAATGCTTCAATGAAAACTTGTTATTTTATCATCTCAAATGTATAATGATCTCAAAAGTTACCTCTTCAACATGGGAAAAAGTAGATTTCTGCTGAATGTGAAGGAACTTTTTCACATCTGCCTACTGTACAGTGTTTCATTATAACATGACATCATGTCATCCATGGCTGATAGTACATTATTTTCTCACTATAAGGCCCTTCATTATAACATGACATCATGTCATCTATGGTTGATAGTACAGTATTCTTTCACTATAAGGCCCTTCGTTTTAACATGGCATCATAACATCAATGGCTGATGGTACAGCATTCCCTCTCCATAAAGCCCTTGGTACAACATGGCATCATGTTATCAATGGCTGGTAGTAAAACATTCCCTCACAGTAAAACCCCTCATTATAACATGGGTCCTTTTATAAGGAATTAATTGTCAGGGATGAAATATTCATTATTCAGTAGTAAAATTATATTTATTATTTATTTCATTATAGGGAAGTAACACTATAATGCACTATACTCCATGGTTCCCTGGGATAGCATTATAACAAGGGAGTAACTAAAACCAAGCAAAATAAGCAGCAATTCTACAGTTCTATGGGATCAGTGTTGAAGGGTCAGTGTTAAACTGAGGGGCTTTACAGCTACCATATATACTCATTTGTAAGTTAAGTCCAACTGATCTGCAAGCACATTATGCCTCAGCAGATCAGGGTCTTTGTTGCTTGCAGTTTGACTGGACTTATAAGCGAGTATATATGGTAAAGAACACTTCTGTAATGGTGCAGTTTTCCTAACTAATGATTTATTCTTAACCATACTGATAAAATGAATGTCAGATGACAATTTACAGTCATATATTTGGGACTTTAATATTTTGGATTCAAAGCATACAAATTTGTCCTTTATTAATATTGTCCTTTTTTATCAATAATAATGTCACATGGAAATGAACTTCATCCTTTCCAGTAACTATAATTTTTTTTTCTTTTATCCATAACCATATGTGGAAACTAATTTTAATCATGAATATCCATCTATTCATTTCTATACCCATATCTCCACTTCTCACCCACAATTCCTTTTCTTACCCAGAGTGCCATTGCAAAGAAGATTAAGACTAGAACTATCTGCCAGATCCGCAGACCGCTGGGAAGTCGGATGTACAACTGGTCACTGTGTCCCAGGATCTGACTGAGCTGAAATTACCAAATAAAAAAATGCAACTAAGTGTCATTGATATAATATTCCTTAAAGCAGTAACATATTTCAGCAATGACATATTTTTGTTACACATATATGATGATGACACAAGGTTTGCATAGAACATCTCAAGTGACCAAAATGCAAATTGTCTTTGCACATTCATGACATTTGGTCGATTAATGCATAAAGCCTCTGAGTATTATGTCAGTTGATGTACAGAATCTTGGGCTAGTGCTCATTTGATATGTGGAATAATTGACTCATGCTCATTTAATATGTGGAATATTTGTCTTGTGCTCATTTAATATGTAGAAAATTTGACTTGTGCCCATTTGATATGTGGAATATTTGACTTGTGCTCATTTGATATGGGGAATATTTAGCTTGTGCTCATTTGATATGTGGAATATTTGACTTGTGCTCATTTGATATGGGGATTATTTGGCTTGTGCTCATTTGATACGGGGAATATTTGGCTTGTGCTCATTTGATATGGGGATTATTTGGCTTGTGCTCATTTGATATCTGGAATATTTGACTTGTGCTCATTTGATATGTGGAATATTTGGCTTGTGCTCATTTGATATGGGGAATATTTGACTTGTGCTCATTTGATATGTGGAATATTTGACTTGTGCTCATTTGATATGGGGATTATTTGGCTTGTGCTCATTTGATATGGGGAATATTTGGCTTGTGCTCATTTGATATGGGGATTATTTGGCTTGTGCTCATTTGATATGTGGAATATTTGGCTTGTGCTCATTTGATATGGGGAATATTTGGCTTGTGCTCATTTAATATGTGGAATATTTGACTCATGCTCATTTAATATGTGGAAAATTTGACTTGTGCTCATTTGATATGTGGAATATTTGGCTTGTGCTCATTTGATATGGGGAATATTTAGCTTGTGCTCATTTGATATGTGGAATATTTGACTCATGCTCATTTAATATGTGGAAAATTTGACTTGTGCTCATTTGATATGTGGAATATTTGGCTTGTGCTCATTTGATATGGGGAATATTTAGCTTGTGCTCATTTGATATGTGGAATATTTGACTTGTGCTCATTTGATATGGGGATTATTTGGCTTGTGCTCATTTGATACGGGGAATATTTGGCTTGTGCTCATTTGATATGGGGATTATTTGGCTTGTGCTCATTTGATATGGGGAATATTTGGCTTGTGCTCATTTGATATGGGGAATATTTGGCTTGTGCTCATTTAATATGTGGAATATTTGACTCATGCTCATTTAATATGTGGAAAATTTGACTTGTGCTCATTTGATATGTGGAGTATTTGACTTGTGCTCATTTGATATGGGGATTTTTTGGCTTGTGCTCATTAGATATGAAATTTATGATAGTGCAGCTGAAATAATTTCCATACCTTGCTTACCAAAGCCATAAAACTTCTATAATATTTTACATTTTATAAATTTGATGCGGAGTGGTTGCATTTAGCATGATATAAAAGTTTAAACTATCAAATTAGACTTGAAAGACCACTGTATGGAATACAATCAGTCATGAAAAACATTTTTCATACATGGGTCAACTATATCAAATAGTCTGATGACTTCCAACCTGTCTGATAAGATCACTTTCCTAATAACACAAGGTATCCAACCCAAGCTAAACTGGGGGGTGTCAAAACTCAGGACACTTGGATTATGAGTCTGATGCTCAACCAAATGAGCTATAATATGGTCCTAAAAACTTTAAATTGTCTAACATTTCATTCAATATGATATAATCCCATAAACTTTAAATGGTCTAACATCTCTCAATAGAATAAGGTCCTAAAAACTTTAAATGGTCTAACATTTCATACAATATGATATGGTCCTATAAACTTTAAATGGTCTAACATCTCATTCAATATGATAGGGTCCTAAAAACTTTAAATGGTCTAACATTTCATACAATATGATATGGTCCTATAAACTTTAAATGGTCTAACATCTCATTCAATATGATAGGGTCCTAAAACCTTTAAATAGTCTAACATCTCATTCAATACAATATGGTCCTTTAAACTTTAAATGGTCTAACATCTCATTCATAGGGTCCTAAAATTTTAAATGATCTAACATCTCATTCAATTCAATAGGGTCCTAAAAACTTTAAATGGTCTAACATCTCATTCAATACGATATGGTCTTAATAACTTGAAATTGTCTAATATCTCATTCTATATGATATGGTCCTAAAAACTTTAAATGGTCTAACATCTCAGAAAATATGATATGGTCTTAACAACTTGAAATGGTCTAACATCTCATTCAATATGATATGGCCCAAAAAACATGAAATGTTTAACATCTCATTCTATACAATATGGTTCTAAAAACTTTAAATGGTCTAACATCTCATTGAATACGATATGGTTCTAAAATATTAAAGGGTCTAACATCTCATTTAATATGATATGGTCCAATAAACTTGAAATGGTCTAACATCTCATTCAATATGATATGGTCTTAACAACTTGAAATGGTCTAATATCTCATTCAATATGATAGGGTCCAAAAACTTTAATTGGTCTAACATTTTATTCAATATGATATGGTCCTAAAAATTTTATATGGTCTAACATCTCATTCAGTATGATATGGTTCCAAAAACTTTAAATGGTATAACATCTCTTTAAATATGAAATGGTCATAAAAACTTTCAATTGTCTAACATCTCATTCAATATGATAGGGTCCTAAAAGCTTTAAATGGTCTAACATCTCATTCAATATGATAGGGTTCTAAAAATGTTAAATAGTCTAACGTCTCATGCAATACAATAGGGTCCTAAAAATTTTATATGGTCTAACATCTCATTCAATATGATAGGGTCCTAAAAATGTTAAATAGTCTAACGTCTCATGCAATACAATAGGGTCATAAAAATTTTAAATGGTCTAACATCTTACTCAATATGATATGGTCTTAAAATCTTTAAATGGTCTAACATCTCATTCAATATGATATGGTCCTAAAAAGTTGAAATAGTCTAACATCTCATTCAATATGATAGGGTCCTAAAAATTTTAAATGGTCTAGCATTTTATTCAATATGATATGGTCCTAAAACTTTAAATGGTCTAACATTTCATTCAATATAATAGGGTCTTAAAAACTTTAAATGGTCTAACATCTACTTCAATACAATGTGTTCCTAAAAACTTTAAATGGTCTAACATCTCATTCAATACAATATGGTCCTAAATACTTTAAATGGTCTAACATCTCATTCAATTTTATATGGTCCTAAAAACTTTAAATGGTCTAACATCTCATTCAATACAATATGGTCCTAAATACTTGAAATGCTCTAACATCTCATGCATTATGATATGGTCCTACAAACTTTAAATGTTCTAACATCTCATTTAATATGATAGGGTCCTAAAAACTTTAATTGGTCTAACATCTCCTTACAAAACAACAGAAGGCTTGTGGCCTGCATAACTTAAAGCTCTAGAAAAAAATATAGTGTACCATCCTTGTATTTTACAGAAAGCTTTTCAGGGGACAAGTTGAAGTCGATGGATAGACGAGGAAAGTAGAGGAGGTGAAGTAGTCTAGGAGGAGCAGAAAGAGAAGAAGGGGAAGGAACCTAGAGGAAATTATGAGAGACCTAGAGGAATCAGGTGAAAAGTAAAAACCAAGGACAGGACAAAAATTCTCACACTAGAATCATATGATGAGATAGGCTCAAACTGGGTCAAGTGAGAGCATTTGAGAAATTCGAGTGATTGACTATTATTTGTTAATTAGATTATTGTTATTGAATTTCACACTTTGTACCTTTTATTATTTCACCATCAGCATTGCTGTTCACCCTTTGTACTTTTTGTTATTTTACTGTCCACATTGCCCACTGGGGACTCAGAGCTATACACCAACATTCACTAACCCAACTTCTAAATCATAATCAAGCCTGGGTGAGTGCCATTACCTAAATAAATATTTTAAGCACCCCACCCCAATTTCTTACAACCAAAACCATACAGGGGAATAACAAAACTATAACATAAATAGATAACAATAAGTATTCTCAAAACATTTTCAATAACTGAATTGTCATTTAAGATTGTTATGATTTCAAGGTGACTAGTCAATAACAGGCAAAATGTGGACAAAATAAATATTCTCAAATCATTACAAAAATGTCCAACTTTCATTACTCTGGATACAATGAGTCTAGCAAACTACTGTCTTGACCAGTAAACTGTAGCTTTTAAAGAATATAAGCATTCATGTCTTCCTGTTGCAGACTTTAATGCAGGAAGTAGATGTGAGAAAAAAAATGACACTCTCCCTCATTCTAATGCCATAACATGTGTCACATGAAGAACACAATTTTTGATTCCCACACCCTTTGACCCTATCATGTTTTAATAGAGATAGACCTTTTTTAACTACATAATTATATACAGTAAACATTCCTTCTGGAGCACTCATGTGAAACTTTTCTTTGGGCAGTTTATCAAGTTGATGACAGACATTTAAAACACATTCAGTCAGAAATTTACAACCATCATTAGAGAGACTACTGACAAACTGACAATAGCTACATGTTAAGTAATTCAAGCATTACTGTGGGAGAGCTTATAAGGCTAATTTGCATATAAATTGTTGTGGGAGAACTCATAAGGCAATAGCTACATGTTAAGTAATTCAAGCATTACTGTGGGAGAGCTTATAAGGCTAATTTGCATATAAATTGTTGTGGGAGAACTCATAAGGCTAATTTGCAGAGGTATTTTTGTTGTGGGAGTGACCATCAGGCTAATTTGCATAGGTTGGAGAGTCTATTAGGCTAATTTGCATAGGTATTGTTGTGGGAGAGCCCATTAGGCTAATTTGCTTAGGTAGGAGAGTCTATTAGGCTAATTTGCATAGGTATTGCTGTGGGAGAGCCCATTAGGCTAATTTGCATAGGTAGGAGAGTCTATTAGACTAATTTGCATAGGTATTGCTGTGGGAGAGCTCATTAGGCTAATTTGCATAGGTAGGACAGTCTGATCTTGATTAATTAATTCTTCATATCTAGATCTTTTCTCTAAATATCTCTCTCTTAAAAATCTAGCTAATTACAAAATCCTAATCTATGCATCCATTTACCTGTCTACAGTATAATACAATGTACTTGTATATTTGTGTACTCCTTTACATATATCTGTATTTTAACTGTTCCTTTTTTCTCATCAACATATATATTTTATATGCACCATTTATTTACTACAGTTTTGCAAATGTTAATTTTCCACAAAAGGTTTTTATTTTGTAGAACAAAAATCATGTAATTTCCTTAAAACACACAATATTTTATTGTACTTTCAATTAATACCAAGTAGCCACCATCAGTATTCTTCTGATGTAAATCCCATGGTAAAATGACTTTCTATTTAAGAGAAGTAGTGAAAACAAGTTCTTCAAGATGGCCACATATTGGAAATATGATCAGCCCCATTTTAATTTAGGATCAACAAAACTTTATAAGTAGTCTATTAGTAATAACGCCACGATGGTATGACCATTCATTCAGCGGAAGTAGCAAAAACAAGATTTTCAAGATGGCTGCTAAGGTAGCCATGTTGAAACCCAGATCAGCAACATTTTCATTTACGATCAAGTAGGCATTATAAGAAGTCTTCTGGTGAAACCTTCATGTCAATGTGACTTTCCATTCAGAAGAAGTAGTGATAAAAAGATTTTCTAGTTGACTGCTATAGTGGTCATATTGGACTAAATCAAAACCAATTTTGTTTAGTAGCAAGAAGACAATATCATTTAGTAGCAAGAAGACATTACAAGAAGTCTTTCAGTGAAAACCTCATATTAAACTGCTATCCATTAGTAACAGTATCAAAATTTCTAACATGGTCGTATGTGGTGGTCATATTAGATGTTAAATGAGCACCTAGTTCATTTAAGACCAACTAGACATCATAAAAAGTCTTTTATGGACAAAACCATGTTTATATACCTTTCTCACCTACCTACTAGTAATTTCCTAATTAACATAGCACTTTTGGAAATTTTAATAGGTCACAAAGGAATGTGTGTGGCCAAGTGGTCTAAAGTGCTGACTGTTATGGATCACTGCCATCTCACCTCTGTATGCATGAGTTAAAGTCCAGACTTAACTAAGGTGGGTAAGTGGGTAAGTGAGAAAGCCTGTCAGTAGCTTCTCGTGGGTCAGTGGTTCTTCCCGGGGGAGGGGTTTTTCCAGGGTCCTTCCTCCACTAATAATACTGGCTGCCATGTATAGCTTATCATGTGCTGAAAAATAGCGTTAAACACTACAACAACAACCAAATTTATAATGCAGGTCATTAAAACTTTTACTACCTACCTTGGATCTGTGGACATCACCATCATCTGTCTCTCCTACCCCTAATAACTTTCTTGTCTTCAGACGGCTATGCAGGTCCCCACTGCTGTGTTTTCTGCAAGAAAATACATAATGTAATTAGTAAACTTTCCTAGAGAAAAAACAATCTCTCTAAACTCATGGTTTATTAAAAAGAAAAATGTTCATTCATAATTGTTCACTTTTCATGACTCACAAGATTAAATAAACAGACAAACATCAAATCCACTTGTTTTTTCTGGTATCCCGAAAAATCATTAACAATATATACATCAAAATATAAATAAAATATTTATATTGCACTGTGTAGAAAAAATATTTATATGCTATTTTACAGACATAATTTTTATATTTCATTGTATGGATTGAATATTTATATTGGATTGTGTATACAGGCCCACTCTGGTCACCTAGAGATAAATATGCCTGACTCAGATGTGGGAGGTCGTGGGTTCGAACCCCTATTGAGTCATACTGAAGAGTTATACAAATGGTAATAGTAGCTGCCTCATTTGGTGCTCAGCATTAAGAGGTTAGTGTTAGGACTAGTTGGCCTATTGTCAGATTAATGTGACTGGTTGGGATATCATGCTACAAGTCTGCAGCATGATGTCTCAGAGCTAGACATAACTGTACTACCACAATGTAGATGTCAAAGCAATATTACTGAAAAATTGTTAAAGTTAAGATAAAAATCCATATCATACACATGTATCCCCACACACAATATGTAGACAGAATACTTATATTCCAATTCATAGACAAATATTGACATTCAATTGTATAAACAGAAGATTGATATTCCATTGTATAAACAGAATATTGATATTCCATTGTATAAACAGAAGATTGATATTCCATTGTATAAACAGAATATTGATATTCCATTGTATAAACAGAAGATTGATATTCCATTGTATAAACAGAATATTGATATTCCATTGTATAAACAGAATATTGATATTCCATTGTATAAACAGAATACTGATATTCCATTGTATAGACAGAAAATTTATATTCCATTATATAGACATCATAGTTTTATTCCATAGCAGACATTCTGTACCTTTGTTTAAGTCCACTTAAATTTTCCAAATTTAGGTAATATAGACCTAATTAACAATGCAATATCATTGAACTGCAGTTAGCATCCAAATTATTAAAGCTGACAAACCCATAACCTCATTCCATAATGAGGATCTTACTATAATGAAACTATTCCTTCCAAACAGTCCAGAAGTTTCACTTTAAATTCCAACCTGTGCATTGAGTACTGTCTTTTCCATTGATCAATAGACAGAAAAAATTAAGACTCAAAGGAAAGTGCTCAAATGGGCTTGAATAATTAAGACTCAAAGGAAAGTGCTCTAATGGGCTTGAATAATTAAGACTCAAAGGAAAGTGATCAAATAGGCTTGAATAATTAAAACTCAAAAGGAAAGTGCTCAAATGGGCTTGAATAATTAAGACTCAAAGGAAAGTGCTCAAATGGGCTTGAATAATTAAGACTCAAAGGAAAGTGCTCTAATGGGCTTGAATAATTAAGACTCAAAGGAAAGTGCTCAAATAGGCTTGAATAATTAAAACTCAAAGGAAAGTGCTCAAATAGGCTTGAATAATTAACACTCAAAGGAAAGTACTCAAATGGGCTTGAATAATTAAGACTCAAAGGTAAGTGCTTAAATGGGCTTGAATAATTAAGACTCAAAGTAAAGTGCTCAAATGGTCTTGCTGCCATCTAAAGCCATTTGACATACTGAATCTTCTTTGGTGATTGGTTACAGCTCCAAGACAACAGCTGATCAACCATAACACAGTGCACACAAACTTATTTTCAACATAAATTTCAACTGATAAAACAAATCTACTTGAAACTCTAAGGAAATTTAATCATTTAGCTAAGCAGTTTATAATGGTACCAATTGTACAACCCCATGTGGGTGGAGCTTAAGGTGTAGGGAACATTTGCATTCAGAAATAAACAACAAAACTAGCTGTGATTAGTGCATTATGTAAGAGTTGTACTTTCTGTTAGTCTTTAAAAAAAGTTGAGCCTCTTGGCAACATGTGAAATTATGTTAATTCATATCTAGATCACATTTTGTATTTTTTAAGATTTTTTTAAAATGTGGTACACATGACTGAAAATGTGTCCAGTGTAACTAGATAACTCTTACCCCTGTCTAGTTCCAGCAGAGTTATCTCTCTTAAATGCAATGGAGTACCTATTTTCGATGTTATCAAATTAACAATCTAACATTATTCTCTTTGGCAGTGTGTGACATGCATGCTGAGGTAGGATAGAAAGTATATTTATTTCACAAAACATTAGCATTGTGTCTATGGAAAAGCAATTGGTACCATGATACCATATAAATTGATTTAAATAAGTAATAGTGTATGTGATTGGGTAATTGTAAAAATCAATGAAACAAAACAAAATTTGACCCTTGATTGATTCCTGTAAATATTCCAATTTCCATCTATACTTGCTTATAAGACAAGTCCAACTGCAAACTTCACAGACCGAGATCTGCCACTGCTTAACTCCCTGGCAGATCTGGGTCTGTGCAGTTTGTTAGGAGTAATCAGTAAAACAAACATAAACTCCATCTGCAAGCACATTAACCTATGTCAGATCAGGAACTCTGTTGATTTTAGTTTTACTCCACTTTTATGCAAGTACATAGTGTAGGCTGTTTCACACCAAGTTACCATATGTGTCAGTGTGTGTGTAGTATTACATTAAAAAACGTGCACAGTACATATAGATCCATATCAGCCAGTTGTACACCAGTTTATAAAATTTTTCTACTTGTGATTTTTATGTGAACAGCAATGACCCTGATCTACTATCATATTAAATGATGTGGGTTGGGGCTTGATCTACATTGTATACAGAGGGTGAGTAGTACACTGTACACTAGCCTAATATGGTGGTCTACATTTAACCTCATTTTAATTGCCCTTTAGGATAAAAATTGGAGAAATGGGAGTTTTGTCAAAAGACTGAGTATAGGATATTAGACTCTGTCACTGAACTTTTGAAACAAAATGCTAAAATTGAACTTAAATGACTGTGTAGAAGCATAACGTGTTAGGAGAGCATCCTTCTACAAATCAAAACATGGTCTCTCAAGACAATTGATCTCTTATTATAAGTTATTTCTCTACATAATCTTCTTAGTTAATGCATTTAGTCTCTGGTTTCTCAAGACTGCTTGTCTCTCAATGAAGGTCATTTCTCTATAATTTTATTAGTTCATGTATTGAGTATCTTGTCTCTGTGTTTCTCTATATAATTTTGTTAGTTCATGCATTGAGTATCTGGTTACTTAGGACAGTTGGTCTTTGACTGGGATCCATTACCACTGGAATTGAAGATAATTGAAGTTGTAGCCTCTGTGAGCCACTCCAAAACCCCTATCAACACATTCAACAATACTAACTACATAATGATGAAAATCTCTCAGTACACCATTTAACCAGAACTGAAAATCCTGAGCTAAAAACAATGAAACTATTTTAATGGTAAAATTGAAGAAAGCCAGACATTGTTTTAAAAACTAAGCAAGATATTCAAATGCTAAAACAACATGGTTTGCAAAAATGTTTGAGAGGAGGTTCAGGCTAATAAATACCTACTCTGCAGCAACATAACCAGAACTTAACCTTAACACATGATACAACTTACTATATATGGCAACTGACCTTCACCAGTATGATCTTGACCTAATGACCAACTAACCTACTTATTAGCATATTAATGTAAAAAATGAAGATTTTCTTTTACACATAAACTGCCTTTATACTTGTAGGCATACTGAAATGAGAAAACTAATAATCACCTTTATAATGATGCAAACTTTACACATTCTAGAGTAAAATCAATCAAGGTGTCAGATTTCTTTGATGCAAGGCTGCACTGGTGGTTGCAATCTAATTGGTCAGATATCCAATGGATCACCAGACTCAGGAAATTTAATTAATTCTCAGATGTTAATTGAAAATGGAGTATTTTGATCATGATATCACTTTTATATGTTCAACTTATTTTTTAGTCATTTATCTTTACAAATGACTTATAAAAATGGTACTAAAAGCTGCCTTGCTTGGTACACAGCATTAAGAGGCTACTGTTAGGACTGGTCAGCCTGGTGTCAGAATAATGGGACTGGGTGGGACATCATGCTACATGTCTGTGTCATGATGCCCCAGTGCTAGACATCAATATAAACTGCAGACATCATAGTGATATGACTGAAAAATTCTAAGCATTATGTTAAAATAAAAAACACACAAACACACAGATACACACACAGACAGACAGACACACGCACTCACACTAATTACATTATCTGCATAAGAGAGTAAACTATGATGTTTCCTATGTGATGATTGCTTGGGTGACATTCAAGTCACTGACTAACAGTTCCATTACACTAAAGTGTTCCAAAAATAGCTCCATTGAACAAGGCATTGCTATTGACCCTCTAAACTAATATTGAACTTTGATTTAAACAAAATATCTAAATGCATTCAAGGACACATGGGATAATTGGAGTGGGAAAGGGAGGAAGGAGGATGTGTAGAAAATGTCTCAATTATATTTTATGAAAAATTCGGATGCATGACCAGTTTAGTTAAATCAATCTTTCACATAAATAAGGTTTACATAATCAAAGCTGTATTTTACCCAAAAAACTGAGTTATACTAAGCATGATTATTTGCACATTCAATGACATTAGACCCTAAAAACAACGGATATTTTCAAAATGGTAAATGACTGCCTCCACCCATCATTTATCACTAATACACATATGGTACCAGGATATTTTTAGAAAATTTGCATGATCTCTGTGTCTACATTTGCTGTACATATTTGGAATAAAACGAAAATGGATGTTATTATACATTCAAGTGTTCCTTTCATATGGAATTTATGTAACAAGTTGAAAAATACTGATACTAATTACCACAAGCAAATAGAATATTGAATATTCAACAAGTTTAAAAAATTTTAAGTAAAAAAAAAAAAAAATCAAGTTTGAAATTCTATTTGGGAGAGTTGGGTGGCTGCGTGGTCCAAAGTGCTCACATTTACAAGTCACCCACATCTCACCTCTGTTCTTGTAGGTTTGAGTCTTAGGCTCAACCATTGTATGTAAAGCTAGCTAGTGGGTTGGTGGTTATTCATGCGTTCTTCCTCCACCAGCATACTCACTGCCATGAACAGCCTATCATTTGCTACAAAAGATGTTAAACTCGAAAAAACCACAACAGAAATAAGATTTTATTTATCACCTAATATTAGAGTCTTCGTGCTTCAAAGTGCCACAATAAAGTGGGAGATGTGATTTTTCTTATATAACACTAAGACACTAATAAAAGTTGAGAACCCAAAATCTTAGGCTAGAAAATTTCATGTCAGACTCATCTTTTCATTAGCCAGTGGCTAGTAAAGTTTCAGTTGCTACCAGTTGCCTTAAACAATGATAAGTGAATATTCAGCAGGGCAAGCATATTTCTCCATCTACTTGTCCTTCTGGCCTTAAGATAATTGTTGCTAAGATAAAGGTTGAAGGTAAATGTCACACAATCAAAAAATTTCAAAACTTACATCACTGGTCTTCCATTGAGATATTCTGAATCCAAACAATTCATAGTGACTTTTTTAATCTGCGCCTCACTTTAGTAACCACAGCTCACTAAAACAGATATCTGCCTAGGAATGAATTCTCTTAAATGAACTCTTGGCCAGCTATACCATCTTTCTTTTTTGACAAGAATTTATGGCTTCTTATTCATTGATGCTATTGGTCCCCACAACTTGCTGTTAGCTTTGTTATCAAAGAAATTCCTCATTTCATGCTGAGTGACTTTAGTTTCTATTCTATCTCAATTTAATCTCAGAAATGGGATTACCCCTCCACATCCTTCTGGGACCTGAGGCAGTATAATCATTTATGCTCTGTTAATTTCCAATATTACTTCATTTCCTTTTTTCCTAGTGATAAGAAACAAGTCTGATTGTTTTTGTCAACATTTTTGGGGTCTTTTGATAAAGAATAAAACTTTAATGGAGGTTAGGAATAAAGGATAGATCAAGATAGAATGATAACATCTGTGGCTATTCCTAGTGTGAACTTCCTGCCCCTATTTCCTGTGAGAGTTATTAAGTTAATGCATTTGACTGGCTTACAACCATAAGCCTAATAAAAAGCCAATTAGCTAAAGCTTTAAAGTATAAAAACAAAATCACATGCCTGGTTCATTCATAAACACCAAGGAGATAATCTTGAAAAGTGGACAGATCCATCTTTCATAGAGGATTATTAATAGGAAATTCTTTTACCTCATTTTCTTGTATTAGTGGTATTTTAGTACCTATTTACCCACGTGTTATATCTGCCTAGCTGTTAATCTATGCCACCATCTGCACTATCAACACATATGGCATGACTTGCAAATTAATAGACTGTACTAAGCTGCTCCATGATGTCTAGTCAGCTATTGAAATGTAGGTCATTTTGGTACCTACCATAACTGCATAGAAAAATTATAATTTTTGTCCCATAATTATTTAGAACAGAATCTTTTGCAACTATTGCAACCAATCCAATGACCTAGTGGTTAAAGCTCTGCCTCAGATGCGGGAGGTTAAGAATTCAAGCCTGACCTGAGTCATACCAAAGACTTATAAAAATGGTAGTAGAGGTTGCCTCGTTTGGCACTCAGCATTAAGAGGTTAGTGTTAGGATTGGTTAGCTTAGCGTCAGGATAATGTCCTCCATAATAATTTTTCCACCTAAACAAATGTAATAAAAGATGTTCATTTATTTTACAGACAATATAGTATCATAATAAATTATAAATAACTGCCCAAAATTCTATCATGGAACACAATAACTGCTAGCTGACATGTCTATCCTGAACTTGTACAAAATGTTGTTGTGGTGTGGTGAATTTTGAAGACGTATTTAAACTTAAGTTTGAATAAATTGTGATTTGAAGTCAACATCGTCAAGCCAGAAAGGTCTTGTGAAAGTTCACTGATAATTTCTTATTTCATCTCTGGAACATAAAAGGGTCTACGTTTAAGCTTCAGTAGAATTGACCAGGCGGTACAGTGGCATACCTGCATTAGAACTCCGACCATATCGGTTCAAAAGGGGGAGCATGTTCAATAATTGATTTTTCAAAGAAAGCTAATTGCAACAGGTTTTTAGGCTGCCAAAAATCTGAATTTAGGGGACCGATTTGCTAGAATTTCTTTAGTCGAAAATTTCGCTTGGAAGAAGTCAGATTGACTTTGTGGGAACAATTTAATTATGTTTCTCTCGTTAACGAAAAAAGGTCAGATAGCTGTCTGAAAAAGGAAGTCAGGCTATAGACTAGGACACAGTTGTGTGAAAAGAAACGGCATTAAGGTACACAATTTTAGTTTACATTTAATATTCTATTTCTCTTGCTTGGTTTTGTGCAAATGTATTCATATGCTTATGATTCGCGCATGTATTGTGTATTCATTTTATAGGACTTATTGATATCTTAGTGTTATGAAGTTTAATTCCTAATTTCGTAATTATTAGTTCATTGAGAGAATTGACAAATTGCATGTAATCAAATATTCCATATGCAATACTTCATACGGATTTATGATGTACCTAAAAAATGCAAATTTGCAGTATTTCATAGGGATTTAGGAATTAACCCTAATATACAAATGTGTCATATTTTTCATGTTTACATTGATTCTCTTTGTAGGATGATATTATCATGAGCTAATGACAAGTGCATATATATGATTTTGCAATGTTTAAATGATCTTACAGGTTATTGGTTATTGTAGCTAGATTTAGTGGGCATTATGCCACAAGTAATTAAGCATTTATTTTATTGAACAGAATTGACTAGCAAAACAATACGACAGGTAGTAATGTATGCTAGTATATACGTTCCATCTGTCAAAGAAAGCAGGTGATAATTCATAATCAACTCACGTACTGAGTGCAATGAACTTCGAGATAAGGTCATTTGTACTAACGTAATGGTATCTTACCAAAACAAAGAATCTATAAAGACAGTTATTTGTATGTATGTGTGTAATTTGGATTTTTTTACGTAGCTTTAACAATTGTTCAGTCATATTGCTACGATGTCTGTAGTGTGACAGTTATAGTGATGTCTAGCACTGAGGCATCGTGCCACAGACATGTGGCATGATGTTCCACCCAGTCATAATATCCTGACACCAGGCCAACCAGTCCAAACACTAGTCTCTTAATGCTGAACGCTAAGCAAGGCAGCTATTAGTACCATTTTTAAAGTCTTTGGTATGAACAGTTATTTGTAAGATCATATTATGTCACAAGTTGTGCAGTGCGAATATCCTTATCTGAATATCAGCAGAGTAGCATATACCTCTATGCAAATAATTGTTGAACCATAATTAGCTCTCATAATACTGTCATATTAAGGAACAGAGAGAGAGAGAGAGAGAGAGAGAGAGAGAGAGAGAGAGAGAGAGAGAGAGAGAGAGAGAGAGATCCGCATCTGCGAGAGGTCAGACTAAACCGGGGTGGGAAAGAGGACCAAAGCACATGCATTTGATTTGCAAACAAGATGAGAGGAGACAGATGCCAGGTGATGCTGTCAAAAAGCGTAGGGTTTAATTCTACTACTCGTAAAATGATGTAAACTGAACACTGCCACTAAATTCTATCAATGTGAATCAGATGGACTGAACGTGAAATGTTGGTCACGCATTAATTGAAAGTGAGATTTTGGTTATTTATTAATTGATTACATTTGTTTTTGTAAATCTTGTAATAGTTGAAAGTGAAATATTGGTTATATATTAATTGATTAAATTTGTTTTATTTATTCAAAAGGGGGCTCGTGGTTGTTATTTCTTTCAATCGCCTGCTCAGCGATCTGTTAATGTTCCATCTATCCGTCCACACTTGGCAATAACACAGTGGGAGATCATTCCCTAGCTAACGAATGCCAATTGAATTTTGGAGGATTTAATGTTTAAAAGTCCCTCATTTTACAGTTGTAATTTTTTGTTGTCACTATGTAACATTTTTTAATTGATAAGTCCATATCCCACTTTTCAGGCTCTCTGTTCTACACATAAAGGGAGTATTCTGATACTGTAAATTATACTCTGCTATTTGATGCTCAAAATTGTCAGTTATCAAACTTATTGGACATCGTGTTCAAGGTTGCAAATTATCAAAATTAATGGACAGCTTATCATGTTCGAGATAGTAAGTTATCAAAATTGCTGGACAGCTTATCATGTTCAGAGTTGTCAGTTATCAAAATTGCTGGACACGTTATGTTCAAGGCTGTTGGTTCTTACAACTATTGAACAGCTTACTGTGTTCAAAGTTGTCAGTTATCAAAATTATTGGTCAGTTTATCACGTTCAATATCATCAGTTATCAAATCACAAGACAGGTTATGTTGTCAGTTATCAAATTACTCGACAGGTTATCATGTCAGTTATTACAATTATTGGATAGTTTTAAGCAAGCTTAGAAAAATATTAAATTGCGAATCAATCAACCCCTTGTTACACTAATTATATTAATTAGACCCTGCTACACTCATTATTGTATTTAGATCCCTTGCTGAGAAAGCTTGCAAGTAGCTTCTCGTGGGTCGATGGTTCTTTCCGTGGATTTCTCGGTTTCTTCCTCTACGAACAATACTGGCCGCCATGAATAGCCTATCATGTGCTGAAAAATGGCATTAAGCCCCACAACAACAACAATATTCCTTGCTATACTCATTATAGTAATTAGTTCCCTTGCTTATGATGCTAATGATTCTAATTAGATCTTTTGCTACATTAATTATAGTAATTACATCCCTTGTTACACTCATCATAGTAATTTTATCCCTTGTTACACTCATCATAGTAATTATATCCTTTGTTACATTCATAGTAATTATATCCCTTGCTACACTCATGATAGTAATTATATCCCTTGCTACACTCATGATAGTAATTATATCCCTTGCTACACTCATGATAGTAATTATATCCCTTGCTACACTCATGATAGTAATTATATCCCTTGCTACACTCATGATAGTAATTATATCCCTTGCTATACTCACGATTCTAGTTAGACTCATTTGCTACAATCATTATGATAATTAGGTCCCTTGCTACTCTAATTAATGTAGATAATTTGAATAGAATTTATTGAAAAGTAGAACACTCATCATATTTGCTCAGACACAAAGGGCCTCCTACACACCGAGCCAGATCAGCAATCATATAATGCAATGACAAATTACTAAGCTGTTACAGTGTCCCCTCACTATAACGTCATTCATGGAAATCTTACAGATGGACAGCCAACGCTCCGGTGGCCTACTGGCTAGAGCGTACGTCTCGGATGCGGGAGGTTGTGGGTTCTATCCCCGGTCGAGTCACACCAAAGACTTACAAAAATGGTACTAACAGCTACCTCGTTGACGCTCAGCATTAAGAGGTTAGTGTTAGGACTGGTTGGTCTGGTGTCAGGATAATGGGACTGGGTGGGACATCATGCTACATGTCTACGGCATGATGCCCCAGTGCTTGACATCACTATAAACTGCCACACTGTAGACATCGTAACGATATGACTGAAAAATTGTTAAAGATTCGTCACGGCAAAGTTCCCTATGCATAGTTAAGTGTTAGGTGATTGTTATCGATCAAACTGCCATTCCAATCCACATGTGTCTTCTACTCATTAACTGATTATTAAGCGATCATGGTCAAAAATGCCCACACCTCAGGGAGAATCCTTACAGAAGCAAGATTAGCGAATGTGTCTTCCATCAATACATCCGCATATTGCAAGTGTAGCGTTTTTCTTTCATCTTCATCTCGACACCCGGTACGCCAATGATTTAGTATACGTTTCCTCATTGACCAATTTTATCTGTTAGATTACTTGGGTAAAGAAATACAAAACTCTATATTTCCGATGCTGTTCAAAACTAATCACACTTCCATTTAGACACGTTATAGGACTGCGAATCACGTGTAAAATTTACTTTTCCCCGAAACTGAAAAGCTTGATAATGCGCACAATAAATTTACTTGGTACAAATTACAATTAAGACATATACTACATTTATCTTAGCAAGTCATCACAATAAAACAGCAAAGTGACCATATATCTCGTTATGCTTATAGAACAGCTAGATAGGTGTGTATGTGCGTGCGTGCGTGTGCGCTTTTTAATATTATTTTAAACGTAGTTTTAGCAATGTCTCAGTCATATCCAGGGCCGTTTTAAGAAGATTGGGGCCCTAGGCACAAACTCTAAAAGTAACCAGAATTGCGTCTCAGTCTCTAAGTCTCTGATATAGAGTATTGCATTGCATTTCTATGGGCATGTGTGTCATTTTGTTAACTTTATTATCGTAGTATTAAACTGCTAACACAATCGACACCGAAATTTTGTTTTTGGGCCACCGCGGGGTCACAAGCTGCGCGAAGCCCTAGGCACGTGCCTCAAGTGCCTATGCCTTAAAACGACACGATGCATGCAGCGTGACAGTTTATAGTTATGGGGCACTGGGGAATCATGCTGCAGACATTTAGGGTTATGTCCCACCCAGTCATATTATTCTGAAACCAGGCCGACCAGTCATAACACTATCCTCTTGATGCTCCAAGCAAAGCAGCTGCTAGTACCATTTTTACATGTTTATGGCATTACTCGGCCGGGCTCGAACCCTCGGCCTTTTGCATAAGAGGCGGACGCTTTAAACACTAGGTCATCGGAGCGATCCAAGATAAGTCAAAACGTGTATGCAAGGCTGGTCGGCTTATGGATCATATCCAGAATTAGAAAATCGAAAGATAGTAGATATTCATACCAAATAGCGATGGTGAAGGGTGGAATTACGATCTTTGTTTACCAGTTTGTCAGGAAGCAAAAAATCATGAATGTATACACGACAAGAATGTATTTGATCACCTGTCCGCCTCCAATTCTTGGGCCCCAGGGTTAGGTGTCAGACATAGATTGTATAATGTCTGTGCAGATAAATCAGACAGGTTATAAACGTGGCTCGAAGCAGATTTGTGCGAATTTTCATTAGCCGCCAGAGTGAGGAGCGACTCTTTAACTAGCACTGTTGTATAACTTTTCATAAATTTACTTTTATTGTCTGATTTAGAATGTCAAAAAAAACCCAACATGAAATGATGAAGTCTAAACAAGTCTAAGCTTAGACATACGTAGAAGATTTTCCTCGTTTAAAAATAGAGCACGACTACAAAATAAAATAGTCATGTGACGCCTCAATGTCCGAGGCTACTCAAATCAGATACGTTAATTTCTTTGAAAATTCAACACTTATTACTGCTGTCGTCGATGGAATTAAATCGTTTTACGTTGACCTCTGTGGTAATCAAAGACGAATTACTGCGGTCGTCAATGTAATGAAATCGAAACCCTTTTACGTTAATCTCTGCGGTAATTAAAGACTATTGGCTGCTGTCGTCGATAAAAATAAATCGTTTTAATGCACAATAATGTATTATCCAAGAACAAAGCTAGAAATTAGTTACGTAATGGAAACTTGCGGCTTTAATCAATGTATGACGCGCAATCTCTCTCTCTCTCTCTCTCTCTCTCTCTCTCTCTCTCTCTCTCTCTCTCTCTCTCTCTCTCTCTCTCTCTCTCTCTCTCTCTCTCTCTTATGCCCACGCATAAACACACCATACATGGGTGCTTTGGCAAAGTACCCTAGAAATTCATTCTGGCTTATAACTAAGCATCATACACATTGTTGACCACTCCGGTGGCCTAGTAGTTAGAGTGTCCGCCTCAGATGCTGGATGTCGTGGGTTCGAGCCTCGGATGAGTCATACCAAAGACTTGCAAAAATGGTACTATCATCTGCCTCACATGGCGATCATCATTAGGAGGTTTAGAAAAGACATTTAGCTATAAAGGAAAGACATTTAGCTCCCATTTTTTCTTCTTAATATGGCCGACAACGTGTTACACGAGCTCTTAAAGCCAAAGACTTGCAAAAATGGTACTAACATCTGCCTCACATGGCGATCATCATTAGGAGGTTAGTATTTGGACTGGTCGGCATGGTGTCAGGATACTGTAACTGGGTGGGACATCATGCTACATGTCTGCGGCATGATGCCCCTTTGCTAGACATCACTTTAAGCTGCCATACTGCAGAGTGTTAAAAGCCAAACACACACACACACACACACACACACACACACACACACACAAACTGCTGTGTATTCGCATTTATCACTAAACACCTTTAAAGGTAAATTGTGACAGTAATGACCAGCTCTTCTTGCTAAAATAGTTTTCAAATATTTCTTGATTTTTTATTTGTGAGTGGGGGTGGCAGATATCATATGTAGATTTGTGACACCAGGAGGACCGTTCATGAGTTATAAATATTTTTGGTGCAATTAAGACTAGCATGGCATATGTTTGTTGATTTTTATCATTATACTGTTCGTCTCAAATTAATTACTGTGTAGACTTGTGACATCTTTTTCATTAGCAGACTGACGATCGCGTTAAAAGTAATAGCAGTAGATACAACTTCTACTTTTTTATTCCTATGGATTATTTTATTATCATTTTACATTCACAGTTCTCAGATAATTAATGTAAAAGCTCGTGTTGGACGTTTAACTAACAGGACGAAATACCTATATTTACAGATGTATTATTTAGTTGTAACTAAATTTCATTAACAAGTCACAATCTGGTGCTAACTAACAGTGATAAAAATAAAAAGAGTTAGAAAATCTCAAACGCTCCATTTCCAACAAAACTTTAAAAAATTATTTTGTTTTTATAAAAATAATAATGAAACAAAATTAAACAAACATAGAAGATGACGTTTTAAAAGAGAAAAAGGTTTTTCTTTTGAATCATCTCCTACGTAATCCGTAGAGGCAGAAATATTCATGGAGCTAATATAATTGCTTTCCTGTTATAAAATAATTTGTAGCAACAAAATTAAGCGAATTTATGCATTAGGAATTAAAAAAAACAAAGATTAAAAGAAACATTTTTTTTCCTTTTAAATCACGCCTCGCGTATTCTGTAGAAGCAGAAATATTTGTGGGGCTTACATTTATTTTTTTCCCTTAACAAATAATTTGTAGCAACAAAATTCAGGGGACTGATACATTGATGAGTTCCGTTGACTGGTACATTTATTATATATGTAATTTTGTAATTATTCTATTTTGTAGTTGTTAGCGTGTCAGTCTTGTAATCCATGGATTAAGGGTTTCGTACCCACCCATGTTAACTGTGTCGACTGACTCGGCGAGTCTTTGTGAAAGACATTTAGCTCCCATTTTTTCTTCTTAATATGGCCGACAACGTGTTACACGAGCTCTTAAAGCCAACAAAAAAAGCAAAATGTTTTATAGCTATTTACTAGTATTCAAAATATTGAGGTATTATTACACTCAATGAGTTTCTCTGCCGAGCGCATCAAAACACTTGTGTGAGTTTGGTTAGAAGTCTTTTTTTCCCCCATATTTCTAAGGACTTCAAGACAACAATTGTTGTCACCTGGAAGTTTCCATAACGTGCAAATTACAAAACAAATTACCTATAAATTATTATATAACCACAAACACACAACTATAACTCTTCACCGCTGCATGACTTTTCCTTGTTTCACAGTCGCTTGTCTCCTCTGTTTCCCATTTGCATGGTTTTGCCACTAAGTGAAAGACCGAAATTTAATAATTCCAGTTCCATATGAGAGTAACTCAATAATCTGTATGCACAACCACAATGTGATGTGATGTAATTATCATTTTTACGTAGCTTTAACAATTTTTCAGTCATATCGCAACGATGTCTGCAGTGTGGCAGCTTATAGTGATGTCTAGCACCGGGGCATCATGCCGCAGACATGTAGCATGATGTCCCACCCAATCACATTATCCTGACACCAGACCAACCAGTCCAACCTCTAATTAACCTAACACTAACATTTTAATGCTGAGCCTCAAGCGAGGCAGATGTTAGTACCAAAATTTTGTAAGTCTTTGGTATGACTCGACCGGGGATAAAACCCACGACCTCTTGCATCCGAGGCGGACGCTCTAACCACTAGGCTACCGGAGCGGTGTACAACCACAATTAAAAGGCATCACTAAATAAAGAATTGATTTCCTCATAATCATTCCATGTTGAAAATATCTATCTATATCATGAATACCTCATACTGCAAATTACAGCCAAACAACACCTCCTAATTAACCCTTTAATTAAGATAGGAAATAAGCCCACCGGAAGATTTTTATCCTGCCCTTACCCCATCTCAATCTACTAAACAAGTATACTACTTTACGAAATTAATCCTTGCGATCAAAATATTTCTAGAATACTGCTCATTATGTATAGTCCTTGAAATTGGCTAATTACATCGGTTGAGAAATACACCACCAAAATCGACTTTCCCAACAATCAAACAAACAAAAAAAAAATATCACAACAAGCAACAAACAAAGCTAAATTCTGAGACGTACATATAAATGGTGCATAACCTAGATGTAACAATTGAGAGCAATTAAATGAAAGGCTGACCCACACAACTGGACATTGCTTGCACTCGATGAAGTAACACTGGATAAGCAGCGCATTGGCGACGGGTTTATATTTAACCGGAGCTAAGGAATTGCTTACATGAGGATAAACACTTGTATAAATGTACCGTCTACTAGTAGGCTTTCTTTCATTTGATAAATTTAATCTTCTAGAAGTGATTTGAAACGGGCATAAACCTGTTTTTATCGACATATAACTCAAGAGGAACTGCGCAAATAAATTATTCACAACATGTATCACACCCTGTCGACAGAACGACAAGGTCCACGACAGGCCTAACACTCTATCGAAAGAAAGACAAGGTCTGCGACAGGCATGTATACGCTGTCGACAGAAAGACATGGTTCACTCCAGGCATAACACCCTGTCAACAGAAAGAAGCTACTCCCGTATGATGAACATTCGTTCTTTTCTTTTACTCCTTACTTTTTGTATTATTTTGCCTTAACACCAAAGCAGATTTGTCGAAAGTAGCTCATACTGCTCATTATGACTCCAGTGTAGCATAGGTAAGCTTACTTTCTATTGACCAGTTTGATGGACGATCACAATATTATTTTCGTTTAAAATTTTTGTGAATTACAGAGCAACCAAAAACATCTACTTGGCATCTAGGTTTTAAAAGCTGATTGCCCAGGGATAACTTAGAGATTTTACCGTCGCTAACACTTAAAGCACGAGTCCTTTTTAAGGCTGCCGTGGACAGTGTTCTAAAGATGGCGGTGATATACGTAGGTGAATACGGTAAGACGCGTGATCCTTATAGCTACTTGAGACAGTATTTGACTAAAACGTTACGGCATGAATACAACAATACAATTGGCACTTTTGATGGTACCAATGAGAACGTGGATGAAATCCACATGAGAGATTCTTATCTTCTGTCGGTTTTATGACTGGAAACAAATGTGAAGGTTTGTGCTAAGAACGAACAAACTGTAAATTCCTTTGCAAGATGTAACACCTGTAAAATAATATTCCGATAAATAGCGTACGCTCCCCAACCTGTACTGCTACTGATGTATTTATTGGATGATCAGCACGGGTTTGGGGTGGGCTGACTTATCGGACGGGTTTGGGACGAGATTATTTATCAGACAGGTTTTGGAATGGGCTTTTTTTTACGGACGGGTTTGGAATGGACTGATTTATTAGACGGGTTTTGGGGTTAATAGATTTATCGGACGGGTTTGGGGTGGGCTGATTTATCGGGAAAGTATAATACATAATCAAAAATCTTGGCAGTTTGGCAAGGAAACTAGGTCATTACAAACCCAATTTATTTTTCATATGTTAAGTGATAAATGCACATGTCAGATTGCCTAATCATAAGTGCAACAGTGTGCTACAAGTGATAAAAAACGTATTACATACTTTGCCAACGCAATTATCATCGCTGGTTATCTCTAACCTGAGAGAGAGAGAGAGAGAGAGAGAGAGAGAGAGAGAGAGAGAGAGAGAGAGAGAGAGAGAGAGAGAGAGAGAGAGAGAGAGAGAGAGAGAGAGAGAGAGAGAGAGAGATCAACCATTTAATTTTTGGAGGGGGGATTTAATATAGCATGAGAAACATAATCTTAGTGCGATACTCTAATTTACAGCACAAAAGCGAACTATATCCATTACATTAGGTTCAAAAACTATCTTGATGTATAAGAAAACAATATCACAGGTACAAAAAAGTTATCCCTTCCCACCAGAAAATTAAATGGTTATTACGTTAAATTTCACGTGGTAACCCATAGAATAAATCCATGAATAATAAATATCCTGTTTTATAAATTTGTCTAAAAATAGCGGATCAAAACAGTTTTGCCCCTCCAAGAAACATTATTGTGCATTGCAACGAATCATCCCATCGTCGATATAGTAAATAGTCTTTTATTTCCTTAGTAATTAACGTAAAAACACCAGCGATTTGTGTGTCTCGGACTACACAATGAGGCGTGAAATGGTATGTTACCCTAGTATTCGCACACCTTCCCGTTTATCTGTACCCACTTACCGATTTTATAAAACAAAAACCATCAGGGGATTAAAAAATGCACAAAACTCGGCCATTTCATTCATTAATTTATAAAATGTGTGTGTGCGCGTGCGCGCGTGCGTGTGTGTATGAACTGATCAGAAGTCATTTTCTTCCAACAGAAAGATTGTTGGTCAAGATATATTTAATTTTTCTCTTTATTGCATTAACTGTATCAAATCACGAATTGTTAAAACCTTCTTAAAAATAACAATTAACAGAGTCTGGATTGTACTGTAATCCCCCATATAAAAGACCCCTTTTAAGTGAGATCACCCTTTTATAAGACAGATGAAGATTATATTTCCACCCTTTTATCCTGCTCATGATTGATCACACCTTTTATAATGCCAAATTTTCATTTCAAAAGTGTTTGCATTATATAGAGGGACCACTGTATATATTATATGCTAAATTTATGTTAATTTGGAATCCATGTGCTTACAGATCTGCATAAATTGTCCATAAATAATACCACACGAATAAATAATACCTTGCCCATTCTTTCCATGTTGTATAAAATCTTGATTTTGCGGTAGAGACATTGAATAATTGATAGCCAGTTTTCCCTCTGCACAATACCATAACAGTGAATATACGCTATAGTGAAGGAGCCTAATATAGAGATGTGTTATATAAAGGCCCGGTAACTATAGTGCATACAAATATGTCAAGATCATATTTAATGATTTAAATAACGTTATAGGTAAATCTCCAAAAATAAATGCTTTTTAATTATAGTTCATACAAATACAAAAATTATATTTAATTATGTGAAATCACAATATCATTGATTCCATTAAACAAAGAATTCACATTTAGTGGAGCTGATTAAACAGCAACGACAAAACACAATGCCATCAATTTAATGAAACCCAGGACCATACCACATTTATAGGCGGGGCAGTTTCTTTTTTAATACTGGATGGCTTTACATTGAGGTACCAAGGTATTGTTTCAAGCAACGGTATCCTTTTCGTAGTGTTTGATGGAAACTCTACGAACAAATTGCTTCAAGGAACAATTATGTTTCCTAAAATGGAATCCAACTTATCTGAACCATTTAGAGAACAAGTAAACCTTTTGGGCAAACATTCCTAAATAAAATAACCCAGTCAATAGGAATTAAAAGTATAATAGCCAAGAGAAGAAACGTATACACTCGCTTATAAGTCAAATCCAACTACAAATTGCACATAAACAGATCTGTCCGGGTCTAAGCAGTAATCAGTGGAGCAAATAACAGCCTCTGATATGCTGGAACAATATGCTATCAGGATTTTATTGTTTGCCGTTTGATTCGACGTCTGCGGGGGTACATACGGTAGCTATTCTGGAATCGAAGTGCACCGCTGAAAATGTTAAATCTGTCATATCCAGCTGTTTGATTATTAGCATATACTTCTAAATTTAGTCTTTCTTGTAATCCAGTCTGACGACAAATATTGCCGAAACAGCTAAGCTAATCTGATTAAAGATAGCGTCATTGTTTAGAGCAGGTCCCTCATTATAACACCACCATGGCTAGACTTGAAAGTGTACTATGATAAATCTGTGGTCGTCTGATGTTGGCTATATAGCACGAAAAATAGAATTAAACTATTTATAGTGTGGTGCATGTTCATACCCATGTAATATAACGTTGTTGTACATGTACTGAAGTGGTATATTATTGGGAATCAACTGAAAGTTAAAGATGGGTTATTTAGTTCATTATCACGATCAATAATCGATTTTACTCGAGGATATTTTCTATATTTTTCATGGGCTATACCATATTTGTTGGTACTGGCTTAGTTGCTTATATCGCACAGAGTCAAAAGCTTTAGCAGTACAGCTGTCGCCTAACACATTGTCCGTCAATGATTGCACTGGATAACAAAAGACTATACTAACTTGAAACTGTTAGTCGCATATTTGACTTTTCCAGGAAAATTGTGTGTCAAAAATTCAAACTCCTTTTATTCAGTTATGGAGAAATCATAACCAAACGCTTGGTCAATTGACTTTTCCTGGAAAACTGCGTATAAAAATCCCCGGCCAAATCATACCAAAGATCTTAAAAAAATGGTACCAACAGCTGCCTCGCTTGATGCTCAGCATTAAGAGTTTAGTGTTAGGACTGGTTGGCTTGGTGTCAGGATAATGAGACTGGTTGGGACATAATGTATTCGGCATGGTTCCCAAATGCTATACACCATTATAAGCCGTCACACTGCAGACATCGTAGCAACACGACTGAATTTTTTTTTTCAAAGCTACGCTAAATCTCTCTCTCTCTCTCTCTCTCTCTCTCTCTCTCTCTCTCTCTCTCTCTCTCTCTCTCTCTCTCTCTCTCTCTCTCTCTCTCTCACACACACACACAGAGTTTAACCTTTCTTCAAGCAGACATATTGTCATTTAAAAAATGCATGAGTTACTTACTAATTATGCCAATGTCTATCAGTGGTACCACACGATTCTGTTAACAAAATCGTTATTCTGAAAGACTTTTTTCTTCCATAAACCTTTTTAACTTCTATATACATTTTTAATTGCAATACAGCCATCTTACGACAGGATGGGAGAAATATAGCTAATTGTTCAGTACAGTTAATTTGTTGGCAATTGCGACTTTTTTTCCCATTAAGCAGTACTTTCTGTAGGATTTTGTAAATGGTAGTCTCATAGCCACATTTATCCCTGAAATGATAGTCCATAGTATAGATATCAGTAGACCAAGTTTTAGATGTTCTAGACCAAAACAGGGAAGGTTCTGGAAGCAGGGACTATCACTACTGGGATCTCTGGTATAAAAGTGAATAAGCACCAATCTTTTTTCCATGTAAGTAATGCTCACAGTTTATGAAGAGTTTTTCAAGAACTGATTTTTTATCTGATTTATTTTAAGCTACAAATACCTTGCAGCGATTTATCTCGACCGAGCAATGCTGGAATACTGATCACTGTAAATGGGTATATCCTTAATAAGGTAAACAAAGTGAAACTCCTTGCAAGAAGAAAACATCATGGCAATTGCTCCTTTAGAGTTTTAACTTATCTCAATGAATTAAAAACATTGTAATGTTTAAATAAAACTAACAGCTTGGTGTGCTTTAGATGTTCTGTTTCTGTACCCCTCTCCCCTCCCGAAAGGACACATGTAGTGAATCAGAAATGGTACCAATTTGTGACATTGCCCAAAATATGCAAAAGTAAGTTATAATTCACCAATAAATTTGCGGTTCTTGAAAATTACATACCAATATTTCTGTCACCAATAACAACCAATCAAAACAAAGCAGGAAATTGATAGATAGAATATACATTATGCTTATTGATAGTGTAATGAGTACTGTATCATATGTGTATCCCTTAAGGCAGTTTTAAATTTTCTCAAATTTCTGAAATTTATTTTAAAATGTATTTCTAATTGATTCATACATATGAAGTGGTCTTCAGTTTAAATGTGTCAAAGAATTACCAGCAATTACCTATGCCTTAGCAGAAACCTCTATATAAAGGGTACTTGCTCAAAATGGACACTGCTCACGAAATATATAAAGAACAATTGTCCATAAATAACTTGTGTTTCTTGAGTGTTCTTTATAGACGAGTTTCAATTATTTACAGCATAAAGTGTTCGACCATTTATTTGGTGCAAATAAGACTAGCATGGCTTATTTCTGTTGACTTTTATCATCATACTGTTCATCTAAAATGAATTACTGTGTAGACTTATGCATGTAATTATACCCTGCTACACTGGGTAATATTAATGTATACTACTATAGGTGGAATCATGAAGCTACACTGTAGTGCTAGGCTTTATTATTGATTAATGAATGATACAAGTCATTTAGAGATATTACCCACTTCGAAAGGCAATCCAAAAGTGGATAGGTTAATGTAGCACAGCCTGTGCCACAATATAGCACCAGTATATATCACTTAACTACACTCGACTGCACCTTACACCAGCACATATGTAATATGATCCATACACGTTGTGTTAGATGTATTACTAACCTAATTCAAGTGGAAGAGTTGATGATTAATAACAGAGGCATTTAATACTGTGTTTGAACTCTGGATGAAACTCAATATTCATGAACAGCATTGGGTGATGCAAAATGACCAGCATTTCTTTAATTGTACTGATAATTAGTTATATAATTTATGGCTAAATATATTTACCTGGATAAGTGATCTGATTGGTTTGCTTAAATATTTATACCGGAAGATAGTCTGATCATAATAACAAATACAGCAAAATTAAATTGCACAACACTCTCTCACTATAACGCTATCCATAGCAGCCATGAAATGTACCACCTAATAGCGAGATCGTATTGTAAAGAAGTACATTATATAGCACGCCATCATCATAACCTGTACCGTAGCTGTTGCCGTATTCGACCACTCCACTGGGTTACTCTTTCGACCAGTGCGTGGTGTCACAACATTTATCGTGGGACGATCGCTCTTGAGAATATGCCCAGGTTTGTTGCAACCGTAGCACACAGCTTATCTTTCTTACCAGGGGTTACATTATTTACCCTTTGGACTTTCCTAAGCCACGGAACTGATCACGGCTGGGATTATCTGCCTAAGATGTGTCAAACCGTTAGCTTTCCTAAAGTCAGGGACGCTGGTTAGATCCTTGCCACTCCATGTGGTCGGACGAGAGTGTGCACTCTCATATCGCTCAACAATCACACTGATATCTTCTAAGATTGCGAAAACACGCTCCGTCAAAAATATTATCAGGTCTTTCCGATATGTAGGACATGTTCTTTCAAGATCTCTTCCCGTATGCCTTCATAAGTAAGTTCGGCTCCTGTCGTTTTCATCCATTTGTCGAAGAGCACGCGCACACGAGTATGAAATTGTGCGATTGTCTCCCTTGTTTTCTTAGACGACTCTAGCAAAAGTTTGCAGAAACTTTCAACCAAAAACTCACAATGCCATAATAGCAAATTACTTGAGAGTGACGTATTCATCTACTTCAGTGGGCGTCATATTATGATGATGCTATGCTTTGCCCAAGCTGCAGATGAGATAGAGTTAGATTATGCTACAAAGCGGATGAAGACAGAATCAGTGGATATTGTAAATGATGGTGTTGAGGAATTTATATGACTTCTTAACTTGATGAAGAAAGGAACGTATGAAGATAAATATTTAATGGTATCGGATACAGATAAAACAAGTGTAAAGATGATGGAAAGTTTTGAGATTATTAATGAAGATAGTGATCCAGAAGATTTGGATTATGACGAGGATTTTCTGTCTTCAAAGAAAGAGTAAAGGATGTGATAGATGTTGTAGACAGGAAGACAGAAGTATGTGGATTTGTGGGTTAGAAGGAGAATGTAACGGTGGAAAGAATTTACAATGGCTACTGCGAGACAAGGAGAATTGAGACTATCAGAGATTGTATGGAAGGTGGATAGAAGACGATTCATTATATAAGCTATAAGCTTGTTAATGTTGAATTAATCCCGCTCTAGACCAAGAACCTTATGTATATACTTTAAATTGATAACTGAGTTCGTATATATATATATATATATATATATATATATATATATATATATATATATATATATATATATATATATATATATATATATATATATATATATATATATATATATGTGTGTGTGTGTGTGTGTGTGTATGCATGTATGTGTTATGTATGTATGTATGTATGTATGCATGCATGGTAAATGGCAATATGAACATGGACATTATTTGCAGACTTTCTTTATTCTATATGGGAATTATTGATTATTTCCCTTGAAATGTAGATGTCTGCACAATGTTTGACATGCATAGTGTTGACCTTACTGTAGACTGCAACACCGATTCGAAGTTGACTTTAAGCTAGAATGGTAAGCTATTTATTCAAACTATTTATCAAAGCTATAAATAGCTTAAAGCTCATCATGCCCAATGCCAGTCATTGCTATAAACTACCACACTGCAGACATCGTAGCGATATGATACAAATTGTTAAAGCTACATTAAAAATCCAAATCGCACAATCACACACACACACACACACACACACACACACACACACACACACACACATACACGATTTTACCATCAGCTAGTGAGATTGAATTTATGACAATACTGGCCTTTTAATAGAAACGGTGTTATATTAAAGGGCCTTATATCGAGAGAATGATGTACTTCACAAAGAGAAATAATATATGATAATAACTGTCTTACTGAATTTATTCTAAATGGACGTTTTTATTACGGAAACCATACAATTAAATTTACTAACAATGATTCCTGATCTCGTTGATGTTGTGTTGGTTTTTTGGTTTTGTTTTTTAGTTTTATGTTGGGATATAAAGGGTGGGTGGGTGTTTGGGTTTTTCAATGCACCCAATTGAAATCTATCCAATATATTCTGCAGGCGTTGCCAATAATTAGGAATCTGTGGAAATAAATGATTCACAAAATCAAAGAGGCGCTCTTTTTCATCAGCAAAATGCAGTGTATATGTTTGAAGTGTCCTCGAACTCTAATCATCATTAGATTTGCTAAAATTAGTACTTCTGAGATACAATAGGTACTTAAGAAAACAATACACTATTTTACTGTTGTTAGTCCTTCGATTATGAAAGAGTAAAGATAGAATTCACGGATGATACGGCAATAGTAGAAATGGTGCAGTGTAAAAGTATGCACAGAGACTGGCTTGCGACAGACATTCATCTACACAGTGTTGCCGGTATAATTTATTTAACAGTGTAACCATAAACCAGTACTGAGGTTTAACAAGACAGATTTCTGTTTTATTGATGTTGATTTATTAATTTTAGAAACAAAATGGGGATTTATTTCCTTAATATTAATAATGGCACTGCCCTCACGTTGATCAAAAGATATGAGCACCTGATCTAATCTTGTACAAATCCGGATTTAGTTACCTCCGTAGAGTGGTACAAATACAGTTTTGATGCAATTTGAATGAATACCAATTACTTTTGTGAGATTGGATACATGTTTGAACCTAATCACTTTGACTTTGCATAGTTTATTAAGTTCGAACCTTAGGTTGAAAATAAAGGAAGATGTTAAAGAAGAAAGACAATTATGACCCGATGTTTGTGCTAATCTAACCACGTGACTATTAATCTTATACTATACATTACCAAAAGAATCGTAGCCAGTCACCAAATTAGCCTATATTAATCACCAAATGAAAATACATGTAATCACCAAACGAGTCACCCATAATCACCAAGTGAGTCACTATCAATCACCAAGTGAATCATCAGTACTAAACGAATCAATATCCAATCACAAAATTAGTCGCTATCAGTCACCTAGTAAGACGTGGTAAGTCAATAAAAATAAGTCAATGTCAATCACTAAATGAAAAAATTATTCATGAATTGAGTACAAACAGGGAGTTGTGTTCATTTTTAAAAAAAACACAGCAAAACAAACTGTTGCGTTCAAGTGGCGTCTAAAATTAAAATATCTACAATTGTGTAAAATTAAAACATTACATATATCAAACCCAATGGAACTTAAACGTCTGAAAAATGAGAGATCAATGTTTAAGAAAATATAAAATCACCGTAAAAATGTAAACCATATTTGTGCTCAAGTTGTGATTTTATGAATAGCGTGATATACCAATTCGATTTACCACCATGCATCGCAAGTATGTTGATCGCTGCCATTCGGATGATTTTGGTTATTTATGAAACAAGAATTAACCGAAAAGTTACGAATGATAGAACTACATTTTCTTTTTCATTTACAACCTCACGGTCAATCCAACAATCAATCAGATCAAAAGTCCAAATACTTTGGGTTTTATTTTTGGAAAAGAAATTTTTGGCGAACAAAATGCATGTACTTCAGAGGCATAATTTTCTCTAAATAGCTGAAAAGCTTCCGAATGATTCATGAGTGAAAAAACGTCATTTAAAACATTACCTTTTAACGTAACTTTCCATAACGCGAAGTTCAGAGCTTTTTATGATAGGTTGCCAAATTAAGTGGACCGAGAATTCCAAGGTCATCAGCACATGAACCTATTTATAGGTGCATGTCAGATCTACTGGTTATTAGTATACATCGGTTTTAATCAGCCTGCTTTTGTGACGTTAATCTGGAAGGGTATAAAATAAAAATAATTTATAACGGTTATAAACATCCTGCGTATATTAACACAATTTGTCGCTAAACATGTAGTGCTGCAAGATGCGTAAACGTGTACATTTAAGAACAGACAGGTCATTTCTAAATACCTTTTTATAGGAAACTCCAGGGTATAGCTCACAATGAGCGGACCTGACCTACCTCATAGATTGTAGTTTATCGGGTAATCTAATGTTCGCTCATTTTCGCACGTTCAATGCAATGCAAAAAAAGAATATCACAAATATTTCTTTTTCTAAAATTTAAATTTGTTTTAGAAGTCAAATCGAACAAAATTAAAGTTTAGAGATTTAAAAAAAACAGCTTAATGGGGGTGTTTTAAAAGTTCAAGTCTCAAAAATTGTAAATTATATGGTAATTACAAATGTGTAAAAAGTCTGGATAATTACAAATTCATCTAAATCGAGACGTATTATGCAGTTATGCCTCGCCAATGTCACGGAAACAGTTTTCAAATTCACACGGTTGGTTAAACAACCATATCTGCGTAGGCATATAAGGCAAGTCCCGGTGCAATCAGTATATACCCAGCTACGTCGAGGAATAAAGATCTAACAGATCCTGGTATAAGATATTCTTTCGGCTTCTGTTTAAGCAAACTGCACTGACCGTGATACGCTCTCTCAGTTCGTGTCGGTGGAACATTGAGGTCTGTACTATCAGCACCTGGTTTTATATTATTCAGAAATGTAATACGGTAGGGTCAAGTTGGTAAAAATCTGACAGATTTTTCCATTTGGTTCGTGTTTGTCATATCAGTATATCTTCAGTCTTCGAGACTGAAAGTTGAAAGATGAAATATCGAATATGCTTCCATCTGTACATCTCTAAAACATGAAAGATGGAATATGGAAATATAGAAGACGATTCTATTTTCCTGCTTATTATTTTCGAAGATTTATCACATGGCTGGCGTGAGACTTTAAAGAAAAGAACAACACTAAAAAGCTTTTATAGAAAATTTACTGTAACTTGATTCCATTTCTGAAAGTTGTGAAATAAACCATATAGTTATCTCAGCAAATTACTACATACAGATCGAACACGTGGCTATAAGAGATCTGAACCATGAAATAAATAGCTTTAACCTGACATACGTAAATTGCTTGATCAATTTAACAAGCCTCTGTTCAATCAATAGCTTGGAAATAATACGAAGCAGATAGCAGTTGGCTGTAGACCTCGGCTAAAGAATATACATGTATAGGGTTAATTTCGTCTGGAAACAAATGACGCCATAGTGTCATTGTACTGGTACCAAATGCACTTGTAAAGACCATTGATTTTTTTTTAATTTAAAAAATTAAAGGTATTACTGAATAAAGCCGAGATCCTGAAGTAGGCCCGGTTTCATAACTTAAAATATTAAATACTTTAAAAATTCTCTCCAATAAAAAGGATATATATATATATATATATATATATATATATATATATATATATATATATATATATATATATATATATATATATATGTATGTATGTATGTATGTATGTATGTATGTATGTATGTATGTATGTATGTATGTATGTATGTATGTATGTATGTATGTATGTATGTATGTATGTATGTGTGTGTGTGTGTGTGTGTGTGTGTGTGTGTGTGTGTGTGTGTGTGTGTGTGTGTGTGTGTGTGATTTTCTTTTCAATCCATGGCCCCCTTGATTTCAGGAAATACTACAGCTGGTCCATTATTGACATTATTGATCTTGAGAAAGATATTATTTCTCTGCCTGATAAACTGTAAAATCTGTGTGTGTGTGTGTGTGTGTGTGTGTGTGTGTGTGTGTGTGTGTGTGATGTCTTAAAACAGAATTTGAATAGCCTTTACGCTCTGCCAGATGTATTGGCAACATTTTAACATGATACCTTGAAATTCAGCCGGAGACGAAGGATGTTATTAGAGTATTCCGATTAATTATCCAAGGGTTTGATGAAGATTATACGAGATAGGAGCAAAAAATAAATAAAAGGCATTCCCCCCCCAAAAAAAACAAACAACCATAACCCCCCCCAAGAAACACAGGAAATTAATAAAATGACTTTTCACGTGATTATATCCCCATATGGAAATTGAAGAGCACATACATAGTTTTTTTTCCTACTAAAGGCCTGAAAGAAAGGATATAAGATATAGTGAAAACAATGGCGCAGAATAAAATGGATTTTCAAAGAGTTTTACTCTAGACCATGAAATTAATCAAGACTGCAGAGGTTGCAAGCACAAACATGTGCTATATCAGGCTCTGAAATTAGCTATATAATTAACGGGTAATAAATAACATCATAATTATTAAATATTATTTCTCACGACAAGTAGTAGCATACAAAGAAATATGAACTGAGGTGGCCGGGCTCAAAGGAGAAAGACTGACACGTGGGCACGACACAAGGGCAATGTTCGTTTAAACGAAAGATTGCTGTCTAATTTTGTAATATTTCATTAAATAAACACATAATTGCAAAGTTGCAATAAATTCTGTCAAATAATGTATAAGGTGGTGGGTTTTTGAGATCCTCTATCACTCAACATACGTGAAGCAAGTTTTCATTGTAACATCATCGGCCATTTCCGGAAACTACCTAAGTACCTCTAGAAAGAGAGGAAACAAAATGCCATGTTAGGAACAGGTAATATAGCGCTTGCACACACCTTTGGTTGAAAATAAAGGAAGATGTTAAAGAAGAAAGACAATTATGACCCGATGTTTGTGCTAATCTAACCACGTGACTATTAATCTTGTATTATACATTACCAAAAGAATCGTAGCCAGTCACCAAATTAGTTTATATTAATCACCAAATGAAAATACATGTGAAAATACCAAACTAGTCACCCATAATCACCAAGTGAGTCACTATCAATCACCAAGTGAATCATCAGTACCAAACAAATCAATATCCAATCACAAAATGAGTCGCTATCAATCACCTAGTATGACATGGTAAGTCAATAAAAATAAGTCAATGTCAATTACCAAATGAATAATTATTCATGAATTGAGTACAAACAGGGAGTTGTGTTCATTTAAAAAAACAGCAAAACAAACGGTCGCGTTCAACAGTTGGCTGTAGACCTCGGCTAAAGAATATACATGTATAGGGTTAATTTCGTCTGGAAACAAATGACGCCATAGTGTCATTGTACTGGTACCAAATGCACTTGTAAAGGCCATTGATTTTTTTTTTTATTTACAAAATTAAAGGTATTACTGAATAAAGCCGAGATCCTTAAGTAGGCCCGATTTCATAACTTAAAATATTAATTACTTTAAAAATTCTCTCCAATAAAAGAGAGAGAGAGAGAGAGAGAGAGAGAGAGAGAGAGAGAGAGAGAGAGAGAGAGAGAGAGAGTGTGTGTGTGTGTGTGTGTGTGTGTGTGTGTGTGTGTGTGTGTGTGTGTGTGTGTGTGTGTGTGTGTGTGATTTTCTTTTAAATAAATGGCCCCCTTGATTTCAGGAAATACTACAGCTGGTCCATGGTCCATTATTGACATTATTGATCTTGAGAAAGATATTATTTGATAAACTGTTTGTGTGTGTGTGTGTTTGTGTGTCTGTGTAATACAGCGCTTGCACACACACACACACACATAATGTGTGTATCTGTTGAATTTAAATGATATTGTCTTGTTGTTAGTCTTTACATGTATGTCGTATTTAAAAGATTTTATTCTAGTGTTAATATGTCTCGTATATGCAGGGCCAGATTAGGGAGGAGGCTCAGGGAACACGTGCTTCGAGGCCTCATAGTCATTCCCCTCATGTCGTGGATAAAACTACATCTGCTTAAATAAACCAAATATTGGCCTAAATCGTCTAATACTTTCACAAAATATATCTATGATAATTATATACATATAAATGACAGTCTAAGAACATCCTTCAAGGTGTATTTATGGATCCATAATGGTTTCCCCCGTCCTAAGTGCTAGCATAAAACCATCCACTCCCCCGTTTTAATCCAGCCCTGCATATATGAATGATTTAAGTGATATTATCCTGATGTTAGCACACACACATACACGCACGCGCGCACACACAAACACACACACACATACATACATTCATACACGCGCGCACGCAAGCGCGCGCTCGAGATTTTAATACATATTGACAGTCTAATCGTTTGAATTCTCAAACGTGATAATTTTCGATTTCACAGCTAACTTGCAAGGATGATCTCCTTTGTAATCTATCCACCCTATCCACCCCCACTCTCGGTCTTTAAACTCTAAAACATCTATAACAATAAACAACAAAACAATATAAAAAGCAAACAAACATAGAAGTTTCTTCCAATAGTAGACGAAGAATGTCGAGGCCCTATGGCATTTTTCAAGCCTGAAAAAGACATTAAAAGATTAAAAGGTATTAATTGTATCTTACATCTTAATTACATGTCCCAATGACGTTTCTCAGGTCTAAAAATAGACGAAAGGTATTAATTACAGCCTGAAGTCAAACATACTTCAGGCGAACCTTCGTGCTATTTCCAAAGATAACCTGATTATGTAATGCGGACGTGAGCCACCACACTCGTTCTCACAAGGAAAGTTTTGGATAGGTTTTCAGTTGCTCTGGCAAGATATGATCTCCGATTTGCATTGCAAGATTTCTACACTATATCAGGGAATTAAAAGTGTTCTTATCTGACTACATTCGTGACACGAGCGGCGGCTTCGTTTAGGCTTTCGATGCTAATTAATTCCCTAATGAGTTCACGTATACATATGAATAATTTGAATATCCAAAGACTCAACTTGTAAAACATTTAATAAAAGACAAAAAATTTAGGCCTGAAAAAACATATTCTTTTAATAGTATCTTTTATTTTAATTTTTGTAACAAAACACTTTTTGACAAAGGTTTAAAGTTAATAAATCACGTAAGCCTGCACTGCACTGCACTGCAAAATTACCCATGATTTAATATGCAAAACTTATCTCCTAATAAAAATATGTAAATTTGCATATTGTAAAGTATTTTGGTAGCATCAAAGACTCCACGGATCTTAAATCATAATGGCGGTTGTTGAGTTAACACGCTAGATTCCTGTGCTGGAGTACACGGTTCAATTCTAAGGCTTTGTGACTTTTGGAGCCAGTTTCAAGGTCTACTTTACTTTCCCATGATTACCTCGGGTCATTACAGTTAAAATACTTTTAATATCGAGAAGCCATAATTTTGTTATGTCTGGTCATTCAATAAAAGCAATTAAATGTCCTGCAGAACTCTTTGACATTGATGAAGAATATGGGAATACGAGAAAGACGTATTTTATTGGATAAGTTCATTTAAAATCCCAAATCACTAATACTGTAAAACAGAAAGTCTAAAAAAGCTTTCAGAAATATGAAGAACACAAGTGATATGCTCCAGTATTAAAAGTTATTAATATTAGTTATCTACTATGTGGCAGGAATCTCTACTAAAGGACACTTACCTACCATATGACTTATGTATCATGTGACTAATCATTTGTTGTATTTCTGTATACACTGTTGTATTCAGTCTTATACTGTGTGTATATATATATATATATATATATATATATATATATATATATATATATATATATATATATATATATATATATATATATATATATATATATATATATATATATATATATATATATATATATATATACATACATATTGTTCATTTATTTATTTTCACACACACATTTTGTTCATTTATTTATTTTGAGACAGAGTTGTGCTCCATAAATAGATACTGTTTACGAAACAATTTACACAACTCTATGAATTCTAACAAACTAGCGAAGTATTTCCAATAGAGAGGATCACGAATAAGCGCTCGCGCCTGCGTGTGTGTATGTGTGCGCATGCATGATTTGGCTTTTTAACGTAGTTTCAGTAATTTTCCAGTTATATTGCTACGATGTCTGCAGAGTGGCAGTTTTTAGTGATGCCTAGCATGGGGGCATCATGTTGCAGACATGTATCTTCATGTCACACCCAGTCACATTATTCTGACACCAGACCGACCAGTCGTAACACGAGTCTCTTAATTTTGAGCACCAAACGAGGCAACTTGTACTACCACTTTTATAAGTCTTTGTTACGACAAGGTCGGGTTTAGAACACGCGACCTCTCGCATCCGAGAAATACGTACATGAAATTTAAAAAAGAAAATGTGTATAAGACAAACTTGCTTAATTTAAAAAGAAAGAGTAACAAACAAAAGGATTCCGATTTCAACAAATTTATAGACATAGAAAAATTAACATTATCATTAGGAATGCTTGAGACTTGCTATCTGATGCATGTCTGTCATAGGGAGTGAGATAATCTGTCATTACATAATGCATTTCCACAATAAATAAATAAATACGGGAATTTTAGGCCCCATTGGCCCTGCCCAGCTCCATTTATATCCGCCACTGTTGGAAGGGTTGCTTGAGCAGTTGCTACGCCACTGTGGCTAATGTATATCAGTCATAGAACGATGTATTCTGCCATCAAACCACGTTTAATGTATGTCTGTCATATGGAACGCTATACAGTCATTCCATTAAACCATGTTGGCTACTGTGTGTCTGTCATATAAAATGATGTACAGTACTCTGCTATTAAATCATGTTAGTTAATGTGCTTATGTCATATAGAACTATGAACAGTATTCTGCCATTAAGGTAGCACTCTACAGTTTCGTATTTAGCATAGGGTTATAATTTTAAAGAAAAAGAATTTCCCCAGGTTTCCTCATGGTTATACTGACCATTTAATACAGACTTTGCATATCTTAGGTATTGTTTAAAGTATCTTTATTTCTCTTTAGTTTTGGTGTATGATTGATGGGTGTAATATGGGTTATAGAGTATACAGCTTGGCCTTATTCCAGATGTGCACCTTTCAAAAAAGTGCTAGCTCCACTTGCTCATTTTTACTTCCTGAATTTCAGAGGTAAATTGGAAAATAAAAAGCCAATAACTTTTTTAAAATATATTTTATGTATTTGGTAATTTATTCATTGAACTCTCAGAAGCTGGTATTGTCTAGTTTGGCAAAATTCATTTTCCCTATTTTAATAGCTGCCAAGTATAGTGTACTTTTGACAAATTCAGGTTGATATTTGGAGCACAAGGGAGCAGTCATTTTAGTTAGCAGTATGCTAAGATCATTTACAATTTCCAAAAGTACAATAACCAAAAAAATATCAGCCACATTACATCAAAGTATCATAGGAGTATGCCAACATTCTCTCTACTGTGCATGTTTTAAATACAAACAATTTCACCTTACATACACCACTCTCCCAGAAGTACATAATAACTGGTGAGTGCCGCCTAAATCATTCTAGCTAATGTTTGTCTATCACAAAGAACGAGGTACTCTGCCATTAAATCATGTTTATATATTATATATATATATATATATATATATATATATATATATATATATATATATATATATATATATATATATATATATATATATATATATATATATCCGCACAAAGTTTTCTTCAAGCCTATACCATATAATTAAACATTAAATTATGTCGATTTGTTTGAAGACAGTGTGTTTCACAACTGGATCATGTCTTGAAAATTCAAACAAAACTCAAAGAATTTTCTTACATTTATCACTTAAAAACTTCAGTTGCACTTGGTAAGTCATAAAGACTTTAAGTCTACCTCCTGGACACTAACCAGCCATATTTTTTTTTAACATCAATAATGTTTACACAGAAAAGACGACATAAAGACACCTCTTGTCGACTCTTACACTGAACTATCAAATCTTACCAAGATTTATGCATGCTTCTGTGTAGACTGGTATTTTTGAAGATCAGAGAGTGTTTTTGATCGTGCAAACTCTCTTCTTGTGTTGTTGTACTTGTTGCGGCGATAACCTTTATTTCCCCTAAATTTATAACCTAATACGAAAAGTAGCAGAAAAAAAAGAACTACTTACGTTGCTGATCATATAACAACTGTGCACATTTTGAGATTTTTACATTTTCGCAGAAATGCCAGGTCCATAAAGAAACTCCAACACACATCATGCTGAATAAGTTAATATAAATTGTACCCGTCTATTAAAATTAAACACTCCCGAGAAGACTGCACGTGAGACTCATACAAGGGGAGGTTTTACCCTCTTAAACATCCAATGCAATCTTGTATTTGTTGACAAATTCTAATGAGGAGTGAGAACCTCAATAATTGTAAAAAAAAAAAAGATTTATTTCAGAAACTTTACATAACCCCAAAACTGGTCATTTTATGTCAATATTTTCAAATTTTGAACTGTGTACTTAATTACTGCTACGAAAAATATTTCAGTTTTTTTTTTATCATTTTATACAGACTCCTGCATGGGCGCCATGAACGTTGCGGCATGCAATGTTTGTCTTTATTATCATGAATCCATGATACTTTGATGATTGCATCTTTGCCTTGGAAACATCAAATTATGAATCATACAACAACATGAAAGTAATCAATTATATAATCAATATGGAAGTTGAAAGCATCAATAATTACGTTAGTTATTAAGCTCATAATGTAGGAACTCAAAGTATCATGTCCCAGCACATGCTGGCCTCTCTTATAACAAGGTTATTGTAATTTAATTCATGTATGTCAATACTACTCAGTTTAACTTCATTTTAGCTTTAGGAAAATGTCAACCAATTTTATCGTGGTTTCAATTGATGAAATACAATATGTTTTGATATTTTATTTATAAAATGGCCTAATTATCATAGACTTCCTTTTAATATCACCTGTACATGCAGGCATCGTACATAACACGATACACCTGCATGGCTCCAAATAGAGCTGGGTACCACGAAGTATTTTGTACCACGGTATATCGCTGTTTTTTTAAAGTACCACTACATATCAAGGACCGACAATTAACGGTTCTGCGGCAGCTCTAGAAACTTTGTTATTTAATTTCCATCGATCAATAGCTGGAAAAATATCTTGTTCTAATTTACATAAAAATACTAGCATCTTATATTCATGTTATTATTTGGAAAAATGTTAATTATCTTGTGATAAAAGAAATGAAAATATTTCATAATCACCCCACCCCACCCAACAAAAATGAAATATACAGTTTCTTACAGTAGATGAATTTGCCATGTGTTTGTTAATTTTTGTATACGTTTTAATGTAAAAGTTGTAACTAAAGTGTGATGATAAAGCGTACACTAATGATCATGCTGTGAAAGACATAGTACTGCCATTAAAGAGTCTGTTGATGAGAAAAAAAAAAAGAAGAAGAAATATTGATAATGAAGCCTTCAGTTTTCTAGCTACGCTATTCATAGTAGGCACTGATGCATTGAGCAGGATGCAAGAACCCGGGCAAGATATTAATTAGAGAGAGAGAGAGAGAGAGAGAGAGAGAGAGAGAGAGAGAGAGAGAGAGAGAGAGAGAGAGAGAGAGAGAGAGAGAGAGAGAGAGAGAGAGAGAGAGAGAGAGAGAGAGAGAGAGAGAGAGAGAGAGAGAGAGAGAGAGAGAGAGAGAGAGAGAGAGAGAGAGAGAGAGAGAGTAAACATAATTCACTCTTACTCAACAAAGAGAAAAATAATTAGTGGTCTTGAAAAATTACATAAAATTGAGACAGAGAACTAATGCGCTCCTGAAAATCGTAGGACGATTTTGCTTTCTTACAAATGAATGGATATATTAAACACATTCACATCACCAGTAAATACCTAATAAACGTCATGTGTTTTAATTTTGCTGCTTTTTATGCAACACGTGTCGGATTATAAATAGTATAGTATTTGTAATATTCACCATTAATTTGTGCAACAATGATAATTTTTGAAATATTTTGGCGTGAATAATGAAAACACCTGTCCATAACATTAACGTACTAACAATATTCTCCAGGAATTTCCATAAATTAATTACTGACGGAAACTACCGACGTACCGGTACAGTAAAACAAGTATCGTGGTACGAACATCCAGAAAAAAAAACTCCGTGGTATATCGGTAATACCGAGCAATATGAAACCGTGTTATAATGAGAAAGTAACCATTGCATAGATTCAACGCTCCAAAGTTACTTACATCTGATGAATATCCTCTCGTGGTGCCGAACAGGAAGAATTAGTTCTTGCTCCATTATTATCCATCATGCTGTATTGTTTCAAGTTCAAGTCCAATTAAGACTGCCTTCTAACTTTAATATATTTTATAGCTTCTTGATGATAATGATGATGATGACGACGACGATGGTAATGATCTCAGACAAGAGGCTGATAAATTATATAATTTTTCATTTTCGCAAGTCTAAATTACACCAATGAATCCACACATCAGCTGAGATCGATCTTCCTTAATATATTTCCAACTCGTTCTTATACAATTTTTGTAATTATCATCTATCACCCAGTTAAACATCACACTGGTAAAATGTTCATGAATTGATTGCTTCAACTTAAAAAGTTTTCATCATGTATTTCTATTCATTCCAGGTAATCTTTCCACATTAATGAAAATAAAACATTGTATTTAGAAACTGACCTATATATATATATATAGGTCTTTTCTCTTAAACTGTAGTATACTTTATGTAATTAATTTCCTGCGGCTATTATATTTTTTTTGGGAATAGAAAATGAAGTTTTTTAAATAAAGGAAAAATAATTTTAAAAAACTGCTATCAGTCTGTATGAAATTAAATTGTTAGACGTAAAATATTTTGCAGGTTTTACTGTTTGTTATTATATAACATTAATAAAGTAATATTAAAAGATATCTTCTGAAACATTATATTCCATCTAAACAAGACTATATTATGTCGGTGATACTGAAAATTGATTTTCTAAAAGAAATACTCAAGCTTTCTGTACTTTTGCAACAGGACTTTTACACATTCTTTCTTCCAGCATAAAATATCAATCTCCTTCATGAATTACATTGCCAATTTTCAAAAACGTCGGAACAACTTCATTTTTCATCCATTACGATAAAATACAATTGTCGGCACAGAAGTTTGAAACAATTGTTTAAGAGCTTAAATCCATTTCTTCACACCCAAACTGTCCATCAGCATCCATGGTGAAGGAAAGATGATGTTAGAATTTTTCCGTTGTCGACTGTATAATTATGTCTGCACAGTTTATCAGTGAAGGCTTCTATGTGCGCTACGTCAAGAACAGAAGTCGATCACTATTCAGTGACTGCTAGGCAAGAAAATTCTAGCCGAAGAAATCAATTTTACATCCATCGCCACTGATTCCATGCTGTGGTCGCGATTTGTGCAATGGAAAGTAGGTTTGTAACAGCACGCACTTGTGGCACAAGCTAATATGAGGTGTGAAAGATAATATGTCATGTGAGTTAATGAAAAATTGCAGACCCTACATAACGAGTGATTCGTGAAATGTGGTGAATTTTTCTTGCAGTTTGCGATGTTATTGGAATGAGTTTACCGCTTTAAGCGCGTGATCAACAATACATGGCAACCAGTAAACTTGGTGGAGGAAGAGCCCGGATAGTCCAGGGAAGAACCATCGACTCACACGAAGCTACTGGCTTTTTCACATACCATGTTGGTCAAGGTCGAGGATTGAATCAAGGTGGACAGAGGCGAGATGTCAGTGATCAGTTAAAGCAATCGTCTCAGACAACTTCACTATCTATGGCTCTAGTTTACACTGCCTTTTCTGTTCATCATACATACATGCATGCATACATACATACATACATACATACATACATACATACATACATACATACATACATACATACATACATACATACATACATACATACATACATACATACATACATACATACATACATACATACATACATACATACATACATACATACATACATACATACATACAATACATACATACATAGAGTCAACTCTGATGGAGAAATAATGCAGCCCACCGGACATAGGAACGAGCAAAACGTAAAGCCATACCAGTCTGTTAAAGACAATGAACAGCAAGATGTACAAGTCATGTTCAGCATTTTTCCTTCCTAATTTACAATCTTTATTTTTTTCCGCAGAGCTCTAATTAAATAGTTTTTACATTTAAATAGTAGTTGTAATTGAGATTATCTAGAAAATCTGCCTTGTTTTAAAGGGGACAAATGATTCGCTTTGTTTAGAGGAAGTTTTCATTAATTTACCCTCCATTGTCATTTCTCGTGATTTCATGTTATTTGCAGCAAGCTAACTATAACTTATTTCCTATGCTTTGAATTTCCAAGACATGACTATCTTCAATGTACATGTACATGCACCTGATTTAAATACGTTTTGTCGGTTATCTGGTGAGTTCAATATATCTGAGTTAAATATGTTTCGATGGTTAACCTCAGACTTCAATGTGCCAGAATTAATATGTTTCGATGGTTAGTTCACTGTATTTGAGTTAAATATATTTGATGATTAACTTCAGAGTTTAGTGTACCAGAATTAAATACCTTTTGATGTTTAACTTCCATACTCAAGCTGACTGCACTCAAATTATTACCAGTGTGAATGTAAATTGAATTTAGACATCCAACCTCTCTTAACAGTTTGATTGCACAGATTTTACAAACATTGCTTAATCTTATTCGCGGTTAAGTTATTAACAAAGGCGGACTGGAGAAGATTATTTTAATTGAGATAGGATTGATGCAGATTTTTGGAGGGTAAATAAATAATCATGATTGGCTACGCTAAACGAAGTGTGTGTGTGTGTGTGTGTGTGTGTGTGTGTGTGTGTGTGTGTGTGTTCCCATACGAAATAATCTCCCTCACGATATTAGGCAGTTCAAGTTTTCCTGTCCAAGGGGAAAGTCTGAAAGACTCAGAAAAATTGATATGTAATATCTCTCGTCAAACAAATTGTCCAAAATTGAAAGATTTTGAGACCCACCTGCAAAGAAGAAACAGGGAAATTCTCTGATGACAAGCGAGCTAGAACTCGGAACAACATAATGAAACAGAAAATAGTCCCCCCCGTACTATGGCGCAGTAGGAAAAAATGCACAGACTACAACCGAGAGGTTGGTGACCCGAAGAGAGAGAGAGAGAGAGAGAGAGAGAGAGAGAGAGAGAGAGAGAGAGAGAGAGAGAGAGAGAGAGAGAGAGAGAGAGAGAGAGAGAGAGAGAGAGAGAGAGAGATATGCCGGCAATCTGAGTTTGATCACGCACTCGATCATATGATGAAATTTGTTCTATCAGTATAACAAAGACTAATGACTTTCTCATAATTTTGTAATTATTTCTGAGAGAAAATTGAATCAACCACGTCATGTACGACTTCTTTTTGTTATGTAATTGAACATAACGTTGTTTTTTTTTTCATACGGGGGATCGTGCTATTCTATTCTATTCTATATCTCTGCTCAGATCTCTGTTATTCCGTCTGTTAATTTCGTATTTTATTTGTATTGTTTTCTTGATCCGTGCAATAACATCGTAGTGGATCATCTCCTAGATAACGACAACCAAAAACCGTTGGGAGTCGGGCGAGAAAGTATACTTTTACTACCTTCCGACACTACTTAAACATTGCTAATGATATTTTCAGAATAACGGACTGCGAGATCGGACAAAATATGCGAGATCGGACAAAATATGCGATATCGGACAAAATATCACATGCTACCTTTTATTGTGATATTTGTAGAGCACCAAATTGTAAAATGTATCAGAATTCTACATGCTACTTGAATATTATATGTGACATTTTCGGAACACCATACTGTAAAATATAACATAAATGTCCATGCTGCTTGAATATTACATGTGATATTTTCAGAAAATCAGACTGAGTTCTGAGAAATATTGTCTGAGATTATTTGAACTAATTCTGCGAGACTGTTTGGGAGTTTTGACAAGAAAATGCAAACAGTCATTTGCTTTCAATTTATTAAGTGTTAATCAGTTATAGATGTTGTTAAATATGTACACAACAATATCCGACATGACTCCAGTCATTTTCAACTACTGGCTTATTCAGCTCGCAACTTCTTGAAACACTTCCATCGCTGTGCGTTTCTTTCGTTTTCCCGACCATTTTTGTTTTGCATTTACACGTTTATTGATTTAATGTAAAGTATAAAATAAAAGGGAACAAAATCTGAGTCTTATTTTGTTACTAATTAAACTCCAGGAGTGATGCTTTTTGGTGGTCCCTGACATTTGTCCTGTATGCTTCCAAGAAAAAACTAATTAAGTCATCGAAATTATCTATATATAATTTCTAAAAATGTGTGTTTTTGCATATGTGTTGAAGAAACTATGTAAACTTTAACATATAATAAGAATTATGCTCCATTATATGTATGCACAAAATACTTATGTTAAACTAATATGACAATAAATAAATTTATATGATTTTCAAATCTTGATTTATGTTCATCAAATAGAGTATGCTTAATTTTTTAAAAAATATACCTATCTGTTTCAGTTTCAACTCTATCCCTCCCATAAACGTTATAAATGAAAATTTTAAAAATTCTTCTCAAACTCAGACCTCACGTGTCTTTTGTTCTATGATAGTTATCTATTATCGTACTCACTCGTCCGATTGTTCAGATATCAGGCGATTAAGACTTACATTATCAGCATTTCTCCTTTCATAAGGTTGGGGATTTCAACTTTTAGTAAGTAAATAAGAATAAAATAGAATGCAGGCTTATCAGCATTATTACAAAAAGTCCTTATATTAATTGTTTTAAAAATAGATTTTTTTTGGGGGGGTAGGGGATGATATGGCGTCCAGTAGAGTTGGTGGAGGAAGAACTCGGGGAAACAACGATAAGAACCACCGACCAATGGAAAGAAACTGGCAATCTTTCCCATATACTGAACCTGAGACTCTGTCTATTGCACGCATTTGAGATGGCAGTGATAGGTACAGGTGAAAGTTTAGTCCACTCGGCCACCCGGGGCCAAAGTGGAAAAAAGAGAATGAACTTATCATGTAATTTGATAACATTGTTTATCACTTCACTATCTTTGGATTCTTGGCTATCTTATCTCACCATAAGTGATTAAGACCATAAGTATCCAGTTTGGCTTAAATATATTAATTGCTGCCTTCTTTAAACAGCTAAAGGTCAGACTGTTTCGCCTACCAATTCCTCTTTCAATCGGCTTAGGAACCGGTTTATCAATAACAGCTACACAAACAGAGGGCAAGAACGCAGAGCAAGAATAATAGGTAGAGTGCACTCTTATTTTTGCCGTTAGCTACAAGCTGTTCATTATCTGCAATTGATTACTTAATTAAGTTGATTATCATTAATGGACTACTTATATATCCTCCCTGTGAGCATGCCCATATGATGAGATAATTTATAATTTAATTTTGTTAAAGACATGATTAAGAACCTGAAATGTATCAATCAATTATTGATAGATCAATTAATCGACGAATCAAAATGCACATATTTTTTATATCTCCCCAACCCCAACCTCGCTAAAGTTTTTGGACTATTTGATTATATTCACTTACCAATCCGAATCTGATCAAAATCGACAAGGTTTGAACTTTCTGTCATACATGACTTACGACGAGTTATATAACATGTATACGATGATGCATGACACAATCGTACAAGTTACGCGTGCACTGAAATGGAGTAATTCAAAATTTCAATTTTTTACTGTTTGCTTAAGGGGGAAAACGCCTAAATTCCTTACTTAATAAAACATATGCAATAAGCAAATACATCGTTTTGAGAACTCTGCTACTGCAAAGTCTGTTTAGTGGCCATGGAAACGGGATAAAACTGCATGAATAATCGTCAGTTATCGCCACCAATTGACCGCTCCGGCGGCCCAGTGGTTAGAGCGTCCGCCTCGGTTGCAGGAGGTCGCGGTTTTGAACCCCGAACGAATCATACCAAAGACTTATAAAAATGATACTAACAGCTGCTTCGCTAGACTCTCAGCATTAAGAGGTCAGTGTTAAGACTGGCCGGCCTGGTGTCAGGATAATGTGACTGGGACATCATGTTACATAAATGCGTCATGATGCCCCAGTGCTAGAAATCATTATAAACTGCCACATTGCAGACGTCGTAGCGATATAGGTGACTTAAAAAAAAATGTTCAAAATCACACACACACACACACACACACAAATACGCTACCAATTGATGATCGATTAATAATCAAATTAATTTCTCAATATCTTGCAAAAATATACATCTGTTTAAAAAATATAACATAAATTACGAAACAGTAGTGACACATTAAAATTAATTTCCATCAATTTGATTAAAAAAATTGGCAATTTCATTGAAAGTGAACAATATGATAATCCGGACAATACTGGTATTCATTTCAAAGCACCATTACTTATTTAGTGGGACAAAAGTTCAAGCAAAGTCCATTATATCTGTACCCCGAATCCTAGAGCCGTTAATCCTTACAGTCCATCGGAATATTTAGGCAATCGAATGACAATTTCCGGAGAAATATTTCCTGCTATTCCCGAAAGTGATTCGATAATTCAGGTTCTTTTGATATCCACTGAAGAGGGGTGGAAATAAACGTGTTTGGATAAACAGTGTTTTAGTGTGATCTGTATGAAAAGTCATAAAAATAATAATTATTGCATATTGTCACAACCTCAAGAAATAACTGATAAACCTTGTAAAAATCAATAACGAAATTCACTCACTGGAGAGAAATGAATCAACTGAAAGTTTATTTCAAAATAACTTATAACTTAGAGATACAAAATAGGAACTATTGATTGACTCTAAAGAAATTATTATATTCAAAAGATTATTTTGTTTTCTAACACCTTACTACATATCTGTTCCTATAATTGAACTCTCAATACATTGAAGAAGCAACATTTATTGCCGACAGATCATTACATCCTTGTAGTGATGGTAATTCTTGGCTGAGCAATGAAAAGCGGTGCAAACTTTATGGATTCAGTCGAGATTAGAAAAGCAGAAGATTCACATTGCTTTGGATCAATTTACCTCAAAATATGCAATCTTCGCAGCTGCTACAAGGACTGGCATCGTTGATGCAAGAGGCAGTGTCTGGACAACAAGAGCAATATTACCTTGTACTTAAGTCAACACTAATAAGCAAAGTACACGTAGAGTCTTGGTAACGCCATGTTGAACATATCCATGCCGCGTTAGTCTCTAGACCAAAAGCAGCAGACGGTAACAAATTTAGTCCTGCTTTTATTGCAATAATTATTACGGGAAAGGAATTACATTAGATATTGACATAGGTTATCTGTTTATACTTGACTGTAGGACAATTGCCTTTTTCAAAAGTTTGTCCAAAACATTCAACAGGCGCTTGGGGATCCGAAGCTTAAGACGTTAAAGAACGATTTCAGTATATTGGATTAGAGATCACCACAATGTATCACCAATGTTCGTACGCAACAAGTTTTTGGTTAATTTTGTGACTGATTTTAATTGAATGAAACTTTAAATCTCGCTAAAGTTTTAAGAAATGGCTGCATATATTAAAATCAAACTTTCTTTTACTAAGCTTAAAACATTAAAACTCTATATTATCGTTTTTTTAAATTAAAAATATGTGGTTAATTATTCATTGTTTTGCTTGGCAAAATGCTCATTTGCTTGGCACTTAGATCTAACTGGTTTCATTTACTAGACTATCGAGGCCTGATTACAATTTCAGTCTTGTATAAATGAAATATAATAATAATAATAATAATTAAGGATTAAAAGAATGTGAACATTTCATACTTGAATTTCTATTTTGACAATGTTTTGAAATTAAAATTAAGAAATGCAAATATTTATATATTTAGTATCCTTATTAAATTAAAATTAAACTTATCTGTAAAAGTGTGTGTGTGTATGTGAATTGGATTGTTTACATAGCTTCAACAACTTTTCAGTGATATCGCTAGAATGTCTGTGTGGCAGTTTATGTCTAGCACTGGGGCATCACGCTGCAGGCATGCAGCATCATGTTCTACTAAATCACATTATCCTGACACCAGGCTGACCAGTCCTAACACTAACATCTCAATGTTGAGCGCCTGGAGAGGCAGCTGTAAATGCCATTTTTAGGTATGACTCATTCGGGTTCGAAGCAACGACTTCCCGCATTTGAACAGGGTGTAACTTGAATGACAGAAAACATACAAATGTACCACAAAATTGTATCTGTTGTCTCCATCTAACTAGAAGGGTCCTAGCGTGATATGTAAAAAGGAAACATTACATTCCAAACAATTATTGAACTTGGCAAATCTTTTTTTTTTAGAAAAAAAAATATGAAGATAAAAAGCGTTAGACAGCTTGACCCCATTTGACCCGCACAGGGATACATAATCTTAAGACAATAGTGGTAGGTTAGTCAGTACGCCATCGTTTAGTATGCCAATAATAAAGTGAATTGAGTGACGGGTTATCTAAATATTGAAATACAAGTATCCATAAGGTGTCCTACTTCATTCTTGACCTAATATCCACAAACAGAGACGCAATCTATGTGACAACGAGTCACAAATTGAATGGATAGTTTATGATTACATAGCATTTTAAATTTGTTTCGAATCAGGGTGAACATCTTCAACATAGAGATGGAATCAAAAAACTGCTCCCAAAATGTCCCTTACATATTGACGGCTTGAAAGTCTGAGTTTCATCTGACCCTTGACACCCCATTTCTGATATTTGGTCACCATAACATAAATTTCCAAATATCAAAAATGGGGTGATAAGGGTCAGACGAAACTCGGACTAACGGCTTGACTGCATCCTGGGACTTGACTCGGGCGGAGGAGTAACACAATTTTGAGCTTGGTGTATAGAGAAGGGGAATACATAAATCTGCCGAGGTGTTATGGAAATATAAGTAAAGAATTTTTTTTTAACTTGAAGCGTTAAACAAAATTTATCCCACTGTCCTAACCATGTGCATAATAAAGGTAAGGAAGTGGTACTGAGTGAAGGGGGGGGAGAGGTGATGTGAATTTATGAAGGAATTATGATCTGTAACCTTTAAAAATCAAAACGTATCTCTCTTATAGTTTTTGGTCTCATAGCCCCACCAAGAGTGGAAGTTGTACTGAGAAAAGGGAAGTATGTTATAATATTATATTCCAAATAAGAACTAAATCAGGTTTTGAGTTATAAAAATATAAATGATACAAAAAAGGTAACCGAAATCTCCACACTAATTTTTATCTTCATCGCATGACTCTCCTCAGGGACATAACCCGAAGGGCAAGAATGATATTGTGGGTAGAGGGATCTATGATGATCTAATGTTCGAAACATGATGTGAATTAGTGGAAGAATTATAGAAATATAAGAATTTCAACAAAAAAGAATTAAAAAAAAGAAAAATCACCAAAATGAGTTCTCTTTATACTTCTTGGCACCCAGAGGAAAGAGTGATATTGGAAAAAGGATAATATATGATTCAGTTATATTCTAAACATCAAATGAACTGGTGAAGAAATTATACGCTCTCCGTCACGGATCACTGCCATCTCACCTCTGCTTGAGTTCGAGTCCAAGATTCGGCAATTGTGGATATGTGAGAAAGCTTGCCAGTAGCTTCTCGTGGGTCGGTGGTTCTTTCCGAGGATTTCCCGGTTTGTTCCACCACCATTAATACTGGCCGCCATGTATAGCATAGCCTATCGAGTGTTGAAAAATGGCGTTATGCCCAGCAACAACAAGAACAATAAATTATGGAAATATATAAGAACTGTTAAAGGAAACTTAAGTAAAACTCTTTAACCAGGAAGTATTCTCGTGATAATAGCGTGTTTCCATCTGCATTCTAGGCTACACGATACTATTTGTTGTAAGAAGCCGATTGATTGTGTGACAGCACAAGCGTTGACCGTTCCACCACAATGAAGTATTCCAAACAGTTTTATCGAACATCGCTTTTCTTGGCTCCATGACGCACTTTAAATAGGGGCAGAACCTGTGAGTGAGAGTGGCACTGATGGTTGGGGAGTATGCGACTATATTTAAAACATAGGAAGAGAATTTGGAAAGCGGTTGCTGAAATAGAAATTAACTTCTACAAAAGCTATCGATAGTCGTGTCCACACACGAACAACCTAAACATTAGATGCCCCCAGGCATCCGGTCATCATCACGCATCACGGCATACAAATGTGTTTGTGTGTGTGTGTGTGTGTGTGTGTGTGCGCGCGCGCGCAATAGGGCATGCATGTTTATGTATTGTTGTTCAACGGCATATCAGCGTAATACTGGCTTGATGGTGTATGTGTGTGTGTGTGTGTGTGTGTGTGTGTGTGTTATGAGAGAGAGAGAGAGAGAGAGAGAGAGAGAGAGAGAGAGAGAGAGAGAGAGAGAGAAAGAGAGAGAGATCTTGTAAACAAAATGTACATGCAGTAGAATAATTAAATCTTGCCTATTTCACTCTATTTCTAGCAAAGCTTGGTGAATATTGATTGGTCTAGGGCGGATATTTGATTGGCAACGAAAATCAATGCATTGTACACATCTTCATAATGTACAGAAATAATGACCGTTTAAGACAGATACGTAATGAAGACCGTGACGTTCTTTTTATTGATGATGATCAAGTTTAAATTTATTGGTCCCCGTATTTGTATCTGTTGATATGCATATGGTGATGCTAATACATCAGAAACAGGCGCATTACGAGTTTACATATTAACTGAATTTTTCAGGGGGTTATAAAAAATATTTTTGCATCTACAAGAGCTCGATTTCTTGAAAAGGGGATGGTGGTTTGTGTCGCTTTCAAGGGTCAGCCTGGCCACTTTTCACTAAGTGGTTGTAATTGGAAAAAAGATCTGTAAGAGGACATAACATTAATAATTACCCAACCCCTACCAATTCTCTCTTTGGCTCTGACGATGCTTTCAGAAGTACAAAGTGTTTATTAAGCGCAGATTGAGATAAAAATAAAATAGTTTCATTTAGTGTGTAAAATTTATTTATTTATTTATTTATTTATTTATTTATTTATTTATTTATTTATACCAAAATCTTTGTTTTTCCATAGACAATTCAGGGGTTTCAAACAAAATTAACATTTAAGTCTAAATGAACGTTAGTTTTCGTCAGCAACAGTTATTGTTTTAAATGGAAAAACACGTGCTTCAAGAAGATATTACAGATTTTCACAAATTCAGCGTGCTGAGATAAAAAGAAAAACAATATTGACTTGACAGAAGCTAAATGCACAGAGTCAATTAAGTATACAAAATAGATACATATGCATTGAAGAATGAATGAATGAAGTAGTGGCGAAATAAAATCTGTATACACGTAAACCCAGGGGTGTATAGGTGGAGTCAACTAGTCAGGTAGTGTGTGTGTGTGTGTGTGTGTGTGTGTGTGTGTGTGTGTGTGTGTGTGTGATTTGGACTTCTGACGTAGCTTTAACAATTTTAGTCATATCGCTACGATGTCTGCAGTGTGGCAGTTTATAGCAATGTCTAGCACGGGGGCAGGGGGGGCATGTTTGATATCAGACTGAATTAGGGTTAATACCATACTTTTCCAGACACTGAGATTAGTAGATTCTTTTCCACATTAGAAACATAGAGCTTATAATTCTTTCCTTGGCAGAATCAAATAAATTTAACATTATGTTCACTGGAACACTGGTTGATAATTAGTATTATAAGAAAGTACTTTAATTAGTTTGAAACCTTTGCCAGTAGCATCTTTAGTACTTCGAAATACGCATCTGTTGATAAAAGCTAGAGCTGTGTAAGACGAAAACTTTTGTACCATGTTGTACCACGTTATACCGCGGTATATCGTGGTTATATCTCGTCCTACCACGATACGTACCATGGTAATCACACTCTTATTTAAAAAATGCGTCTGTAAGTAGTTGAAAATTATCTTGCGCTGATTTACAGCAAACAACAGCATGTTGTAGTTATTACATTAATTATAAGAAAAAAATATAATTATCTTGAGATAAAATAAAATAACACATACTAACTCAAAAATGAAAATCGCAGCTTCCCCGACTCCCAATAAACTAGCAGTGGATGAATTAACACCTGTATAACCTAAAAACTGTATCTAAAGTGAAATAATTAAGGTAACACTATCGGTATCGTGGACACCCCGTGAAAGGCACGGTGGTATTAGAGAAGCTTGTTGATGAAAACAGAAAGTGTTGGCATTAAAGCCTACAACGGACAATCTATACTATTAATATAATGGACAGGGAAACTTCCAGTGGGATGCCAACAATCAGGTAAGATATTTTTCAGAGAGAGCAAGTTAACATCCAGTAAACTCAAAATATACTTACTCAAGGAGCAAGAAAATATTTAGTGGACTTCTGAAATTACGTAATATTCAAACAGAAAAAAGTGCTTTCATGAAGATTCCGAGATTATTCCGAGTCTTACAAAAATAACTTTGTTCTTCTATCATTATCCAAAATCGCACTTGCCAGAATATCTTTAACAACATCGCAATTAGCCACCATGTTTCAATACGTGACACGTGTCAAACATGTGATTAAAGGATTATAAACATATTTTTAATATTTGAAATGAATTTGTGACAAATAGATATGTTTTATAAACAAAGAAAAATCTTTTGAATATTTTGCACTGAAAAATGAAAAACATGATTAGCAAGATTACGAACCGGTACAGTGAAAAAGTACCGTGGTGTGTACCACTGGAAACAAATTGTCGCGGTAATCTGGTATACCGGCACCACCGTACACCTCTAGTAAAACAATGTCCTGAATAGTTAAATTTATCCTTAAAGTTTTGGTACACATCGTTGCAATTAAATAAAACATATAGTCTAATTCTTCTGTTAAAAGTTACAAATATATTCCATCTTTTAGAGTATGCATATATCTTATTTAAGGATGCGTTCAAACCGTCTGAGTCCTTTGAAAATAACACCGTATCATTAGCAAACAGTAATAGGTACGAGGAGATTGCTTCGGAAATTATATCCGCCTCCGTATTTAATTGTAATGTAATTTCCAGATCATTAATATCTATGGATAGACGTTTAGCCTCAAGGAACCGAGCGGCTAAGTGGACTTAAACGTTCACTGTTACGGACCACTGCCATCTCATCTCTGTGTGGGTTCGAATCTCGGGTTCGGCCATTGTGGGCATATGAGAAAGCTAGCTAGTAGTTTCTCGTGGGTCGGTGGTTCTTTCCGGGAATTTCCCGGGTTCTTTCACTATTAACATTGGCAGCCATGTACACCTTATCTTGTGCTGAAAAATGGAGTTAAACCCTACAACAACAAGGTTTCGCCAGGAAGAAGCCCAGATGAAGAATCGAAATAGCGTGAGTACGTTTTTAAGTGCTTTGCACATGAGTGTACTGAGCTGAAAATAAATTTTTTTTATTATCAGTGATATTTTCACAGTCAGTCCGCATGTTGCCTTTGACTTCTTGCTGTTGTTGTTGTTGCTGCTGCTGCTGTTGTGGGGCTTAACGCCATTTTTTAGCACACGATAGGCTATACATGGCGGCCAGTATTAATGTCTTTGATAAATTATTAACTTTTTCGTTTTTTCAAAGAAAAGAACATAAAAAATGTTGTTTTTTGCCATGTAAAAATTGGCATTTTGATAATTAAATGTTTAATATAAAAATGGTGTCAGCTGAACTAATATTCTTACAAAAACCAAAATGTGCATCATTGATAATGTCATAATTAATATTCCAAAAGAAAAGTCTATCATTTAATATGCTAATGAAAACTTTTCATGTTCGGTTAAGCAATGGTATCATCATTTTCATTGGATGGATCATCTTTGTTAACAACAGGCATAATAAGACACTTGCTCCACGTTTCAGCGTGTAATCTGCTAACCGTGGAAAAACACTCAATAATGTATTTATTAAAAACTGTATCAGGACCTGGTACCGTATATTATTATTTATAATTTTGTACACCTGAGCTAAATGTTGAAATTGTAATCGCTTTATCCAATTCTGCAAATATCGGTTTCTGAAATACTCAGTTCTACCTTTGTCATGTATGTTGATAGTCTGCTGTAAACACCAGTATTAATTTTTGGTTAGGCTGTTGCAAACTGCTTAAATTATTTTGATAAATTACAGCAACTTATTGATTCATTACTGGAATATTTCGGACTTTTATAAAGATTATCAAAACCCACGTGGTGTTAATTTTCGAAACTCATTTAGTTTTGCTACTATTATGATCCATTGCAGAGCTACGCGTTTTACGTTTTTTCATTATGTAATTCATTCTGTTTAGATCAGATTTGAAGGAATTGCAATAAATCAAAGCATTTTTATATGGTTTCCTTTTTTTCAACATTCACCAATAAAGCCAGATTATTATTGTAACATATATTTCCCATTCTGAAAATACAACGCTGTTGCAAAATATCGATTTTACCATTCCTGCAGTAAAGAGAGTCGACGATTCAACCTTTGCATTGATCATGGTTTTGTCAACTAGTACTAACATTTAAGTGTTAGTACTTTAAAATGTTCTTCCAATTCACAAATGTGTCGCCATACATTTTATCAAAGACCACATTTTAAAAATCGGGATTCCTTTGATGATGTTGTAGTGGATTTCAGTTTTGATGTAGCGTTGTAAGAGTAATTTAATTTTGCCGATGAACTGCGGTTTTTAACGAGAAGAACAATGGAACATCCCCATCCAACATACAAATTCTAATGTTTCAATCTTTAAGCTATTTTAATACTTGATGTAAGTAATTTATATATTACTAGATCGCGAGTTTTATCACGACAGTCAAGCCTATTTTCAGCGACTGCTCTGAGAAGCGAACAATAAAAACCTTTTCACAGAGAGAGAGAGAGAGAGAGAGAGAGAGAGAGAGAGAGAGAGAGAGAGAGAGAGAGAGAGAGAGAGAGAGAGAGAGACAGAGACAGAGACAGAGACAGAGAGAAAGAGAGAAGAAGATGCAGTTGTTCAAATTAATTAAGCATGTAAAATTATGTCTTTAATGAGCACATGATTAATTCAGATGTTCGTTTTCCGAGTTTGAAGATGACCCTGACATCCCTAATTGGTTTGATTTCTGTGAGTAAATGAGTGGCTGATCAAGCCAATTTGTGTTCTGAACTGTATGTGGTGCTTCTAGCGCTTCTGCACCGCCGCTGCAATTCTTTTCCGTTCAAAGTCTGTTGTTCCAGTATGCACGTGACTCCGCCAACATGAACTATTGTGTGTGAGATCTTCTAAAGAGACAGTGTAAATGATGAAGTGTTTCAGGGATGACTTGGGTGATCTTTGAAGCGTTTCTTCTGACGACTTTAAGTTCGCTTTCTCTCCATCAGCTTGCCGTAGATGTTCGTTGGTTCTAGCTCTTCTGACTTCCTGGTGACATGGCCTGCCCATCTCAGATAGGATACAAAATACACATTGACCCTTTATAATACCGGTCGCTACTTAGAAAGTACAGGTCACGTTGAACAGATGGTTGTTATGTGCAGGGAAACTATATAATATTTACATGGGACTATAAAAATGGTGGTCCATATGGAAAGGTGGTCATTACTTGCAGGTTATCGCTAACTTTGATGGTAAGAATGCAAAACCTTATTATTATGTGAAGAAATTATTTTTCAATTAGTATTCAATACGTTTCTTACTGGAATTTACTGATGCAAGTTACAGCCAAGAATTACATTTTTCTTAAAGAATATAAACTTGCAATGTGTTGTATATATTAATAATGATAGCTGTTATTGCCAACATAATATTTTTCAATGCATCAAAATTGTCATTCAACATAGTTCCATTCTTCATTTGGCAACATTTCAGACTGTTCTCGCTCGGTTAACTTTTATGTACATTAAACAAAGTGAAACCTGTCATCTTGAGATCATGAATGTTGCCTCAGGATTCACGGTATAAATTATATCTATGAGTGGGAAAACCAATCTAGAAATGGTTGAACATACAATAGAGCACAGATGGATTTGGCTAGATAGGGGTGGATGATTATGAAAGTAAGACTTCAGTAAAAAAAAAAAATTAGAGAGCTTACCATAGATATAACTAAAAATAGCCAATGTTTTATTGATGAATGTTCAGTCCTTTTACTAGACTGAATTTGGAAAAATAGTTTTAGAAATCATCACCTGATTCTTTGGTGCGGAATTGAAAACGTGTTTCAAACATATACCTTCTATGTTTTTCTCTACACAGACGTCGTTGCCATCAAGGATATGTATATACTGATAAATATAGGTTTGGTCACAAAGCATTCAGAAATTGAACTCTGTTGAATTTTTAATATTATGGGGTTTGCATATGTTTAGTACGAAAGCTGAAATAGAGCATTGAGCTCCATTCAGATTTGTATCAGATGCTACCAAATCCATGAAAACAGAAAACAAACAACAAACTTTTATTTTCATGTGTGCCTTGGATAAATACGTAAACTGAATGGAATATAGGCGAAACTTTTATTAAAATCAGCTGAACAGTTTTTAAGATATAGCCGATTATTTTCTATCATCATCGTCGATAATGTGGGCAAGGAAAGTTGCCATGATGAATATGGTTGTAATGTCACACAGAGCATCTGTGTCAAGTTATATAGTAAATTATAATGATGCTGAATTTAGGCCGTGAAGATACACGATAAACCAGTCTATAAGGATGTCAAATTTGTGCAACGTACGTGAGAACCTACAGCTTTTCGCTACGACAAGACACAGACCCAATAAATATTTAATTTTATAAACTCAGATAGTATTAAAACCTCAAGATACTGCCAAGACGTGTACTATTTCATTTAAAATTAAAATAAATCCCCATTAAATCTAATCTTTCTGATCACGTGTCACTTTTAGCAAACTAGTTGCATAGCCAGAATGGAGTCACTTAAAAAAAAATTATCTCTGCTTTCGCAGGTGAAGAGCTTACAAACATAGCGGGACCCCTGGTGGCCGAGTGGTCTTAAAGTGATCGCTTTTACAGACCACTGCCATCTCGCCTCTCTCCGTGTGGGTTCAATTCTCGGGTTTGGTCAATGTTGGTATGTGAGAAAGCTTGCCATTAGCTTCCCGTGGTTCGGTTTTCCCGTACTGTTCCTCCACCAGTTATGCTGGCCGCCATGTATAGTGTATCTTGCGCTAGAAATGGCGTTAAACTCCAAATACAAGATGGCGACATCCTGTGAATTGGCAAAACCGTCAACTGCCCACAAGATATCGAGAAATAATCCATAACAAAGGTATTAAAAAACACATCTTTGGTAAATGCCTTGATTTTCTTCATATTTTGTCGTTGATAAAATTCGGTTTATTAACAGTAGTTCATATTTTTTTAGCTTGCTATTAAAATTAACTTCTCAACTCAGAATCACTGTCGATTCTGAACACATGTGCATTCTGATGTTCAGTGGTATTTTTATCCTAGAAACGCATCTGGTAGCTCAGATATAGGAAGTCCATTATTGAAAGTCCAAAATGCAAACAGCCAGTGCTAAAAAGTCAGAAATTGACATCCTGTACAAAATATTGTCAGTATATTTATCTAAAGTCTCTGTAGTCGGGGTGAAAGTTTCCTGAGATTAATTCCAACCATCATCTTCCTGAATAAAATTATATGAAGGACAGCTCCTTTAATATTTAATTGTTTTACTCAATTGCTCATACAAAACTTTGTCCTCTTAAAAGTTAAGCATATGGTTTTCATGACCTTGAACAGATTATCACGGGGTCTTTTATTAACGACAGAAATGCAACCAAATATGCGCCATGAATTTTTAAATTTTTTCATTGGTTAAGTGATATTTCCCCCCTACCAAAAAGGTCACAATTTTATATTTCACAAGTTGCTGTTTACAGATGCTGCTAATTTATCTATATTGTCCAAAACCACAGCACAGGCGTTCTCGTGCTGAACAAAATCATATGGTCATCTGCATAATATAAATGATGTTTTCAAATGACCCTGACATCGCATAAGGGCCTAATTGCGTCGACGATTAGGACGCCACAATAAATAAGAGGGATGCTTGCTCATTTCACAGTCCATGTGTGATACAAATCTCCTGCTGGTTTTCAAAATGATGATCAGATTAAAAATAAACAACAAAAAAACCCCCACCAAAACCCCTCCCAAATCCCCCCCCAAAAACAAAACGAAAGCAAATAAAACTTGAACCTAACGCATGACTAAGATTGAAAATGACCTTGACTACAATTTAGGGTTATAGGGTGGGTACGGTTGTGTGGATATGAAAGAAGCGGTCATGTCTGAGACTTATGTTCCCTTTCAAAACCTATTTCTCCCAGGGTATAGAACTTAAAGAAAATACAGCAAAACTCGCCATGTGTAAACTTAACAAAGGTTTTCATATGACACTGAAGAAACGATTTTGTTTCGTGCACGCTTTGGCAGGCGAGAGAGCTTGAAGGCAAAAGAATGAAGTAACCAAATGATGAACTTCACAACGGGTATATGTATATTCTATATAACTTTCAAAACTTTCAAATATTTTCAGGTCTAAAAATAATACTACGTTTGAGAGAGAGAGAGAGAGAGAGAGAGAGAGAGAGAGAGAGAGAGAGAGAGAGAGAGAGAGAGAGAGAGAGAGAGAGAGAGAGAGAGAGAGAGAGAGAGAGAGAGAGAGAGAGAGAGAGAGAGAGAGAGAGAGAGAGAGAGAGAGAGAGAGAGAGAGAGAGAGAGAGAGAGAGAGAGAGAGAGAACATATTTAATGCTAGTTGCTAGCTTGTCCTCTGGAACTAGCGAACGACGGCTGGTCTTTTGCTTCAATATATTAATGGTACAAGTCTATTGAGTCATTATGAAGCTTCCGGTATACATATAGGCACTTAGACAGCGGTTTGAGGACTCACGGTACTAATGTTATGGAAAAATAGTTACCGGACTGGAAATTGGTGAACATAAAATAGAGTATAGTGACCTGTCTGTCCAGGATTGGTCGATAATGAAAGTTGGACTTTAGTAACAAGAATGTTTCCAAAGCTTATCCTAGTTGTAACTAAAACAATTTAGAGACATTGTTTTATTGATGGAATTTTTTTTCAATCCTAAAAACAGACTTGAGTTTGGAACATTCATTACTGAAATTAGCAACAGACTCTTTTATGCTGATGTTTAAACACATGTAGATCCAGAAAATCCCGCAGTACATATGGTTTTCTCTGCACAGAAGCTGTTATCCAGTGTTCATCTAAACTCAGATAGATAGATAGATAGATAGATAGATAGATAGATAGATAGATAGATAGATAGATAGATAGATAGATAGATAGATAGATAGATAGATAGATAGATAGATAGATAGATAGATAGATACTATGGGAAATGAATTAGTACTGTGAGTACTTTGAACTCCTTTTTAGCTTCTATCAAGCTTTTGTAAGGTCAATTGAAGTACGATAAGATACGGTTCCAGATAGACGTCTATAGATTATCATTCAAGTCTCCTAGACATTTGAAGAAAGTCAACGGAAGATGGCATGATCCTACTTTCAGGGAGAGTCGGTTGCATTATTTTAATCAAGGAACTAATAAATCAGAAATGATTAATTATTGTTGACATAAGAGTCAATACACATCGCTTATCAGTTTTTGCCACATTTTACAGCGAAATAAATTTGGCATCAATTATCAGAAATTCATAAGTGTCACAAGTTAGTAGTGAAATTCATAATTGTTAATAACTATGTTTATCGAACAGCATAGATGGCAGATAAATGCACATTTGTATAGACACCTAGCTTAAGCTATGCAGTATCAGATAATGCTATGAAACTAGTTTTGATATTAAATAGTGTATTTGCAGGTGGATTGCTAGCTTGGTCAGCAGGGTACCAGGATCTCGCTTTTGTAAACCCAGACAGTCCAGCTGCTGTACTAGACCATGTTGAACTGGACAAGCAATAGGTATCGTTCAGTCCTCTGTGGACATGTATTTGTTACATGTGTGGATGAAGATATCTACCTGTGTGGGCAGACATAATCAAGTCCTGTGTGGACATGTATTTCTTACATGTGTGGATACAGATGTCTACCTGTGTTGGCAGACATAATCAAGTCCTGTGTGGACATGTATTTGTTACATATGTGGATGCAGATGTCTACCTGTGTGGGCAGACATAATGAAGACCTGTGTGGACATTTATTTTATTTCCTGTGTGGCTACAGAAATCTATCCTGTGTGTACAGGCAACATTCCAGTTATGTGTGGACATGTTTCCTGTGTGACTACATAAGTCTATCATGTGTGGACAGAAATAATTCCAGTTCTTTTATGGACAAGTGATTAATTGTTCCCGTATGGATACACCTATTTAACCTTGCCGGCGTGCATAATTTCGTTCTGTGCTGACCAGAATTATTCTGTGCCAGAACATACAACCGTCCTGTGTAGATAATTGAAACCTTCCCGTTTAGACATGTTATATTTCCTGTCTGTATGAAGAGTAGAATGTGAGATAACTTTTATAAACATACGACTCTTGACATGTTTACGTATTACTATAGCTTGAGTATAGTGGTGTATTGATGTATCACTTGCTTATTGAATGAAGTGGTAATGAAGTGAATAGTGAATTTGTATATGATTTGATGTAGATTTAATATCGTGCATTTGTGTGCAGTTGGTGCTTAATTTCCTCGTACATACACATAAACAGGTCTATTGTGTAAGTTATAAGAGTCAAGCTGTGACAAATTTGTTTATTATAATCACGGTATTCCCTGTAAATTAAGGGCAAGATACTCAACTATTTGTTTTAATGTTAGATTAGCTTATCATGTAAACCTTTTTAGGGCCACGATGGACCTAAAACTACATGTGTGGATCCATGTACATATCTGTTTTTGCAAAACTAACTCTGGATTCCATCTACTTGTACTCTATTTCAAAAGCGAGTGAATTGTAAATAAATTGTCTAACATAGGAAACCAGATAAAGTCTTGAATCAAGCATGTGATTAACATTGCAAATTACATTCATTCCTTCAATATTGGTTTCTTTAACATGAGTGAAAAAAATTTAACTCTAGCTTCTATCATAATCCAGCCCGTCAAATAAATCAGTTTTAGAACTGTGTACGCATTTTGATGCACAAATTAATGAAAAAAGCTGTAAAGTTGTCATTAAGAACCGATATTGATCATTATCTGTTTCCCATACAAGAAATGGTGTATAGTGGAATGTTTAACATTAATCTCAGACAGTAATACATATCGTAAAGCAATTTATATTACGATTGAACATGCACTACCTCTTAACAGCAACAGGCTGACAACACAGATTTAGAATAGAGAAAAATAAAGTCTGAGATTGACGTTTCCTCAAAGCCAAATGCATAATGGTGTTTGATAAGTAGTTTGTGGGTGGCTCTATTTTTTTTAGTAAGGTGACCATATTTTGACGAAAGATTTTCGTCATTTGTAAAACTGTTTCAAGCCCTATATCCAGGATGTTGTCTTTTAAATTTCATGCGGCTACTAAAATGATAGGCAGGATTTAATGCGACCTCAATTTACCTTTTCGTCGCCTCACCCTATGAATATCTAGTATCTCAGTTGCACATCGTCTGACTAAATTGTAATTTCTATGAATGAGAAAAATTGACGCCTAAGGATTAATTCGGTTTGTACATCAGCAGAGAAATCCGAACGTATGATAAATCTGTCGCTATTTGTTGAAAACAAATGTTATAGAAATTGTAGTCTTAATCATTGTTAACCAAGAAAACTGACATTAAACTAGTGTGGTCTCTGAGTTTAGCAACTTTTAAAAAAAACGCAAAACTAGACGTAACAAAATATTTCCGAGTTAAACAATACATACTGAAATGATAAGCAATCAAGTAAAAAAATTTCATGACATTCTTCTTTAAATATCTTACCCTTTTTGGCCATCTTCCTGTTCCTTAGTAGAAGTATCCTTAAAGCACTTTTTCGTGTCAATATCATCCCCTGGGGATTCTATTGTGTCCATAATTGGAATATAGAATAAATATTTGACAAAATCACCTGAAGGCCTTTTTTTTCCCCCTCTAATTTGAAATCCTCTGCTACTCAACAATACACATTTTCTACGCTACAGACGGAATATCGCTTATTAACTAAATATACAAGTATAGAAAGTGAAAGCGAGGCTAGCCTAAGGAGAAGCTTCCTGTACAATATGCACACACACACAAACATATGACTGACAAGTCATTAATAATAGGATCATATTGTGACAGATAACGTATGGACAATATCGTTTCCGCTATGACTACTTAAGGGCATGCTAAGTATATCTCAAGTTATCCAGCCATCTTTGTAAGAATGACATACATATAGCGTTAAGTAATAATTAAGTACAGCGACCATTGTTTTGTACACAGACGATTGTACTCGTCCACAGTAGAGAATGACGAGTTGCACAATATGAATAATTATCTGACGATAAAACAAATATTAATGCTATTTATAGGTTCCAATAAACATGAAAATCCCTATTGTTGTCTATTTTCGTTATTAGAGGCCGATAGTATGTCCTCTTTATTTCTGTGTACAGACATTTATGTCCTCTTTTTTTCTGTGTACAGACATTTAAAAGCTTTTTGATTATCTAGTCAGAGTTACCTTTTACCCTTGCCGCTCCATTTTTGATATTTGGACATTTTAGAGTCCATTCCCTATCGAAAATATGGAATTCGCATTCGCAGTCACCATTTGGTGTTGGTATATTTTAGCCGCTTACTATCCGGTCTAGCAAACTTTAACGACCTTTCATCAAGATATACCTGCATGAAATCGATAGGAATATGATTTATTTTCTGATATTGCGAGTAGATCATTAGTTTTATTTTTAATCCGCTGACAGATTAGCCGAAACTACAGCGTTGATGAACTTTGACTTGGAACTCATTTTCATTCCAAGTCACATGAATGCACTAATCTCGCGATCTACATGTTAATGACGTCAGAGGTCAAATAGTCGGGAAACTCAATAATTATTTCCTGGATTAAAATAGTACATCCTTGCAGGACTGTTTTACAAATCTTCAATAAGAAATGTGTATACTAATATCAGAATTGTGTTACAGACAATGTATTTGTGGAAAGTTTAGTTATTATTGTTAGCTGCTAACATAATGGGTGACACTTCAAGGATCACTATGATAAGTGTTAAAATAATATTACTTTGAATTTTTGGTGGGATTAAAATGATGAAAACTAGTAAAATTACGATCAACGTAAAAAAGGCTCCCAAACTGCGTTGAAAGGAGGGCAAGGTTGGTTGTACTTGGATGTTTCCCTATCTAAAGTGTTACGTGTCCGCTCGTTCAAAGTAACAAAGAAATTAGTGGAGAACACAAGCTTGATAAGTTTTAGCAAAAGATAATTTTATTTCCTAAGAAAACATGGTGAAAATGTAAATCAGGACTTACGTTTGTGAAAAAACATCCAAACAGTTATCCTAGAATTGTGAATATATACGAGGCCTATCAATAAAAGCTCAGAGTCTTGTTGGTAAGTCTCGTTGTTTTCAAGATGGAGGATACTGATGTCAGGTGAAGTCTTTTTACAAATGTTCATAATTTCACGTTTCCAAGATGGAGGATGACGATGTCAAAATAAAGTCTTTTCACAAATGTTCATAATTTCACGTTTCCAAGATGGAGGATGATGACGTCAAAATAAAGTCTTTTCACAAATGTTCATAATTTCACGTTTTTAAGATGGAGGATGATGACGTCAAAATAAAGTCTTTACACAAATGTTCATAATTTCACGTTGAACTACAATTTGTACTGTACTGTTCCAATTTAGAATGATTTTCACAATGATTTGTACTAAACCACTTGTATAGTTCTGTAGGGAATAAATTACAATTCAAAGGTAGATGAACTCCCAAAGCCGTCAATGCACATATATAAAAAGGTACGTCTCTAGCTTTATAGACATAATGAAGATTTATCTTTTCTACAAGGTATTTTATAATACTCTAATCCAGCACAAGAAATATAATACCTTCTTCTCAAGGCATACTATACAATTGACAAGACAGAGCTAAAAGATATTATATGAGTGCTTGTTTCACAAGGACCTAAGTTTATTTAAATTAAACTGAGATGTAATATATATGCTGCACGCGCACGGATAAAATGTGGTATTTTATCATTTGAAAATGCGTAGTACACGATATAAACACAACTCTGAAAAGACCTCGGCCGCAGCCAATCATTTACGTCTGTTTATGAAAACCGGCAATCTAAACAACCCTTCCGAAAGCCTATAATCATTTACGTTCTAAATAAACAAAACTCTTACGAAATCAGAGAAACATAACTACATTCTAAATAAACAAACTCTTATGAAAATATCAGCTCTCGTGAACAATAACCATCACAACAAAACACAATGATGCAAAAATGAAATAGTTGTGTGTACAATATACATTCTTTCTAATTAAAATACAGGGTCGTAACAAAATAGTAATCATGGTTGCGGGTAAATTAATCACGATGTAAAGCAAGCCATTTTGTTTTGTAATGGGATCGTGAGAGTAATTCTCTCTCTCTCTCTCTCTTTCTCTCTCTCTCCAATAAATGTGATCTGTGGCTGTAGAAACCCTTTTTACTAAATTGGTTATGAAAACGTTTTATATTATGTACTGTACATGCGAAACCGTGTGGGTGGTCCAAGATTCACATTGCCGGGGTGGGAGTGGGAGAGAAGCTTCAAATGCCTCCAGAAATGCCTCATACGGCTTGCGTATCTGATCGCCTCGGTCAGCTAAAATCCAGCTCCTCGCTTTCGCGTGTGGCTTAGCTTCCAAGTCCGACGGACCATGTTTCCATTAACAAGACTGGCACCTTAAAACCAGTCGCTTCAGGTAGACGGGGCTCGTAAACCTTGGATGGTAGCTCATCTAGGAAAAGGAAAACTCTGATCCCATTTCTCCGTTACCTTGCTGCTATAACCACTCATAGGAAAGGTTCATGGGGTAAATCTCAACAGAGAATCCGGAAAAAAGAGTCCCTAAGGCGGTCTGACATTGACTTCAATGTCATTCAGGCAACTCCTGCAACGCCGTTGGTGCCAAGTTGGATCGGCATTCGCTGTTCCCTTGGGAACACTAGATGCGTGGAGAGGAGGGTCTGCTGCTTGGTCAACAGTTGATTCTCCGTACAACCCCGCCCAGGCTTCGTAGCTCCACTGGAGAGGATACTCCAGCGTTGTCGTGGGGCCCCATTACAACACGGGAAGCAGCAAATTATCGGTTCTAAGAAATGGCTCGATTGGTGTAGAGCTTTGCGCGGGTGGAGCGTAGACAACTATCTCGACAAGCAGGCCACAAATTCTGCAGCAGGCAACACTCAAAGAAGAAAAAAGAAGACTCCAGTTCTTTGTTTTGCAAGCTGGATGACTGCCGTAATTGACTGAGAACTCTCCCGACTGAACGACGACATTGCCTGCCTTCAGGAGACCCGACTGGCCGACAGCGGCTTCATCAGGGAAGCAAACTATACCTACTTTTGGCAAGGAAAGTCCTCGGATGAGCCTAGGAAGCGCGGTGTCGGCTTCTCTGTAATGAACACGCTTGTCATCTTCATTGAGTCTCCACCATCAGGCACTGAGAGGATCCTTGCCCTCCGGCTGTCAACATTCTCAGGCCCAGTCAACTTCTTGAGCGTGTACGCACCAACTCTCTTCTCCATCCTAGAGGAGAAAGACCAGATCTGCTAAGCTCTGGATCAAATATCCAGTATCCCCAACACTGAAGGCCTCAACATAGAGACTTCAATGCTTGAGTAGGAGCTAACCATGAGGCCTGGCCCACTTGTCTCGACTTTTATGGAAGGGGCAAAATCAACGAGAATTGTAAGCGACTGCTGAAGATGTGCTGCTCGCACAGCTTATGTGTGACCCAAACCTACTTCAAATGCAAGGAAATTCAACAGGTTTCATGGAGACACACACGTTTTCGCCACTGGCATCAGTTAGACCTCGTCATCAACAGGCATGCGGATCTTGCCAGTGTCCTCCTCACCCACACCTACTACAGAGCCGACTGCGACACGAATCACTCCTTCGTGGCCAGCAAGGTGCAAATAATACCCAAAAAGACGAACCATGCCAAGAAGAAGGGTCGCTCACGCACAAACACCTACTGTACAAGCAACCCAGAGAAGACAGCAGCTCGTCAGCAAGCTGCAGGAGGATTTCACCAAAGAAACACCTGATTACACCATTAACTCAAGGTGGTCTTACCACCGAGACGCTGAGTACAATTCAACCATTACTGCCAACGAGAAGAATATAGACTGGTAAAAGGCCAACTTGGACGCGATGGAGCCCGTTACTGAGGCGAAGAGGAAAGCCCTCCTGGCTTACAAGGCTGCGCCTAGCCATAGTACACTGCCAGCTCTCAGGACTGCAAGGTACAACATTCAGCGGACCGCCCGCCACTGAGTCAAAACCTGCTAGTTGAACCTCTGCACAAGCATACAGACAACTGCCGACACTGGACATGCAAGAGGCATGCACCCCTCGTGCATCCAGTTGACGCCAAGCCCTCCATCCTCTATGACCACTCCAGCCCAAGACGGGTGAAGTCATCACAGACCAAGAAAAACAGTTGAAGCGCTGGGTTGATCACTATCTCGAGCTGTATCCAACCCAAGACGTCGGCAAAGACACTGCCCTGAACGACATCCCAGACCTGCCAGTTATGGAGGAACTAGACACACCGACTATTCTGGAAGAGTTCAGAAAGTCATCGACTGCCTCGAGGCATCCCAGCTAAAGTCCTCAAGAGCGGAAAATCAGCACTACTCCAACCCTTGCACAAACTTCTCAGTCTCTGCTGGGAACAGGGACACATCCCCCAGAATATGCGAGACACCAACGTCGTTACTTTGTACAAGAACAAAGGAGACCGTAGCGACTTTAGCAACTACAGTGCATCTTCAGTATCGTCGGAAAGGCTTTCCAACGTGTCGCCCTGGTGAGCTTGCAGACCCTAGCCTTCCGCGTCTTCTCAGAGTCCCAGTGTGGGTTCCAAGCCAGACGGTCAACTGTAGACATAATCTTCTCACTATACCAGCTGCAGAAGAAGTGCCATGATCATCAGAGGCCCCTCTATATCGTCTTCCTTCATAGACATGACGAAGGCGTTGGACCTGGTATGCCAGAGTGGACTCTTTCGGCTCCTGGAGAAGAATGGCTGTCCCCACGAGTGCTAGCTGTTGTCACATCGTTCCACGAGAAAGTGCACAGCGGCTTCAACGGCGCAACATCAAAGGCCTTCTCATTCAGCAATCGAGTGATGCAGGGTTGCATCCTTGCACCGACGCTCTTTTCCATCTTCTCCATTTTCCTCCAGTACGCCTTCAAAGACTGCAGCTAGGGAGTGTACATCCACACCAGGACTAACGGCAAGTTGTTGAATATCGCTCGTCTCCGTGCAAAATCTAGTCATAGAGGTTCTCATCCGTGAATTACTCTTCTCCGACCATGCAGCCTTGACATCACATATGGAAGATGGACTTCAGCAGCTGACATGTCGCCTCTCCTATGCCTGCAAGAAGTTTGGACTGACCATCAGTCTGAAGAAGGCGAACATCTTATCTTAGGATGTAGACTCCTCTCCCACCATCGCCATCGATGTTCAGAACTACTCATACCTTGGGTCCACCATCTCCAGCTCGCTCTCCATTGATGCTGAGGAGAACTACAAGATAACCAAGGCATGAACAGTTATGACCAGATTTAATTAGAGGGTGTGGAACATCCCAACCTCACTGAGAAGTCCAAATTACGTCTCTACCAGTCCTGCGTGCTCAGCACACGCTTTTTCAACAGCGAGACAGGGACCACCTACACGAGCCACGAAAGGAAACTCAACAGTTTCCACCTGAGATGCCTGTGGCGCATTCTACGCATCATGTGGCAGTAAAAAAAAGTACCCAAAACAGGGGTTCCGGAACGCGCCAGCATGAACAGCATGTTTTCCATTTACAGCGAGAGTTGCATTCGCTGGCTCAGCCTTGTCAAGAGAATGGATCTAGGCCTTATTCCCAAGGACCTGTTTTATGCGAGCTAGCAGAAGGCACACGACTGGTTGGACGGCCATGTCTGCGTTACAAAGATGCCTGCAAGAAGTACACAAAGATGGTCAATATCTAAAGTCAACAACTGGGAGAGCTGTGCTGATGACCGCTCCGCCTGTTGCCTTGCTGACAGACAGGGCGTTCAGAAAGTTGAGAAAGCGAGAAATACAAACCTCGCTACAGAGTCAGGAAGAAGGCGAAACAACAACAGCCTCAACAAGCATCAACATTCACCTGCTGAAAGTGCAACAGTGACTATCACTTTAGGGTCGGATTCTTCAGCCACTCTCAAAGGTGCAGATAGGACACCTCACCGGAAGCTACACCATTGTCTCCCGAAGACATGTAAAACAGGATAGACATCATTCAACAAAATTTCCTCTTGGTTCTTTTTTAGCACAGACCTTCAAATTTTAATCGAATTCCAAACGGGAAAAGTGAGAATAATCTTTCATTTTGATTGTACGTTTTTTTTTTGTGTGCAATATTTCACTTTATTTCTCATCTTATAAAGTATTAATTTTAGTATTGTTTTGGTTTATTTTATCAAAATAAAGTTTTGTAAGGAGAGTCAAATTGCGTAAGTCATATTAACGTCTGAGAAAATAAGAATGTGCCTTGATTATCGTAACAGGCCTATAGCTGTTTAGAAAAAGTAAAGAAAAACTTTATACAGCATGGTTAAATTAAAGGCGATTTTGCATACACCTATACCGAGCTATGTTGCTTCACAATTCACGAATCAATTATAGCTTTCACAGATTTGAACGTGAAATGTTTATCTGATGGGTTAGCAAAACTAAGTGGACTGGGAAGTCCAATATCATTAGAACCTGAACTGTTATCGGTGCATGTCAGATACAATTAGTATGGTTCAAAGATATCGATTTTATTAAATGTAGAATGGCGAAAACGCATATATTTTATTTTATTCTGATTTGTTTTGAAAAACTATTTCAATTAAGTTTGATTATTCCATCAGCAAACTTCTGCGCCTAAATAGATATATGCATGCATACATAATACAGTTGTATGTTGCATACGCTAGCTAGTTGTTAATCTAAATATAGTTCTAAATTAACTAGTTGCTATACAGCTCTAATTGATGAATAATGACTCTAACAATATAGAAATGCAGACGGGTTTGAAAGATAATTTTGGAACATTTGAATTGTTACAAAACTACTTAGGTATTGGGCGTGGAAAAATAGTTTTGAGAAAATGTCAAAATGGCAGCAATTTTTTCTGAACAGTGACGTAAATTTAAATTTCACCGACACGAGGCCCTTTAAGAACTTGATGGTAATTACCATAATGTTTCCGCTAGCACGTGACGGTAGTTGTCCTGATCTAACTTTGTCAGACCGCTCCAGTGGCCTAGTGGTTAGAGCGTCCGCCTCGGATGGGGGAGGTCATGAGTTCGATCCCCAGCTGAGTCATACCAAAGACTTATAAAAATGGTACAATTAGCTGCTTAGCTTGGCGCTCAGCATTTAGAGGTTAGTGTTTGGACTGGTCGGCCTGGTGTCAGGACAAAGCGACTATGTGGGACATCATGCTACATGTCTGCGGCATAATGCCCCGGTGCTAGACATCACTATACACTGCCACACTGCAGATATCGTAGCGATGACTGAAAAAATTTAACGTTAAAGCTACGTTAAAAATCCGAATCATGCACACACAGCTTTGTCATTGGCACGTGACGGTAGTTGTCTTGAACTCACTTTGTTACTAGCACGTGCCTGTAGTTTCCCTACGGTAATTTTCACTAGCATGTGACGGTAGCTGTCCTGAGGTAACTTTGTCACTGGAACGTGCCGGTAGTTGTCTTAGCTAACTTTGTGACTTGCACGTGACGGTAGTTTTCCTGATGTAATTGTCACCGGTTTGTGACGATAGTTGTCCGTAGCTAACATTGTCTGCAACTTCTTTTTATATCAAATTGCAATTAAAAACCAAAGTCGCTGCAATGATATTTTCGTTTCCGCTCCTTTTCGGAATGTATACAGTATGTTTCAAGTATGCTAAATACATTTACTGGCTACTGTATTTAGATTAGATGTTTAAAATTGATAATTAAAATAAAGCAAACGATGCGAGAAGTTTTACTTACAGATAATACTCAACATGCCGTTATTCTAAGCGCTGAGTGACATGAATTATTAACAAGAAAGAGTACTATCTATACTATAATGTTGCTCTTTTCTGCTTATAGATTTGTGCAAGCTGCAATAAACTTTCTGGTCATTTTCAGAAAGTCGCTTCACGGTGATGCTGTACTAGCGTCAGTTGGCGTTGCGATTGGCAGATGTCGGCTGGAGTGTTAACATCAATATTTTGAGGTCACCTGGAGAATGTTACTGATTGATCATACCTGTAATCTCAAGAAATTTTTACGCAATGAAATAATGAAAATATATCGTAACAACATGTGACTGGTATAAGGCTGAATACATAAACTTTCATTTCTGGCGGAAGCTTTGTATCCAACCAAGATGATCCGATAAAACAAACCCGACGAGGGACCCCGAAAAGCCGAGTGGTCTAAAGCGCTGTCCGTTACGGATCACTGCCATCTCACCACTGTCTGTGTGAGTTCGAGTCTTGGACTAGGCAAATGTGGGCATGTGAGAAAGCTTGCCAGTAGCTTCTCGTGGATCGGTGGTTCTTTCCTTGGTTTTCCCGGGTTCTTCCTCCACCATTTATACTAGCCGCCATGCATAGCCTATGTTGTGCTGAAAAATGGCGTTAAACCCTTTAACAACAACAACAAACTCGACAATTAAAGATTACACTGAAAGTAACTTAAAAGTGACGTTGTCAACATAACGTTGTCCATGCCGTAATATCAATGAAATCATCATGACTTGTAATGGATATACTTGCGTAAGATTAAATCAATCTAGTGCATGTTACAGATGAACTTGCTACAATTGTTTAATAAAGGAGAGCATGCATTGACTGAATACTATGACATCATCTTACTGTCATTTGAGTTTATTCTCCAACTGTTGACGTCATTTTTATATAAAGGTAGAGAAACTTTGAGCTCTGGGTCAGATCACGTAAACTCACACTGTCTGGACTTGTAAAGTAAGGATTTTGCTACATAACTTCTGATGCAAAGTGTTGCATTAGCAATCTCTTAGCCGTGTCCATTTTGGTGATGAGAATGGACTTGTTTTCGGGCTCTCGGGTTGATTTAAAAAAAAACATCACACGAAGAACCGGACTTCTGGGTCTTTTTAAATGAATCTAAGAAAGAATGAGGCAGTTTGTCGTAACTGTATTGCCGCGCGTTTCGTTTTCTTTTCTATTATAGACACTCGTACTTCTCAACATGTAAAGCCATTTTTCTAATTCTTTGAGAGTGACAATGTTACATAAAAGGTGTCAAAATGTACGTCTCATTATCTGACGAAAAAGGTGTTAAAAGGTACGTCTCTTATCTGACAAAAAAGGTGTCAAAAGGTACGTCTCACTATCTGACGAAAAAGGTGTCGAAAGGTACGTCTTACTATCTGACGGAAAAGGTGTCAAAAGGTACTGCTCACTATTTTTTAGACCGGGATGTGGAGCTCAGAATGCTCGCTTTTTGTAATATACTCCAATCATTGCCATTGATTATTCTCCGTTTCAAATTAAATACACAGATCGTCGATATTAGGTTCTGCTAAGTCTGTACTAATATATATATATATATATATATATATATATATATATATATATATATATATATATATATATATATATATAATAGTATACATCAAGGTGTGGTTGACTGAATATTTTAGCAACAGTGCACTGTGAGTATTAAAACATTGTTGATAGCCCAGAGTTGAAATCCTTTACCTATCGTACGTTGTTTTGCTCACAGTAAAGCCTCTCAAAAAATGTTTGACATCCTTTGACATAACATCATCTTTGAACATACTATAGATCAACATATGATTTATTTCTGATACTTGGATATAGTGTGGCATTGTAGCAACAGCTGGTACCACATTCTAATAAACCGTTTGACTTAATGATTGTTGTCTGACACTCTTAAAATTACACCAGGTTCAAACAGATCATTTAATTAAAGTTTGTGACGTAGTTTATATGTTATGCACATAATTGGCCGTATGCACTTTTAATAAACAAAATTATTACTTCCGTCATGACCCAACATATTTATGGTAATGTTTTAAATTAGTACAGTACCACTTAACGTCCCAATACATTGGGATGTGCTAAATATTGCATCAATGATCCAATCGCGATATCCTCACAAGCTCTCCATCAATCAAGTGTTGACACAAAGGTCTCATTAAGACATGTCCAATGTACGCGCCATAAGTTACCATGATTGGTTCATACTATTACACTAATATAAGGCATATCAAAGATGTTTCTTAGGTCTCTAATGAAAGAGAACAGCTGCACTGTTCAATAAGACAGAGGCTCCTTGAAGTTGTATTTTCCTAATACATGGTTGTATTTTGAGGTGACATTGAAACGCCGTGCTTGTTTTGCTATAAAACATGATAGTCCTACTGCTCCCATTAAAAGAGGAAATTTGAGTGCACTATTATTTATTCTAACAATCGGCTGAGTATCCGACACAATGAACATGGAACATAACACTGACTTGTCGTTATTTCTTTAATGCGTACACCTATATACATTTTACACGCATCTTGCTATTTACTGCAGAAATCAACGTGCTTCACTAATTCTACATAAAATACTACAAATTGTACAGACACAAGCTATCACTTATTTCATATATCATTCGTTGGTCAACTCTGCTTTAGTCCAAAATTTGTCATTTTCTTTTTTAAAATTTGTGTAAAACTTTAATTTTACATTAGAATTTAGTTCTCTAAATTTTAATTTTAAATTCCCTTATACTTTGTCCATATATTTATGGTTCATAGTTCCAAATAGACACGATCTTGTATTCCAATTAAGATATTAACGCATTTCTATAAGTAAGGAAAATATAGCAAATTTTCTTTGGCATTTCAAAAGCACATGGTCCCAAATAGTCACCCTAAGGTGCACCATTACGACACACTTACTGACAGTTGTCACACGGTTTGTTTGCAATGAAAATAAAAAAAAGATTTCTTGAGTAACGTTGCAATTTGCAATAGGTGTAACATGGAAATGTAAGAGTGTGGCTAAAATTGACCATATAGAACTTGGCCTGAGAGGACTCTGGTCTCAGTTATTACTTCCGGGTCAGTACCCACGAATGAAAACCCGGTCTATCTTAGAGGATATTTTTCCTCTCTCATTTTATTGGTAATACATGACTTAGATTTTATGTATTTTTGGTACTGATTTATTTTTTTATATGAATTCTTTAGAATATGAACATTAGGGTGTGCTTGTCTGTGCTTATTTTTATGCACAGTAATTAGACAATGTCGCTGGTCCGAAATGGAATTCTGTGATTCACTGCACGTTGTTTTGTTTACGGTCAAGCAACTAAAACTGCCACTTAACCTATGAAAATAACGTTTTTGTAAATTCAGTTAAGAAGATACTTTTGATTAACAGACGATTTATTAGGATTTGGACAAATGAAAAGATCGTTACTGACAATCAAATGTAGGGACTATATAGGAACAATAGTTGTGATCGAGCCCTGTGGTGTAGGTCTCAATGGCTACATTCAATGTTTCTTCATTTACTTGCTAGAAAAGAAGAAACTATTCCAATTGGATAGAATAGGCTTACTAATAAACAAAAGCTACGAGAACCATGGTCATGAGTGCGCGCGAGCGAGAGAAAAAAAATAATACACATACTAGCAAGGTAATATGGTATCTGATTGGCTACAACTGTCTCCACTCTGTGGTCAAATTTGATCAGAAACTAATTAAGTTTGACCTGAAAAAAAGTGCATGGTTGACCGCAGAATTGTTTTGCAAGAGAGAGAGAGAGAGAGAGAGAGAGAGAGAGAGAGAGAGAGAGAGAGAGAGAGAGAGAGAGAGAGAGAGAGAGAGAGAGAGAGAGAGAGAGAGAGAGAGCATTAAGTAATACCCAGTTTGAAAAAAAAAACTTCCTCTTACATAACTACCACATCTATTTCATGTTGCCAGGGAAACTGGAACATCTCTTGCTGCTTCCAGAAAATGTGTCTTAAATAATCATCAAGCCAGTGTTGAATTACACAAGCGTACGTTTTATGGCGATGGCTGTATGATCACTAGCGATAAGCAATAAAATTGGGAAAACCCTAGAAACTTCATTAAATCTTTACTGTGTAGCAAGAAGAAACTGAAATGCACACTAGTTATATATTTATATTTAAGTTTATATAGATTTTAAACATACTTCACACATATTTACTTTTTTCCTGAAGTGAAACGGCACTTAGAACCAAACTGATTATAGCTAATTATGAAAATCATGTCGAGGGAGGAATATAAAAAAATAAATAATTTGCTCTGCAGAAATATAAAAGGGTTTTAATTAATTTCGACAAATATAAAGTCTGAGAGGTTACTCTAAACTTCAGCTCGATACTGACATTTTGTCAGAAGCACTAGCAACAGTGAGGGCGAACCCTACAAAGTTGTAGAGACCATATTTATCTAAAAGGGCTGAAATCTCGAGGCCAAATAACAAACCAGCGCCTCTAACTTGAACTGATAATAAATCATTTGGGTTAGTTCAGTTTTGACGTATTTTTTTTTCTTCAAATTTTTATGCGATGTCATTTACTTCTCTGGTCGCACAGTATTGGTCGTTCGACCCCCTTGCTGCTATGATTTAAACACCCAGTGTAGATATTATTAATAAATGAATATTGGAGAACCACATTCAGCTAGATATTCTCTGCTGACGTCAACTTTCTGATGTCAAATTAAATGATTTAATTTTAAACAATGGATATTAATTTTTTCCTATGATATATTAGTAATTAAATACCTAGAGAAGCTGTAATACTTACAACTTGATTTTTTCCACAATTTCTGAAATTGCTAAATAGCTCAAACACTTCCACCGCAAAACATTACTGGTGTATGGTAAATATGGGAAGGTACTATATATTGAGGCACAAGAAGTAGTTCATGTGTAGACTGGTGAATGATGACTGATAAGCGCAGAAAACTACATAATTATTTTCGCTAAATGCAAATAAGATAGCAAAAGTTGCAAATGAAGTCAATCATATTCTGAGTTACTTGCTAAAATACAAAATAAAATTTAAAAATAATTAATATATTTGTTCATTACATTGAGCCATCTGATTATTTTTTGTACCTACATATCCTTTTAGCTTTGGCGGGCAGCAATGCCTTGATTTAACTGCTTGCGGATAATATCCTCATGCTAACGGCATGCATCCAAATAAGATGGCTCAAAAACCATCATTCCTTTTTAATCTTAAGTATTTTCATATATTTTTTAAACAAAAATATCTTGTTTTAGGAATATAATATTTCGGATAAATTCTTGCTTAAACAGGATATTATTTCGTTTAAACAGGATAATATTTTGTTTAAACAAGACGTTATATCCTTTAAAGAAGATAATATCTTGTTTAAACAAGATATGAAAATAATTCGTGGCGCTATCCATCCGCCTTAATATTCGCTCAGATCTTGTGCACAATTTATTTGTGTGCTTAGATCCTAAAGAAATATTACATATGGAGATGTTTTTACCCATAAAATCGAGTACTCGCCAACTATTCAATCTAGAGATGACTTTTTTTGCTACATGAAAATTGAACACTTGCCATCTATTACGCCTAGATCTAGATATAAATTTAAGGATATTCCCAGAAATTCAGAACCGTTAATTGTTAATATAAAACACAAATAGAACCTGCTGAACGTTTGAAACAAACTCCGTGATTGGCTTGCTTTTGGTTGGTATCTTACGGTGCAACAACGTAAGGTTATTGAGGTCACAGGCGATTGGAGTAAAATGTATTGTCCAAGGATACGCCATGGTAATCGAACTTGCATATTTCTGCCGCGTATCCTGCACACTAACCAGTGAACACCTTGACTCCTGCCTCTATTAGTCGCCTCTAACGACATGCAGAAAAACGCATGAGGGCTATATTGCATCGCAGGTGGGTCAACACATTGCACACAAAGATTAATATCAATAAGATAAATAGCAATTCACGATTATTTTCTAAGCAAGGAACTTAGGTGGCTCAGATTTGTGTGCCGGACTCGGCAACCGAAATGTTACGTGTTTTATATCTACTATCCGATCAGTCCAAGTCGGCTGCCAAGGTGTGTCCTGGCTCTTTGAAATAGGACACTTTATTACATACTGCATCATCGTCATTAAAAACATATGCGTGTATCCATTTTCCCTAAAATACCATACCAAAAAACCAGTCTTGTTTAAGCATGAAATCGTATCAAAATTTGTTTTGCACCCCCACCCAAAACCCCGCCAAAACAAACGAGTCCACAAAGCGCAACAGGAAGCCCTTCTTTCTATTAACATAAATTACGATCAGAAATGTGTTAATATTGATGCTTTTGTAAAGATATTACAGACATAACTTAAAAAGGACAGTCCTACGAGGTTTTATCAGTAATACATGCATGATCTTTATGATGGTAAGCCATTCAAACCAATCTAAATGATTTGCTTTTTTAAATCTTTAAGGCACAGCAACACAATTAGAATATATAGTACCGAGGCAATTGGACTAAAGTGCATTGCCTAAGAACAAGCTACGGCATCAGACCCAGGCTGGTTGGTTAATACGATTTGCACCCTCACCCTTTCAGATCATACGCAATGCATATATGCAATACATATTTTTGCTTATGTTTTGAAGTGACCAAATAAATTTCAGATAGGTAACATATTCAAAATCATCAAATCGTGACACGTACTTATTTTACACACGATTGCTCAATTTTGCATTCTGCCACCTTTCAATTACATTGTAAATAAGTTTACATTTATCGTTAATCAACAAAAAGTTCCAAAGTATTTCACGATATGGATAGTGCTAACGGACTGGACGGTACATATGAAAGAGAAAGAAATAAGCGACACCTATTGGTAACAATTAACTATAGATCTTTGCCAGTCTCTCATCCTGCGAAGATTTCTCAAAGTCTTTACGAAAACTTTTAAAGTATTTATTGTGAAAGTCTGTATAATAATTGTTAACTTCACACGTTGCAAATATAGCTAACTCCAGCTGCCTATATATTATGGCGTTGTGCAGGATAGTAAATATGTTGTTAAAGCTTCAGAGAGCATGTGTGTGTGTGTGTGTGTGTGTGTGTGTGTGTGTGTGTGATCTGGATTTTTAACATACCTTTAACAATTTGAGTCATATCGCTACAATGTCTGCAGTGTGTCAGTTTATATTGATGTCTAGCTCTGGGGCATAATGCCACATACATGTGGCATCATGTCCAACCCAGTCACACTACTATCCTGACTGACGCCAAACCGACAAGTCTTGTCGCTAACCTCTTAATGCTGAGAACCAAGCGAGGCAGCTGCAAGTACCTTTTTGGTATGACTTGTCCAGGGTTCGAATCCGCGACCTCTCGTATTCGAGGCTGATGCTTTAATCATTTAGGCCACCGGAGCTGTCTACAAGAGCATGCATTATTGTATTGTATTAAAAGCTATATTGAGAGGCCAACCCAATTCCGCCAAGAACAATGGTATATAAGGACGAGTGTTTCTCAACAGAGGTCATTACAGTATGGAGTAAATTTGATTTGCACGTGGCGAATCTGGTCATAAATGACTGGTGAGGTGATCTATCAAAAAGAAAGACATTTCAAGTCAGGATTTGCTGTAACATAGGGCACTTTTGGCATAAAGAAACTTCTCAAAAGCCAATTTATAAAGATCCAAACTAAGAGAATTTTCCCCAAAAATGCATTATTCTTTACATACATGAAGTTTATAAAGAAAACACCGAATAGATCGCTTTGGATTGAATGTTTTACCGAAAATAAACGTTATCCAAGTAGAAGACGTTTGCATACCGAACACGCGTAACTTGTAGCTGATTTTCAACGCTCTTAGCAGATATAAAGATACTGTCGTGTTCTGTCATAGTGTAAATTTTTTAGATACTAATCATGCCATCGTCCAGAAAGGTGTGAACAGGTTGCATGCACGAGTAATGAATATACTTCAGAGAATTTCGCGGCAGTGTTGCAGTCACGATACACAGCATGTTCTATTTTGCTATTACTTTTTAGCACGTAGTTTGATGAAAATTGATTCTGTAATTTAACAGAATGAATTCTGGTTTATACACTGTCTAGAAACACTTTGGTTTGCCTATTTTTTCAAAGAGTGACTGAACAGATCTGTGTAGACTTATAAGTTTGATAGTATATACAGTAATAATGGATGAATAATTCATACAAATTAAGCACGCACGCACACACACGCACACATATGAATTATGTTATAAACTTACGCATATTGGCATGCATCGGCATGATGAATTGGTCTGGTATAGCTTGCATCGTTGTGAACAGAATCCATAGTGACTCAAATTTGTATAAAATATCTGCAGGACAAGATGGAAGATTTGCAATTTAAATCAAAAGTATGTCAATAAAGATTTAATCCACACTGATCTTATTTCTATTGAAGTAAGAACAATTTTTCCCAAACTTTTTTTTTACTTGTCAACAATTTCTTTCACTGGAAATTTAAATCATGAAATTGATCCATGAATTTTCTCTAAAACGTTTGTTAAAGATTATGGTCTAGACACAGAATTAAATCCCAAGTTTTGTTGCTAAGAGAGAAAAACTGATAATAGTAGCAATTGAAGTATGAAAATAAATTCCAGTCTGTACATAATCCATAATAACCTGGGGCTTGGTTGAAGACTCTCAGATAAGCTTTAGAATCATCTTATATTAAGAGAAAATCAAACACTCGTTCTGTTGCACTAGTAATTAAGATTCTTGAAACAACATCTGTTCAAATATCATCACTCTACGTTTCAAAACTGAGCATGTTTGCTCGCTTGATGTTGGCAAACGAATCTCTAAATGCTGGAAAGATATCAGAATTGCAATGCCTCTCAGAAACTATAATCAACATGGAATCCAACATTCATGTTGTCTGTGAATGATCCAGATAATGTCAGCTCCAAAAGAGAACATTCGATTCAAAGTGGAAGTAATTGAAACTATTCGGAGGGACACCGCTACTAGGGAAAACGAACTTTTAATACTTACGTTATAACAACTTTACAATGAGATAAATTACGTCGAATGAAGAGTTGAAATAATTGCACGCCTTCTGTGATAAGAGCAGCGAATAAAGTTGACTTAAATTTTATTACATGAATGGGCAAGTTTCCAGTATCAGTACTTAGTGGAAGGAAATGGCGTAAATACACGTAACATAATAATTTAATCATGATTTTATGGAAGAGAAGATCAGTACGTCAGTGATAAAAGCAGGAGGTTTCTGGAGGAGTTTGAAAATACAAGTCTAGGACTACGAACAAATCTCCAAACCTTGCGAATGACTCAGAAAAGAGGACTCAAAGAAACAAAATTGTGATTCCACTGGATTAGACTGTATATTTTTTTTTTAAGCAGAGGCTCTCAGAACAGAAGGTACATTATGCCAGAAACAGACATGCTGGTTAGACTAAAAAAAAAACTTTAGCCTCTTAATACATCGGAACGGGGAAATGTGACATAAATAGGACATGCAATTGAAAAACAATTACGGTCTATAAATTGAAGTCTTTTATCATTATGACAAACTAAAAATGTTGGCGGTGGCTACAGGTACCTCAATAATTGTCAAAAAAGCAAGAAAAAGCCAGTTATTATATGTATGTACGTGCAGTATGTTAAGGTTCCTCAACACAAATGTGGCCATTTAGTGCCAACAAAAAGTAAAGTTCGAAACAAGTAAAAGTGACTTGTACATAAAGCTAAAATTTAGACAGTTAAATATTTCCCTGAAAATGTAAAACTTCTGCACGTAAATAAACATATTACACGTAAAGATGTTGAATTTATGTATGTATGTATGTATGTATGTATGTATGTATGTATGTATGTATGTATGTATGTATGTATGTATGTATGTATGTATGTATGTATGTATGTATGTATGTATGTAATGTATGTATGTATGTATGTATGTATGTATGTATGTATGTATGTATGTATGTATGTATGTATGTATGTATGTATGTATGTATGTATGCATGCATGCATGCATGCATGAATGCATGTATGCATGTATGCATGTATGCATGTATGTATGTATGTATGTATGTATGTATGTATGTATGTATGTATGTATGTATGTATGTATGTATGCATGCATGAATGCATGTATGCATGTATGTATGTATGTATGTATGTATGTATGTATGTATGTATGTATGTATGTATGTATGTATGTATGTATGTATGTATGTATGTATGTATGTATGTATGTATGCATGCATGTATGTATGTACGTACATACGTACCGATGGAATAGGTTGATGTGTGCAATGTTTGGAATTTATACATTAAGCGGAAGTGACTAACTCTAATCATACTATGTTTTCTTTTATTGATGTTTGAGTTAGCGGGGCTTATTAAATATGTTGATTTATAAAATGACCATTTCGTTCTCTCTCTCTCTCTCTCTCTCTCTCTCTCTCTCTCTCTCTCTCTCTCTCTCTCTCTCTCTCTCTCTCTCTCTCGTAACTTCAAAAAATAGCAAATGGGTCAGAATTCCGTATATATTTACTTTAACTGGTTTGATGGCGAAAACAATGATGATTATTGTTTTATTGTTTTAATTTTTTTTTATGTTTAGTTTTACCTTTTTTAACAGATATATATACAATGTTTGTACAATACTTTTGAAAAAAATCACCTCTAGAATGATTTGATTTATGCCCTTCCTCTTGAGTTTAAGATTCGTTCTTGAATTTAGTTCTTTAATAAATTATTAATTATTCAGACTGTGTGATCTTAATTGTCTTGTAGTCTCTAAATGCACATCCAATCACACATTTCCACGCTGATTTCTTCAGAAAAATTCCGTAAACTTATTTTCTGATACATAAATTCTGCGAAGATTCCACTCTAAAAAATAATCAATGCATATATAAATATTGACTTTCTTCTTTTTTATTCTTAAATTTTTTTATAGATATAATTACATATTCTGGAAAATATTTAGACTGCAAGGTCATAGTATTCTCTTTTTGAGTAATCTTTCCAGACGTTTTAAGTTGCTTTGAAAACGAGTCAACATATCGTTTGAGTAATCTTTTCAGACGTTTTAAGTTGCTTTGAAAACGAGTCAACACATCGTTGAATGAAATGGGGTGGTGTAAGTGTAAATGTTGTTACAGACAAAAGATAATAATTATAACTGTAATTAAGGGTTTTCCAATTACAATAAGTCTGGTAAACATATATACGATGTCCTTGGATCCTAATGACCACGGGATGCTTGAATATTCTGGGAGGGAATGAATAATGAATGATTTTAAGACATCATACACTTCTTATGGAAATTGATTCAATATAGAATGGTGGAAGAGAAATCAATGGTGATGGAAAGATAAAGAAAGGTTACATTATTATTTTCTTGGAAGTAACATTTCAGAGCTCGTGCCGAATTTTGAATAGAATTTCCATCTATTTTGTCAAAACAATTGGAATAATGAGCTGTCTGGACGGATTAGAAGTGTGCACTGTCTCAATGAGCCAAAATATTCAAAGTTTGTTTCTAATGTTATATGCAAGTTGTGCTTGCTTTTTAAAAAATGGAAGCATAGACGAGTCTTAATTGGATCTGAATAAAATCAATGTACCCGGATGTTCTATGTGAAAATAGTGCAGGTCTATGACGACGTGGCATTGAGGCTATTGTACTAGTTCCAACACAGAATGGGGAAAACATTCTATTTTTATGTCGACAATAAGATAATACAGAAACACAATGGCGATAGACATTAAAACATTCTTAGAGATAATGTCTCTTAGTCTGTGAAGTTTCCTTATGACGAATCAATAAATCATTTCAAGAAACGCTACTCGATTATGGTTATTATTGCTGTGATGATACCGAAGAAAAATGAATATGCCATCTTTCTGGAACCGATAACCAGTGCGTAACTGAAAGGCGAACTGTATCATATCTGGTAAACTTCATAGAGATGAATTCATCTTTATGAAAATATCAGTAGATTATTACATGAAAAAAAAATAAAGTACTCTTATGTTTCCGATGGCGTTGAAAGTAAAATACAAAGGTTTTCACGATCTTTTTTAGGGTGAAATTCCATTCTTTATACCCTTGAAGAGATCTTTGTAGCACAGTATAAGTTAAGTTTATTCCAAAATACAATAATGATTATCCACCTCTCAATAGACCTTTGAGCTTTTAGCGGATCATTTTATGTACTGTATTGATTTGTTTAATACCTAGATTGCTAATGGAAAAATGAGATTTCATGGTATGTCTAAATGGAGATAAATATTGAATATTTTGTTTTGTTTAATCATTTGGGATTCTTCCATATCACAACATATTGAAAACATAAATATTGTTTGAACATAAATCTCAGTGACCACAGGGAGTTCAATATACTGGGAGGAAATGATTACGACAATGATAAAATCCATTATGGAGCTAGGATACACAATGTATTAGGGAAAAAGCATTCCTATGTTCACACTGGAGATGATATATCTATAAATGAAAAGGTGACACTATTTTGTATCATGTTTTAGAGTGACAATGAAGTTTAAAGTGTTATGTGATGTATTGCATGAAAGCACGAAACTACCCAAGAAATAAAAGTCAGTCCAGATAGGGCAAGAGTTTCAAGGTTATATATATATATATATATATATATATATATATATATATATATATATATATATATATATATATATATATATATATATATATATTTATAAACAGAGGTGAACTCACTAAAAGATAACTAAAAATAAAAATATGAGGATATCATAGATAAGGAAGCAAATTAAATATTGTCAAAGAAAGTAAAAATCAAGTAAAATAAAGTCGGCTGCTTGTATTTTTCTATACGTATTATTGTACGTAAATATCATACAATAATAATATTTGAGACACTGAAAAGGAATAAAAATAATAAAAACATTAATGTAGAAATCAGAGTTTAAATAAAGTTTTAAAATCCATTTAATTTATTTTAAACATGAAAATTGGATAAATTTACTATGGGTAAATTTAACTGAAGTACAACACTTCAAAACTATTCACCGAAATCTGCGAACGATCCGTCTGATTTGAAGTTAAAATATAAAGAATTGCAAATTGTATTGAAATCTAATCAGCTTTAATTGTTTACGTTACTAAAGGTGCTTAAATCATTTTTGATTAACAGTTTGACTGCGGTTACACAGACATCGTCAGAGAAGTTCACATCTTTACCCGGCTGTTATGCCTCTTACCACGGTACACCCTACAGAAGAATAAAAGATGTTTAAAGTTGTTTTTAAATGTATATTAACATTTTACACATGCCTTTACTTTAAAACTCCTTTAAGAAATTCCTTTATCGGGCGTTTTTTAACATTCGAATCTGAAATAAAATATTTAATAGCTGTCACGACTCACCAGAACTCAAGAAAATGAATGACTTGGGAGAAGTTAATTCCTTTGAACATGAAGAGTTTCAATCTGAAGTGTCCTTGAACGTTCCTAATGGATTTTGAAGTACATTCGTGGTTCTTTATCTTGATCTCTTCTCTTTCTTTCTTACAGGTTTAGTTTTAAATTTCAGCATAACTTCAGAGGTAACTTCCCAATGTAGTTTCCTTACAAATAATCAAAAGATAAGTTGTGGAAAAGCTATTTTCTCATGTTCGCATAAAGTTCTTTTCTCTGCTTTAATGTAATTTCCTACGTGGAATCAAGGTCAAGCTTAACTACATTTATTAAAAGGAGAAAATCAATTTTTAGGGACAAGATGAAGTGATGATACAGAAATAAAAAAGTTGACGGAAGCATTAATAGATAATTAAAGTGAAAGCAATGCCATGAATAAGAATCTTGGACTTTAAT
>JAEAOA010000965.1:235735-373235 GCA_016746295.1 Potamilus streckersoni | reverse complement strand
GTACATGCAGATGAAAATCTTAAACAGCCTAAAACATAAGGAGATTATTTGAAGGAGAGACGTTTCGTTCAACAGAAGAGTTACCGTGTCGTACTGAAAGTATTAAGATGAATTACTGAGTGTCAAATTACATTCACAAGTATTAGTTGTGCGTCTTATAACTGTGCTTGGCAGTAACGAAGGAAAATAAATGTTTGTCACAGACACTGGGCAGATATGACTTTAATCATAAAAGTTTTAGTTGATAATAACTAAAGAGATTGATGGACAGAAAGTTATATTGTATACGCCATATGACATATTCTGACCGACTTTGCAAATATAGAACGGTAGGGTGCCCTATTTTAGAGGACCAGTTCTGGTGCGAATGGTGCAGATCTTGCAGCTGATGTATTATGGGTAAATATCCTTAATCACAATACTGTTATTACAGAGACAAAGCGTTCAGCAACCTGCTGTAAAGGAACTATGCACACTTGTGGTGTGAGACAATCGAGCTGGAAAGGAAATTTCCCCGAGGACCCTCATTTGGAAATTAAAATAAGTAACATTTCCTCAATTAATGCTTAAAACTATGCGTTAGAGGACCCAGTGCTGGAAAATGCTCGGTCTAAAGCTAACCTTTCAGAATAGGAAATAAATGGTTGTTGTATTCTACTAGGAAAATGGAATTTTCTGACATAAATGGACATCCCCTGATGGACAGGAAGTACTACAGCAATATCTAAAAGCAGCATGTTAGCTTATGCGGGTCATCTTTGGGATGGAAGAAACCAAGAGAAGGTTCTTGTGTACATTTTGTGGGTTCCTGAGATTATTTATGATATTAAGAAATACTGCTATAGATTTGTCTCATGCCAGAGTGTGTCTAAAAGAGAAAAGGAAGGAGCTACTATCGTCGCAGACTTTTCAGTATGTGAGCCCATCTACAAGAAAACGATGTACATTGTTGGCTTTCTGTCAAGAACAAAAACAGAAAATAGAATATAAAAAATGTCATGAAAGAAAGTTTTCAATCCGTGGAATGAATTTTTATATTGTCGCTTTCAGATGTATCAAAACTGACAACAAAATGGAAGGACGCACATTGAGTCTCCAGGACACTGAATGGCGAAAGCTATTATATCGCCGAATGGTGGACGCAAAGGGTGGTAAGTTCTACGACGATATAACTGTGCTGTTAAGTTTAGAACCATATATAGCAAAGATGCAGGTGACTGCAAGTTTAATTGTTCTTGCTATTCAAAAGAGTCGCTCAAAACTTAGCTCACATTTTTGCAGCAAAACAGCGTCACCAGCTGCAACAAATGCGCGAAGATAGCAGTACTGTACTCACAACCTAGCCAGCAAAGATCGGAGCAAATTTAGTGAAATTCTGATTCAGTGTGGAGTTCAGTAAAATCAGGATTCTATGTGCATTTAAGTGAATGTTAATTTGATGTATAAGGAAGTACATCTTGATCTGAATTTTACAAAGCATTTAAACAAAGCAAAGTTCCTATGAGACAAAGATTCTTAACATTATGTCGAAAAGTATTTAAGTTTTCACTTACGTGTGTATTTGTGTGTGTGAAAATGCTAGTCTAAGAGGATTCATAACTGTACATGATTCTATCATAAATGTTGGATATGTGTAATTGCCAACCCAGCCTAAGCTTGCTGCAGTCATGGTTGGTCTGTTTGTGCTAAATGTTTATTTCAATCTCAAAATTGACCGTGGTGAACTCTGGAGTTCATATCAGTCTGAACCTGGAGAATTTTGTTACTCACGTCAGTCCAATAAATAATATCGCAATGTTTTCTTTTTCAGGTAAAATAAGTGCTTTATATTAAAATCAAGTATTCTGTGTTGTAGAATAAGAGAGGTAACATTAAAGCTGTTTAAAGCTATACTGTTGTATCTCTGTGTTATATTTAAAAGGGAACCCCGCAACATACATAGATGTGACGGTGTCTGAACTTTCAGAATGTAAAAAAATAGTAAAAATATCGCAAGGTGCGACAAAGTTATCACAAAGATGATACTCAATACATTATCAAATCGAACGTAAACAGGTTTGAAAACGAAATCATTTTCTTACAATAAATGAGACACACAATAGATTGGAAAACTCCATATAGTGTTAAATGTAAGGTCTCTTTGGATTGGTAGTTTACATGCGTTTCGTTAATTATTTGTTGTTACTTTAAAGTGTTGATGCCATGCATGGAAACCTCTAAAGATCAGCAAACTAAATTCTAAAATGTGAATTGTTATTAATGGCATACCTTTCATCTTGAAATGTAGTAGTTCTGCATCAACTTCCAGGGAAAAATATATTTGTAAATTTGGCTAAAATTATGAATTGTAAGTATGAAGCAAGGCAGCAAATAATTTGAAATCTCTGTGTTTCCTATCTAATCTATAGGTCACAAATTAAATTTTTTTGAAGGTATAGGCATTCTGTGGGATTCAAGAAATCGCTTGGCTACTGTTTCGTCCATCTTGGTTTAAAAACGACATTGACACTTGACATTTATACTTACAGATCGATATGTATTTCTCTGTATTACGTGGACATTATATATTTAACGGCTGTTGAAACCATATTTGGTTGAACTCGAAGCACCAAGCAAACTTGATGCACGCAGATTAGGCCATATTGTCCGTTGTTTTAATTTTTGCCTTCGAAATTGCCAAGTTAGTTAGTTTTTTTTGTGAGATTTTGTGAAGGATATTAAGTAGAACTAAAGACATAGCGTTGAAACTAAAACTACTACAGGGACTGACAGACACGTACACGACATTATACCTCCCTGCAGTAGAAAGGTGAATAAAACTCTTCATAAATGCTGTTGACTTCTCGAATTTTCTGTTACATTGCTGAAAAAATATTTTCAACGGTTCAACTTGTTTCCAAATGCTTAAGTGCTATTTATATCAAAAAGACTTTTACTGTCTTTCGATCTTGTTTTGTGATCTTGAATTAATTTTTTGAAAATGGCATTATTGTTTTCGTTATTGTAAGTGCAATTTGAGTATGAGAGTGTTTAAAACTTTATATAATGATCAATGTAGGAGAATTTGTCAGTAACCTTTAATTCATTCTTCTTCTAAGCTATTGTTCGTTTTATCAAGCAGAATTTAAACGAGCGCAGGAGAAATCCGACTCGGAATTAAAATGAAACAACAAGCAATTATGGTGAAAAATTATAGTTTCACTTTTAAAAGTAGAAAAGCTCAGTCTTTCTGGCAAAGAAGAAAATTGTGCTGAAAAATCTAGATTGACACATGAAATAAATACTGACAATCGAAATTGTTCTACATTCTGACTAAAAAATAAGACCAGCTATTAATATATCTTCTTTGTTTTGTAATTGGCATTCCTTTGATGCTGAAATCATTTCATATGAACTAGAATGATACATTATATAAGGCCAAATACGTAAGATTTATTATAATTAATTATTATTATTATTACTATTATTATTATTATTATTATTATTATTATTATTATTATTATTATTATTATTATTATTATTATTATTATTATTATTATTATTATTATCATCATTATTATTATTATTATTATTATTATTATTATTATTATTATTATTAGTAGTAGTAGTAGTAGTAGTAGTAGTAGTAGTAGTAGTAGTAGTAGTAGTAGTAGTAGCAGATGTAATAGTAGAATATTGTTAAATAAAATCATAAAATCAGATTTTTCAATTGAATTATAGTAAAATATTTAGATACTTTTAATAAGAATGTGAAGTTTTTTGCGTGCAAACTTGAAACAAAAAATAATTATGGCTTGTTTTACTTTACTGGTGTACCTCATCTTTGCTAGTCAAGGTTCCGATAACACTATCTACACCTTGGCATATCGAGCATATATTTCTGTGCCTCGGTTCTGCTAATATCATTGGATGTGGTGGCAAATTTCGCATCCAATCAAAATTAATATGTTCAAATTAAGTTGCACAAATACCTTTCACTCAAACAGACATGTAATGCCTTTCCTTCAGTACATAGTCATGCTTTAGATGGTAAACTTAATGTTATCCATTTTAGGTCAATTGCCAACATAGATGTACAATGCAGCACGCTGTTGGTTAGTTGGAATTACATTGTAAGGGAGTCAAAACAAAATCCAATAGATGTCGCAATGACTTAGCACCGATATAATTGTTCGATCCGCCAAGGTGTAGATAGGGTTATCAGAACCTTAGAAATATACGTTATAGGCATATACGATATTTAGTTCAACACATGTATTGCATTTGGAAAGCAATAAAAGTTATAAAGCTCCACATCTGGTAGAAAACTCACCTGCTAAATGAAGTAAACTACTCTCTAGGTCAGATATATATATATATATATATATATATATATATATATATATATATATATATATATATATATATATATAGATATATATATATATATATATATATATATGAAATAACCAAACTACCGCACGCTGACCTTACACGTTTTGAATTCCATTAATGAAGTCTGCAGTCAACTTTGGTCACGGCAGATTTGAGATTAAGCGAGCCTTTGCAAAGAGGGAAATCCACGATGCTGTAATGGACTGCATATGATGTACCAGACACATAGTTTGTTTAATGTGATATTTGTTTTGCTGAGTATAGTCATATGAAAGAGTGGAGCTTAGAACTCCCCTCCTCCATTAGATTCATTTTATAGAGGCATGGACCTGGCCCTTTTACCCATGGACCACAACTTGGGACTCCAACCACTTAACTTATATTAAATCTATTCCCCCATTCTACTTTAAACGTGTGTCAGCTGCTGTATTGAAACACGGAAGTAAGACAAAAAAGGATACTTAGATGTTGCGTAAGTGTGATATATTTCTACTCTACAGGGAGAATTACTCATATTTGGACCGTGCAATATGGGCTGAAGTGAGAAACACTGTTTATCTCCCTGATGCTTCCCCTGCAGGAAAACTCCAACACTTCTTTTCGTGAACTCTAACCTTTTACATTATCTAGGTCACTCTAAAATTATCTACTTTAAAAAAAAGACAATTTGCTGACATATCTATATCAATTATCAACTTTAATTATTGCATTGAATACTTCAAATGCAACCATATTTTCTGCACGTCATTATTTTCTTCTTCTTGTGGAAAGCATAATTATTTATGAATTCCAACATTATTTTCCTATAAGTTTTGATAATGGAATATCTTTGAGGAAGAACACATTAATTTACCCGTCTACCACAATTACCAATTTGTCACTTGTATCATCTTGTAAATTTTTATTTTTTAACATTCCGTTGTACAAGAATGTGAATTTTAATCGTGTTAGTCATATTAAAAAGTATATATACTTTACTATTCTAACATTATGCGTCACGTTAAACTGAATGTTTACGATTAAAGCAATACAGAAAAGTCAGTAAATTAAAGGGCAGAACTGGAGTAAAATTGCAAAATAAAAAAATAAAACAAAACAAAACAATACAGTGTTTACCTGTAACGAGCGAAGTTGTTTTCCATTGCTATTCAAAATTTGTCAGCCAGTTACTTTATGCATATATATTTCTTCCGATGTTAAACACACACAATCTTTGGCCCAGATCTCACAGAACATAATCACCAGCAGAGGTTGACTAAAAATATTACTCTTTCGTCCCTAAATTGTCTCCAGAACTTGTTACGAAAAAAAATTTATCATTATTGTACGTACTATCCACAGATCAGTATTAACGTATTTGCAAACACTGACCAATAAAAACCGTTTTCATGCTCAAAGATAACTTGGTGATCAGCAGAAAATTATTATTTTTCGAGGATAACTAGATGAATCATGCATTATTACAGTTCGTTGTAAAGAAATTCACCTATGGTGTCACAGCTGGCAAATATCACTGAGGAAATGTCAGTTGTTTCTCATATACAAGTGGTAAACAACAATGTTACTAGGTAAAATGCATTGTTTTAATTACTATTAAGTTACTCCAAGGCGCGTTCGCATCAGTAAAATTGATGTTCTGATTATATATATATATATATATATATATATATATATATATATATATATATATATATATATATATATATATATATATATATATATATATATATATATATATAGTTAATTCAGCGCTTTCCTGATGTAAATTCTGGAAAAGCATTAATCGATGAGCGTCATTTAGTCCAAATCGAGCAAAGAGTGAATGCAGTACATTTCCATTTGCTATATTAATCCGCATGCAGGTTTAATTACATGTTAAAAATATAAACCGTTTATTCTTGTAATGTTGAAAAAACTAGAATTTATTTTGGTGTAGGATTTTCACTCGAATCAAGTGCAAAACACAATTCAGTTGGAAACATGGAAGTCAAGAACCGTCCAAGCCTATGTTCGTGACTTTCAACAGCAAAATCTAAAACTATTTATATTCACCCGCCATAAAAACAAAGCGTATTATGCTATAACGTTGTTTGTCCGTATATACGTTCGTCTGTTTCTTTATTTCCTCCAACTATCTCGAGTTCTCCACCCTCTACTGTTATCAGGTTTTGAAAATTTCATGCATTTAGAAAGCGACAGAAGCCTATATATTTGGTCTTAAACGGTCAAACGTTAAGGTCAGCCTACTGAACAACAAAAACGTGTTAGAACACGGCTATTGTTGTTTTTGTTCTGGATTTGACACTATATTTCAGCACACGATAGTGTATACATGATGGCTAATATAACTGAACGTCACAGTTACTGTGAGTAAAAGAAGAAACATGGTTTATGCACAATTGTATTTGTTCAAATTCCAAGACTTGAACTAAATTTTGTCGCTTACATAACATTTGAAGTAAGGTGCACATTTGATGACTTTGGGATCGTAAGGTTAAAGGTCAAGTGGATGAAACAATGATGGTTTCTGAACATATCTGTTTTTGACCATGTACCTTTACCAACATTTTCGGATGGACTACGTTTTGGGTAAGGAGAATCCTGTTGATATTAAGGTTTTAAGGTCAAAGAACACTGTCAAATAAACTCACAGAAGAAAAGTGGCTTTTGAATTATTAACTTTAGTTCAAGATCACATGTGTGTGTGTGTGTGTGTGTGTGAGAGAGAGAGAGAGAGAGAGAGAGAGAGAGAGAGAGAGAGAGAGAGAGAGAGAGAGAGAGAGAGAGAGAGAGAGAGAGAGAGAGAGAGAGAGAGAGAGAGAGAGAGAGAGAGAGAGAGAGAGAGTTCTTTGTAATTCATGGAAGAGACCCATTGATTATAATTTTGGTTGGGTTTTATGTGAAGTTTTACGGTACAACAACACGAGTAGGTTATTTACAGTTAAGCAAATTGAAGCAAAGTGCATTAGTTGTCCTATGACGAACCACGCAGCCAACCTGGATTAATCCGATGGTAGGCCCTAAACTTGCTTAATTTAATTAGTCACGAGTACGGCTCAATTACCACTGAATCACCATCTCTTGCCTCCAGTAGTCGCCTCTTATGATGCACGTAGTTGCGTTTTAGACCTTTTCTTCATCACTGAGCATTCAAGGGGTTTTCATTTTGGAGTCCAAAATGTAAAGGCTAAGTCTGTTGTGACGTAAAGAGGACTGCTGCGATATTTAAAATGCTCTTAGGGGATATTTTTATTATATTTTACTCTTTTTTGAAATATACTACATTCATTTACCACTTGCATGAAAACATTCCCCCCAGTATACGGCCCTTTAGAACAACACTGTTCTTGGTATAAGCCGAACGTGATCAGAGCCCATTCATTAAATGGTGGCAAAATTATATGCGTCATGTACTTCACTATACAGATATCTCAATATAACGTCTTTTACTATCATAGACAGTGTTGTAATGAAGGAATACTTAAGAAAATGAAAGAGTTGATTGTCCAGACCTATCATGCCACATAATTGTATTGATCAAATTTACAGGCATTGTTCCATGCATTTCAGAATCGTCTGAAATGGCGTGTCTTGCAAAACTGCATGACATCGTAATGTGAAAACAACTTTGTTGTTCGTTGTTGTGGCACCGTCGTTGTTCCCTGATAATTAACTGTATTAATATTCCTCTTAAGTTGCAATCATTGTTTGATCGTAATTTCTTGGGATGAGTGCATTGCAATATCATCAGCAAAGCACTAAAACTTCCTTGATGTTCTTGGCTGTATATGCATTATCTCTGAAACTCGTCCAGGCGATTCCCGATTGAAGACAGCTTCAAGAGAGAAAAAGCCTCATATATGCTTGTCTTTTTCGGAACTCTCAATTATGTAACACTGCAAATTGTTACAGAACCTTTGGGCAACTTTATGACACTGTAAATTATTGCAGGTCCGTTGGTCAACTAAGTAACACTGCAAAAAATTTACAGGAGCTTTGGTCAACTATAAAACACTGTAACTTACATGATTTTTGGTCAACTACGCTTAAAGTTTGCACTCAGAGACCGGTAATTGTTGTTTTTGTTTTTTTTTTAGCAGGTCGACACAAATCACGTGGTTGTAATACAAATGTCACAAACTTTATATAAATGTAAAGGACCTCACAATTCGATTTGCCAACTTTGACCTGGAACTTGTAATTAATTTACATATTCATTAAATGGAGTTAGTTTTTTTGAGTAACTTTCAATTACTTCTTCTATTCAAGACGCTGCATGAAAGTAAATAATAGCCCGGCTAAAGTAATTTAAAACACAGGCCTAATTTTAAAGAATAGAAAGTGAATCCAGGCAGAACATGCGATGATGTGCTATTTAAAGTAGAAATTGGGAATGTGTATGGAGGCGTGAATCCGATTATTTAAGCATTATGTATTATTCAGATGATATGGATAGGTACCATAGGGTTCGAATACGAAACTATGCGCTCACGTGTGAGGAAGTGAAATTTAGTGAAAACCGTAAAGCGTATAACTTCTGACAATTTTTTTTAGGAAACGTGCATGTTGTTAGAAAGACTGATTACGATGAAGCTGTTCCTAACAACTCTTAAGAGACTTATTAGTAATAAATATTTTTTTTACAAATATTATACAGACGATTTAAACATTTTTTAAATTCTAGTTTGTATATATACACAGTTGTAAGATTTATTAATTACCATGGTAAGTATGCATTTGTTCTAAGCATGTTCTGTGGAAACAAGCATAAAAACAAACAGTTCCAACAAGCCATGTAGGCTTACTATACAATAGCAAATTCTTATAACGGTATGAGGATTATGGCCTGGGAATTCGTCAAGATGTAGCCCTTCATCAATCAGTTCAAAATCTTAACTTCTCCCCTTTCCTTGAAAAATGGACTTTTGAAGATTCACAATTAGAAAATGAACATAAAAACACCACCAGTATTAGTAAGACTGGATCGCACAAATCACTGAACCATGAAATACAGGTCACAGTTACCTAGTTTTCATAGATATATTATTCCCTCACTAATTATCTACAAACTACTGCTACTACATGTAACCCTACGATCAGTAGTGACCAAAAAAAATGACTTCAATAAAAAGCTAAATGTAGATGCCAGACGGACTTCCCGACAGACTTCATCATTGCACAAGCTGGAATTACTATGCAAACCGGTCCCCAAAAAGTTCAAAACAACCGTTGATTCAATAACCGAACTGTGTCACTAAACTCAGTTAAAGTGCATAAGAAAATTTTCAGCCTGAAAGATACACACAACTAATGACAGCTGTGTTATGTTATATACTTAATATAGTTTGTACAAGCTTAATGATTATGAAAAACGTTATTTACTATTAATGTATTTTAACACGGCTTGAAATTGTTCACAAATGCAGTCATTTTAAATGTCTTAACTTGGAATGAAAATAAATATAGAGATAAGGTAGAAGACTAGAGACATACCTAAAGTTTACTCAAATCAGTACTTTCTAATTATATTTGTGCACACTTTGGAAAATCTCTCGGAAAAGAGCAAAAATATCCTTGGATGCTATATATGTTGTGTCTCATATGTGAATTAACATGGCACTGTTTTTCTAGTAGAGATGCTATATATTTTTACACAAAAATAATGAATGCTGGTATGGTTGTCATTATCCCTGGAGATATTATTAAGAGACGAGTGTTTTAGTAATTGAAATCAAGAAGTATTTAGTCTTTGCAGTGTCAATTATCTCCGGCGGATCAGCTGATAATTTACAGCTGAAGAAGTAAACAACGTTTAATGACAAAGACAGATAATGTTTTACTTTCTCTGTTACAGGTACAGCTTCCGCATCGTCTCTAAACGTTTTTCAATGGTGGATGTACGTATAATGCAGGTAAAATATCGAGCATGGCTTTCTTAGGTATCTACGAGTTGTATAGTTCTAACAGAATAAGGGTTGTGAGTGGAAAATTGAAGGAAAAGAGAGAGAGAGAGAGAGAGAGAGAGAGAGAGAGAGAGAGAGAGAGAGAGAGAGAGAGAGAGAGAGAGAGAGAGAGAGAGAGAGAGAGAGAGAGAGAGAGAGAGAGAGAGAGGAGTTCAGATTATTATCTAAAACTTTTATAGAGCAGTCACCTCTATACACCAAAACCAAAAATGCCATTAAGAAACAACTTGTTGCACATTTATTTTTAGTCACTTTATGACAATGGTCAGTGGCTTTAGTAGCCATATAAAGGATTACCAGTAGTGCTAAGAGAAATCAGTATATTAATGAATCAGTCCTTTCAAGAAAGGTGGTGTCCTTTATATGCAAGTATGTACAGATGTTCGCTTTCGGTATTAGTTTGATACAAAGGAAGCCGTCATCACAGAAATAAATACGGGTATGATGCCGATATGGGAAACTGACACAAAAGGAAAATAAAGAAGCACTTTCTCATGATACGCTTCTTCTAATTGATACGTAACGTTATTATTAAATAGATGAAACCAGTTATATTTTAAAGTCACATTCCATCTAAATTAGAAAAGAAACAAACACTGCAAGAAGAAGAAGAAGAAGAAGAAGAAGAAGAAGAAGAAGAAGAAGAAGAAGAAGAAGAAGAAGAAGAAGAAGAAGAAGAAGAAGCAAAACAGTTACTGCAAATAAATACCACCAATATACATTTAGTCAATGCAAGTAAAACACAGTAAAAACTAATCTCCTTTATTTACTGAAATATATAATAACATGAAATGACTGTAAAATTTACAATGAAACCTGTCAATAGAGGACTATCAAGGTATCACACATTTAGTGTCCATTGTACACAATTGCCCTTCATAAAGACATCAGATACTGTGGGTAAAATTAAGGCAATTGAAAAAATCCACAAAAGCATGTGTATTTCATACATTGTGGTGGTCACTACTATGACATGTTTTGCTTCCTTGTATTTTTTTCATGAAGAAAGAATACCCAACAAACTAAAGCTAAATTCTATAATTCACAGTGCAAAGGAGAGAAAGACACACACTTCAAAAGAGTTTTACTGAGTTCAGTTAAACTTAGATGTCTATTTTATGCAAAATGAACAACCATGTCTCAAAATCGAGTCATCATAATAACAATCATGAATCTTCCCCTGCAGAAGAGGAAGCCCTCAGCACAATTGACTAAAAATGAACAATCACCATTAAAAAGAAAAGAAATTTAGCTAAGCAATACCAACTCCCCCAACGTTTGTTTATGTAAAGACTTGTACTGAAATTACCTATGGTCCAGAACTCTAAATTTATATAATACTTATGATGGTAGTATTTTATGGTAAAACACTCTTTCGTTTGCATAGCACCTAAGCTACATTTTGTTTCCATGGTAACATAAACATCATTGAATACGGAAATAAATATATATGGAGATACCTGAAGGCAATTTGCATGGAAAGTGTCAGGTTTGAATGGCATATCTTAATGCTTCAAAGATTATATTGCGCAAACGAAACTGCAGTTGGAGAGATAGATAGACGGGCATATCGATTACTATCTGCACACGTAGTACATACCAGTAGTGGTGGTGAGAGAAGAAAATCAAGAAAAAGAATAAGAAAACGTAGTTATCAACATCAAAAGCCCGCTAACATGCCTGCATTGGGACGGAATTATTTATGACAACTTTCATATGTAGGATCTTCGTATTTACAAAAGGTTACAAGAAAGTGACGTTGAGGATTTGTCTAGAAATAAAAATGCAAATAGAAGAGGAAGATACACAGTTACACAAGGACAAACACACTAAAATAACTGAAACTTTAGAATTGCAAAAATACATCTACAAATACTTTCATAGCATATGTAATCAAATTGCACACACACACACAATACATCTACAAATACTTGCATAATATATGTCATCAAACTGCACACACACCACACACACACACACACACACACACACACATATATATATATATATATATATATCTCTATATATATATATATATATATATATATATATATATATATATATATATATATATATATATATACCATTTCCATAGACACCAAACAACCTATTTGTTTCGGTGCGATAAAACACCGATTCAAACTAAAATTTTTCAGTATACTGCATTCCTTTGAAAGTTACTGTAGAAGACACTATCATTATTTTTTTAAAAATAAGTCCCAAATGGACATGGAAAGACAGTTATGAAATATATTACATTGTTGATACATCAGTTACTAGTCTTTTTCTTCATTGTTTCACTTTTATTATATACATATCACACTGATGTATAAATTTAAATAGAACAGATTTTTACGAGCGGAATAAAATGTGCAGATATGGGGAGGCAACTCAATTTGTGTCCTGTACAAGAAAAAAAGAACACTTTCTTGCTTCCCTTTACATGTCATATAATCATCAAGAATTTCGTACTTTTCAATCATTTTTAATAAGATAAAATTTTTAATAGATTTAAATAGAAAATTATCTTACATTAAGAATATATACATCTAGCTTTCCAACCATACATAACAGGCAGTAAAATATATCAAAATGAAATGAAAGGAACGTTCGGGAGTTCATGCACACCCGTTTTTCCATCGAACTAGGACACAGAAAGATGCTGATCATTTTAAGCACACAAAAAAATCACCCCTGTCTAAAAATCATTTCCTCGCAAAACAATTCCCTGATACAATTCCGTAGAGCATTGGTACTATTTTTAAAAGTCCGATCATTTTATCTACAGGTAAAATGGAGAATGTATTCAGACCACTTCAACATTGGGCAAGAAACACAAAATGCAATGTTAACTGTGGATATTATTGATCTTTAAAATATAAAGTCTTTTTTTTTTTAACAATTATGCAGATTAGTTATTTGTTAAACGGAAGAGGTAGGGGTAGAAACCAATCAGAGTAAGCATTGTTCAGACTCGGACATTTTGCATTAAAAAAATATATGCTTCCTTGATAATCATATCAAGAGTTAAGCACACAAGAAAATGTTAGTAACTTCAAGCACCTTTGTGCGAATCGCACGTGGGAATTTGACTTGACATGAAAACACTATGACATTCTTCCTGTAGATCATGATGAATACCCCACTCCGAGAAACCCAAACAAATAATGCCCCAAAACCAACGCCACCCCACCCCACAGAAAATTTACAGCATATAAGTACAGAAAATAGCTTGCTTTGTTTATGTTGTTGTTGTTGTTGGGCTTAACGCCATTTTTCAGCACACGATAGGCTATTCATGGCGGCCAGTATTAATGGTGGAGGAAGAAACCGGAAAATCACCGGAAAGAACCACCGACCCACGAGAAGCTACTGGCAAGCTTTCTTGATTTGTTTAAACATATATTAAATTGATGAGAAAATGGTAACATTATGCATGTCAAAAGTATTGCGAAACGTTCTCCAAGTTTCTTGCTTTTTCTCTGTTATAGAAATGCGAATATAAACTATGTTGTGTTATATTTACATCACATTGTTACTGAGTAAACCTTCATTATTCTAAAGAAAACAAGCTTAAATTATATTCGGTATGGTTTATTATATATAAAATTGATATGCATGGATACACATTTCCATTAATAGGAATATGGACAATTATAAAACCATTAGAAAAATTTTGAATCAGAAACGGATCAAAGATTTAATTGAATTTATTTTTAAATGGGATACCAGAACGATTGTCTACATCAATTAAATATATTTTTCCGTATGGATTACTAATTACTTAATTCGTATGGTTTGCTAATTACTTATCTCGTATGGATTACTAATTACTTATTCCGTATGGATTACTAATTACTTATTCCAAAGGGGCCCTGAGTGGCCAAGTGGTCTAAAGTAAAGGTCCCCAACCCCCGTGCCGCGGACCAGTACCCGTCCGTGGATCAAATGGTACCGGGCCGCCCAAGGACCATTAAATTATTTCTATTTTATTTACTTTGGTGTATTTCTCTCGGGTTTGTGCGACTTTTCATGGACGAGAGGTTAACAGGGAGCAGAGAAACGTCACATAAAGCAGCACCAATACCAAGCATGTGCAAAAGATCATGATATCGGGGCAGTTTTAGATCACGTCTGGAGCCTGAATTGCTCTTCTTTCTAATCACCGGTACTTGTTTAACAGTGCTTGGTGTACGTGTATATTGTGTTTGCTCAAATTTAACCCACAAATTAGCAAAAAGGAGTACGAAACAGACGTCGTTAGAAAGTATCCTTGGGAAAACGACAAGGCTCAGTGCAGTGAAGAGACAGAAGAAAAGCCTTCAACATCAAAGAAACATAAAACTTTTAACAGACAATATTATGAGTCCTACTTGATATATGGTCTTATCGGGACAGGTGATTCCCACACACCAACCCCGCTCTGCAAAGTTTGCGGCGACCAGATCTAATGAAGCAATGAAACTTTCAAAACTGCTTCTCCACTTGAACGCCAAGCACCTTGGATTAAAAAGCAAGCTCCATGAAAAGATAGCACATGTGCCTTTGTCGGCTAGCAATGTGACTAGGCGCATTGAGGAAATAGCCGAAGACATTGAGACAAAATTGTTGGAGAGGATTAATGCATCACCGTGGTACGCACTCCAGGTTGATGAATCTACAGATATCGACAACAAGGCAATACTACTTGTCTATATGCGATATCTGTATCAGGAGGATGTGCATGAGGATTTGTTATGTGTTCTATCTTTGCCAACCAACACCACAGGAGCAGAACTGTTCAAGTCACTGGATGGTTGTATATCAGGACAACTAAAATGGTCCTAATATGCACAGACGGAGCTGCTGCCATGACCGGAAGACTGTCTGGTTTAACTGCCCGGATTAAGGAAGTTGCACCTGACAGTGAATCTACGCATTGTATCATTCACATGGAAATGCTGGCAAGCCGAAAAATGTCACCGAAATTTAACAGCGTATTGATTAATGTCGTTAAAGTTATTAACCACATTAAAGCACACGCCCTGAACTTGCGTCTGTTGCACCAGCTTTGTGAAGAGATGGACGCAGAGAACAGATGACTTCTCTTATGCACAGAAATAAGATGGTTATTCGGAGGAAAATCGCTAACCAGAGTATTTGAATTACGAGAGCCATTGCAAAGATTTCTCTCAGAAAAGAAGTCACTTCTGACAGCACATTTCAGTGACAAGGTATGGGTCGCAAAAATGGCTTACCTGTGTGACATATTCAGCCTGCTCAATGAACTCAATCTGTCCCTTCAGGGGAAAATGACAACCTTTTCCCAGTTGGCAGACAAAGTAGCTGCATTTAAAGCCAACCTGGAGTTGTGGGGACGGTGCGTGAACAGAGGCATTTTGGACATGTTTCAGACATTAGCGGTGATTTTAGACTGAGCCTAAGCATTCATTCTCCCAGTTGGTGCATGATCACCTGTCTTTGCTTTTCAAAAGAGTTCGAACGCTACTTCCCAACCACAAAAGACCCACGAACTGGTAAGGAATGGATCCGTGACAACAAACCAGGCAAATCTATTATGTCCGTGCAAGGAGAAGATAAACTGCTGAAGATTGCAAATGACGGCGGCCTTAAAACTACGTTCGAGAAAACAACTATGCCGGTGTTCTGAATTAAAGTCATGGTGGAATACCCCGAGAATGCCATCACAGCACTTAAATCCCTATTGCCATTTCCGACATCCTATCTGTATGAAGCGGGGTTTTCTGTTTTTTAAAAGGGCAATGGATCCACTGTATTTTATATGACAACTGGTTGCTTCAAAACCATCAATTTACTACCGTCAATAAAATCAAGCTGTGAAATAAAATTACACTGTTAAAATGTGATCATTTTATTTTACATATAACATCTCTTAGAAGTATAAGCATAAGACAATCATATCGGCAGGTATATATTGCTATCTATATACTACAGACTCGCGCAGATGCCTTCATGCATAGTTTACGTTGAATGATAACAATACAGTAGTGCATGGTTATGAATGGAACAACCGTAATGCAGATATGTGTTGACACGTACCTGAGTCAACTGGGAATCTTGACTTGGATAGTGGAGTTATGATATTCCGTTGCTTCGAAACCCTGTGGTCCCAGCATTTGGCTTTAGAATCAGCGCATATCGAGGGTTTCATAATTGCAAACCACAAATGTTAGTGGTTTTCCTCTGGGGCCTCGAATTTTAAACATCGGTTTAAAAGTAAAGCCTAGTAGACTCAAGTTTGGTCCAAACTAAAATTATGGTCCAAACCCAGTTTCGATAGTTAAATCCAGAACAGTTTTCTCCTGTTTTTGAGTCAAACTTAGAATATCAGAACAGAGAGAATTTGTACAGCCACGAGAAAAAACAAGGACAAGACATACAATTACATATATAAATCATAAATTCGTACATATAATCATACAATCACACATAGAAAGTACATATTCACACATAAATGAAAGGAACACATTTTGTATGTAGAATTTTGATAGCGTTTTCTACCAATAGAACTGATCATTCTTATATTCTCTGACTCAACATAATATATGAGGTACACAATATAATTATCAGTTCTGAGAACTAGTAGAGATAATTGCAGCAAAATATATGAACAGTTATATAGCTACGTAATTCAACCTGAGCAGTCAAGTTCTCCTTGAAGTAACCCAGCGGGATTATTATTATTATTATTATTATTATTATTATTATTATTATTATTATTATTATTATTATTATTATTATTATTATTATTATTATTATTATTATTGTTGTTGTTGTTGTTGCTGTTGTTGTTGTTCCTAAGCATATCCATCACCGTTTGTATCACTTATCAAAAATGCTCTCGGACGAACCGCCCAACTGATGTAGTACGAGACACATCTTATAATCAATATATTGTTATAACTCATAAGAAATACAATTTTCTTTTCTACATACGAAAAACGAAAAAATATTTCTTTCTTAAATGGTTATGTGCTTCACAAATACAAACAATATATAATTCATCTTCTACCAAATAAGCAATATTTACCCGACATAATTCAGAGTACATATTATTTTAATCAACCATACTATGCCTACCTGACTCAACTTTCAAAATTTAGCAAGCAACGTCCTAATAAATATTACAGTCCACATGATAGATTGTTTTCTGGTTCTAATTCACTTTTATACATAATATAAAACACAAAACACACATTTATGTAAATATTCAATATCGCTTTTCCAGTTTCGGGAAACCGAACTATCAGTTCTCTGCGAAAATAGTTTTTCGTCTTCAACACTGATTTAGACAGATATGACCAAAACCGAAGGGAGATAACGCCACTATAATAACATAAGAGAGGCACTATTCCGTCAAAGCAGGAACAGTAACCATTAAGTACAATTAACAAAAACATTTCCTAATCTGCAACATCTCGACTATATGTTACGACTAAATATGCAATAATAGTTTCTTTTAATAAAATAATAAAATACTGGTTAGAACAGTAGAGTAACGCAATTTAAAACACAATTAAATATATGGGGCACATATTTCGTCTGACTTACTGATTCAAAGATTAAGCGACATTTAAACACGCTTCCAATCAACTGTCTTGAACAGCAAGGTTATGTTGACTTACTTTTCGTAGAACTGAACTTCTTAAAAGCATTGACGGATTTTTTTGTAGGGTTAGTTTTCTAGGCTTCATACAAACAGGCTTGACTAATTAATTAAAATAAAGGAGGGATGGAAGACCATTCTATCTGTGCCCCTAATATTTTATTGTATTTTAAATTGCGTCAGTCTACTGTTTTATCCATTTTTTTTATTAAAAGAGACCGAATTTAAGTCTAGATAATTAACACGTTGATCAGTTTGGTTGTACTGTAGCAATCAATCTAAGTTGATTGGCTTTATCATGCGTGCTGCTTTCATTTTTTTTTTCAAAAAAGGTTTTGCAGATAAACATATTATGCAACTCTGCTCAAGAAACAAAGTAATTAATTAGCCCATGGAAGTCAATTCTGCGACGTTATATATTGCTAGAGAGACATGTTTAATGGAGATAAGTGCATATCTCTCATTAAGATAATGGAAAACACTCGTTATCATCCGAAGCAAAGATTGCAAAGATTGCTTTGTGAGGTGAACTTAATGGCAACATTCTATTTAGTCTTTGGTTTTGATTCGTGGATCAAACAAAACCAGTAACCGCCTCTTTATCGTTTTTACCATTTCACTGTATTAAGGTAAGTTGGTTTAGTCGATTTGCAGGATTTATGGTGTTTAGCCCCACATAAACAACAACAACAACAACAACAACAACAACAACAACAACAAAAGTTACCATCCCATCAGTAATATATTAAATTAAAGCTGGAAATGAGAGTTCCCACTGGCATTATTAGTATTGCACATAGAACTAAAGAGTTTCAATAGACTGTGTCGTCTGGTAATTATTTGCCTAAAGCTTTTGAAAGCCTTAAACTTCCAGCAGATACACAGTCTAGCTTATTTGGAAATTCTCTTAGTTCATTGCACACTGAGCGCAATATTTGAATGTCTAGTCGACTAATGGCGCTCTTGTGCATTTTTTGTGTGGATGATTTATTAAAGTATAAAATGTCGACTCAAAAGAAAATAAAATTGGAAATGTGTGTCTACATACGGAGCTTGTTTAATAAAAACCTTCAGAAAGTTTAACTTTATGAATGTGCTGATTTGGCCAAGATTAGTTTGGGGTACCTCCATTAATTATGGCAACAATTTTTAGGCAATTCTGTATCCGCCTCTTCCCATGTCAACAATTATCAAACTTTCAGTGATCCCCCTAATAAAAGTCTGTCAAATTTTTTTACTTCCCTCACTTACAAACTAAAAATATTTTATATGGCTGGCTTTTATGCTAAAAATATAATTATGGAAATTAAAAGGTCTACAAATAAATTTTGATACATTTTTACTTGTTTAACAGATTTCAAATTGACTATAACAAGTTGAATTAATGAAAAAATCGAGACTTTATATTCTCGCTTCTATCATCTTCCCATGCGAGCGAGTGTGTTCCAATCCAAAGCACCGACTAATTTTCTATTTTTTGATTTATTAGTTTATTGTAAAAAAAAGTTGCATTGTTGGCGTCAATTTATCTTGGACTCTCCTCTACCCCATATCAACAATTGTCAAACTCCAGCAAACCTCCTCCACTATTTTGTTGACATACGCAATGGACGACCCCTTTACCTAGCAATAGCACAGACATGAGCAATGGACTCATTGACATTTACAATATTTTCGCAAAGCCAAGCAGAAATTTTAAATCTGTGTCATAAACAAAAGAAATAGGCGAGACTTTGCACTTGGGAAGATATTCACTACTATGTTTTCTGATAGTAATGTGCTTTTCTGCTTCAGATGCCAATAAACTCAGATTCAATCTGCAATAAAAGAAGATCGTTTTGGCCTAGAAGTTTAGATTTTATGTGAAAATTAGCTTTTGCTTTTTTTCACTTGCTATAATGTCGAAAAGTTACAAATGACTAGTAGAATAATGTATATAAAACTGTCATGTAAAGTGTAGCTTAATGTGTGTTAATGAACTATTTGCTTATTAATGATCGTCCACATGTATGGATGCTTAAGCTTAAAACAGTCATGTAAACATTGTGATCTTGCATCTTAAGATCAAAGAAGTGAACAAGAGTATGACAGAATGAACTGTCTTATTCAAACGAAACATCTCTTCCATTGAATAAAAAGCGTAAATACGGCTAGAAAATAAACTTTAATACAGTGTATATCAAAAGCATAGTGTAAACTGTCTCGGACTATGACAATCTAGTTAAATCAATCGTTATCAAGGTAAATTTAACATTATTAAAGTAAACTAATTATTAAAAAGTTAATTATTATCAAGGTAAACGTATAGCTATCTACGTAAACTAATCATAATCAAGGTAAACCAATCACTATCTAGTTAAAACAATCGTTATCAATGTAATTAATCATTATCTATGTAAACTAATCAACGTCCAGTTAAATAACTGCAGTTTTCTTAACATATATGCTTTAGAAATGGCCACTGAATTCAGTTGTGGGAATACTTTATTTATTCTCAATCGACCAAGGAGTTTATATATGAATAGTTACGGTAATGAGAAATCAATACCCTATTTTAGAGCTGTTCCTCTAATGTTATGGAATACAAGTATTTGATAAGCTGATAAAAGCCGTGTAGAGGCACTTGTCAGACGTGAATTATTATGGGATGAAAAAAGTCTGAGAAGAGCAACAACTACAATCAACCCTACAGTTATAACATCCGATGTAATCACTATCTAATGGGGTAATGACGACAATATTTTAAATCGATAACAGTTTCTCAATGGGAAGTAAGAACAATGCTTTGATAGATAAAACTGATCAACTGCGATTGGAATCACAATTTGTACAAAGTCGGCAAAATATATTTGAGAGAGAGAGAGAGAGAGAGAGAGAGAGAGAGAGAGAGAGAGAGAGAGAGAGAGAGAGAGAGAGAGAGAGAGAGAGAGAGAGAGAGAGAGAGAGAGAGAGAGAGAGAGAGAGAGAGAACTTATCGATATATGATACCATGTGCAACCTTTTGGTGTATAATCACATGAACAACGAAGAAAAGACCAATGAAAAAATGTTCACTCCGCAAAAACATATGAAAACATCAATCTCAACAATCGTATAGCATTGCAATGGCACAATATAGAACAACTAAATATTGATGCAGATATTGTTGTTTTTTTTAACACACTATGCAACATACACCGGTAATGTGTATGTTATATATCGATTCTAACGAACTGCTAGCTTGGACGTAGTATTGTAATCAGTGAGCGATATGAGCACACTAGTAGTGGTGAATATTACAAGGAATTTTCTAGCAATCATTGGTATTTATCAGTACACCACACTGGAAGACACCTGAATCAAACAGACAGACAAATAAACATACGTAGAAATTACTTGCCAGGATACAACCTATGCGATAAAAATTCAGCTATACATCTAAAGGTTTCTCGAATCAGCTTATGCATCTTTGAGCCAGACGACATTTGTGTCGTTTGGTTTGTATCATGTGTTATGGAAACTGCTAATACCCTCACGTCTACAACGATCATCTTAATGACCTTTGACCAATATAATACAATTGAAAGATTTATTGGATGAAAATAAACAAAGTTTCAAAACTTGTGCAAGTTCTCCACACAAAAGTCTAGTAAAACTTTCACTATAACATTTTGGAGGCCTTCAGTATCCAAGTCAGTTCCTTGAAAGATACTATTTATTGTTCTCAGCTCACGACCGCGTGCTAAGGCCCTCGCGTTCACAGATAACTAACACATCTGACATGTCCGAGAGAATTCGAGTTTCGGCTCGATCAATGTGGGTATATGAGAAAGCTTGCCAGTAACTCTCGGGGGTTGGTGGTTCTTCCGGGGTTTTTCTTCTACCAGATATACAGGCCACCATGTATGGCTAATACTGTGCTGAAAAATGGCCTTAAATCGACAACAACCAAAATCAACACATCCATGACGATATTGAACGAAAGTGCGCCCCTTTTACCTTTATCCCATATTATCGTCATATTTATGTGTATATAACATCAAATCATTTCCCTTGATGTAATGACTAAAATTATTTGTGGCATGTTATTAAACAATATACAATTATATTAAACAATAAACAATGTTATTAAACAATATGCAATGTTATTAAACAATATGCAATGTTTTGAAAACAATAAAAAAATTTCAGTTACAGAGCCATGAAGCTTTTTGATGCAGATGAAAACACTATTAGATACTCTTTCAGGAACATTTTAATATTTGCACAATCATCTGTTTTCACAAAGCCACTAAAGTAAATAAAATCATTCAGTTTATGATTTCAAATATTATATGCTTTTACAAAGTCACCAAAGTTAATAAAACCATTAAGTCTGGCATACAGATTGGAACACAACCATCTTTGAAAATTTAAATTCAGACATATAATATATGTACTTTGTTCCTGGTATATAATTAATAAAGGAAAAAAAGGATCAGTAAACAAAAATTCAACTCCCAGAACATGTTGTATAATTATTTATGTCATGTAAATGTTTCTATATTTTTTTTAAAAAGTAGATTAAAAGAACCTATCTTACAAGAAGAAAATGTTCACTGCGGTAAAATGGCAAAATAAAGACTGTGTTAACAGTCAAACAATAGGTGCCTTTGTATGGACATTTATGGTAATGAAAAATGTACTCCATCCATTGATTTTCGCATTCGATGTTAAGCATTATTGGTGAGTTAACGAACGTCATGTCCCAACTAAATAATTCTGGAATGTCAATTATGAAGTAAAGCATGAACTGTAATGCTATCCGAAGTGATAATCAGTGATGTTTAGTAATAACTAGGAGACAGTGCTGAAGGAAAGATCAGTAACTGGAAATGTAAAATCCGTTCACTGATAAAACCTGCATAATATTAGCTTTCGAAAACGCTTGAAGGATATGCTATACTTAAGTCATTGCTTGCTTTGGAAAGAAAAAAAAATATTTAAAAAAGTGACCTAGGAGGAAGGTGGGGCAGGGGAGTAGGTCAGGTTATCCATTTGCTGCAGGAATAGACTTTTCAAGTTGAATATGTTTGAAATGTGAAATAAATTTAAGTTATATATATATATATAAATATATATATATATATATATATATATATATATATATATATATATATATATATATATATATATATATATATATATATATATATATATATATATATATATGAGGAGATATTAAGCTTTGAAAAAGATGGATGGACGGTTAGATGGATGGACGGTTAGATTGATGAACAAATCGACTCAAGAATACCATCTAAACTTTGTTTTCGGGGTTATAAATAATACAGATTTCAAGTTTTCAATACTCTTTTAGCATGCAAGACACCCTAAAAATGATGCTTATTACTTTCAGGTTTTGTTTTTACATCGTCAGAGAGCTCTGCTACTTTACTGTTGCTCTAACATCAAGACTATTAAAATTATAGTTGTGGATTGTTTTTTTTTCTTTCTTCAAAGTGAGATGTAAGAAAGTACTTCTAGAACTCGCTGTATTAATTATAAGAAAATAGGAACCAGTCTTGAAATACCTGAACATAAAATTGAGTATCTATTGGTTAAGATGGAAATGATTGGTTTATAATAAAAAGTACAATATTGTAAAATCATTCTTTTGAGAGCTTATCTTGTTTTTTTACTAAAACAAAATAGAGATCATGCTCTAATTATGTAATTTCAGTCCTTTTGCAAGTTTTAAATTGGATCACTCATTACTGAAACTGGCACTCGATGTGGAAATGAAAACACGTTTCAAATATTTGTAAAACAGTTAGCGGTTCATAGGTTTTCTCCACACCGGTTTGTGGATTTAACACCGTTTTGTCCAGCACATGATGGGCTAAACATGGCAGCAAGTATATCTGATAGAGAAAGAAAACTCCGGTAAGTAGAACCGGCCCACGGGAAGCTACTTGCTTCAAGGATGGGTCTATACTGAAAAATATAAGTTTGATCTTAATCATTTAAAAATATGAAGTTTTAATATAATGGTTTTTCAATAGGTTTACAAAATGTTAGCATTCATTTGTGACTGAACATTTTCCTTTGCTTATTTGTGTGTCGAATATGCGAACCGGACTTGAAGAATCTTCTAAAACTGTTTATTTTATTTTTCTCAACTGAATTAACTTATAATATGACACAGATTAAATTTTAATAGCTGCTTGAGACCTGTAATTGGACAGGTTCGGGTTATCAAAAGTTGCCTCCCTTATAGGAGCGTCTCAACACGTGCGAATTGTGCTAAATAGCTCTGATTACAGTTTTGTAAAAAATAACATTGACACTATAAGTTTTATGGGTTTCATCGCGTTAAGAATTAATACACAAAATACTTTTTTTTTTTAAAATTTAGGATTTCAAAACTGGCTTGTAAATATCTACGCCATCACATAAACCTTTCTTTTAGCGTTTATTAAAAATATAAGCATACAAATATCTGAATCGATTGATTAACTAACGTAATAAAAATAACTCGCATGCAACGTCTGCACCAGCATGAGACAATAATTCAGTTATTCAGCGTCCTCTCAGAGTGTGGTTTCTGCAATCAGGAGCCTGTTATTATAAGGATTTCTGGTACATTATGTAAAACATGGCTGCAATACATTCTTAAACTAATATATTTCTTGACTTGATGCAGAGCAAAAAGGTGCACGTGACAAAAATGATATAAATTCAAACCTGGTAAAATGTCTCAAAAATCCAAGGAAAGGAAGGTTTAATTTGTGAATTAAGGGTAACTTTGAATCTAAAACAAAATATGCAGCAGAGCAAGATGTGAGAGAGAGAGAGAGAGAGAGAGAGAGAGAGAGAGAGAGAGAGAGAGAGAGAGAGAGAGAGAGAGAGAGAGAGAGAGAGAGAGAGAGAGAGAGAGAGAGAGAGAGAGAGAGAGAGAGAATTTAATAATAAACACATAAACACATATGCGTATGACATAATATTGATAGATACATAGGTGATTATATGGAGCTAGTATCACCAAAGATCAATACAAGTTCTTCACACTAAAAATATTAAAGTGAAAGAAGATAGTCTAACAGTATGACTTTATTCTGTTAAATCTTTACCATTTTGATTCGGTTCGAATATTTGTTGTTGTTGTTGTTGTTGGGCTTTACGCCATTTTGCAGCACACGATAGGCTATTCATGGCGGCCAGTATTAATGGTGGAGGAAGAAACCGGGAAATCCGCGGAAAGAACCACCGACCCAAGAGAAGCCACTGGCAAGCTTTCTCACATATCCACATTCGCCGAATCCTAGACTCGAACACACGTAGACAGAGGTGAGATGGCAGTGATCCGTAACGGACAGCGCTTTAGACCAATAGGCCACTCGGGGCCCCGTTCTAATATTTAATGCATTCCAAGCTGATGTGTGAACACTGTATGTCGCTTACAAAACGGGGCCCTGAGTGGCCGAGTGGTCTAAAGCGCTCACCATTACGAATCACTGCCATCTCACCTCTTCTCTGCATTGGTTCGAGTCTAGGGTTCGGCCAAGGTGGGTATGTGAGAAAGCTTGCCAGCTACATAGGTCTGCGGTTATTTCCGGGGTTTTTCTCTGGATCTTCCTTCATAGTTTATACTTGCCGCCATGCATAGCCTATATTAGGCTGAAAATGGCATTAAACCATACAACAACAACGCTTCCAAAACAAAACGTGTCCAAGGAAGCAATATGTCTGCGTGTTTGTCTTTTTAGATGCCAGTGATTAGATTCTACATAACATGATGTCGGAGTCCAGTCACAAGGTCATGGAGTCAATCATGACGAGGTCCATATAGGCTGCTCGACCTGTCACAATGTCATGGAGTCAATCATGACGAGGCCCATATAGGCTGCTCGACAACTTTAACAGCGCATGATGCTGTATTTAAAATATCATGACATTGTCAAAGAGCCTTAACCTTATAAAGAAATTCCCTGTGCTAAAACATTAACGGAATTCTTACCAGACAGTTTTAAGTACATTTGCGGACACACCTGTCTACATGGTTATATCAAACATTTCCGTGTTTGACTTATAACGAATGCAATTGAAGTACACAAGCATTTTCTCTATTCAGTTATGATTCTAAAACGTCAATAAAGTTTGGCAGAAGTCTAGGAAAAGGGTTTCTAACACTGTGATCGAAGCATAGTATCATCTTGACGATTTTGACATTATCTTTAGACGACAGAAAATAGTTATATCCCATAACTTGGGATCTGCTATGTAGGAAATTATCCACGTAGGTCTCATGGGTATTGAAAATCATCACTGTCAACGTGCTTGCGACATCAAAATCTGGAATAAAATGACAGCCGAAATTATAAAAAATGGTCTTTAACTGTCCAGAATGACTAGAACCAAGTACTGCAAATACAAAAGAACTGAAGCGTTAATTGTAATTCGTCCTGACTGATTTCCTTGTGTAGAACAATCAAAACTACATTATTGCAGTAGACTACAAGAACCGATTTTTAGACGTTGGAAGTCTTAAGACTTTGCCCAAAAGTGGGACTTGTACATTACTCAGACAACACCTATTCGAATGGATTGGACGAAAGAACTAATAAATGTCATAAAGAACACTTTTGGCAATTCAAGTAAAGCATCGCAAAGTCAACACTAACGTAATGCTTATAAGGAACGCTTCTACGTCATAACTACCAATCAACAGGAGACAAAGATTTGGCTTACTTACCGCAAATTGTCAACTTAAGGCCTAAAGTGAAAGACCATCTGACTAATGCGTGACAGTCCTTCACGTCTTTCACGTCAGAACCGGTGTTCAATGTTTCAATCAGAATACACTTGTGCAATGAAAACCTGTGCTAATCTGCTAAAAATCCGCTTGCAGTTCGTTGTCGCTGTGAAACAATACGATATACGACATACATTGTCCAAACAGACAATGGTCTCTACCGCTTCAATGTCATATTTTTTAAGCCGGTGACGATACCTGACCTAGTCTATTTCCAGTTGTTGCTGAATTCAATGAACCAATAAGGACAATACCCCAACTTCTGCTTGAGCCACCAACCACTTAACACATTATGACAACAACACCACTAGGCAACAAATCATTGCCGACACAGCACCCAAAGCGTTACCATGCAAACAAACAACAAGAAAACAAACAAAAGCAAATAATTTCACCTAATCCGTATGTTACTGGCACAGGGCGCAGTCTTAAGATTAGCTTTATTGTACCTATTTAGGATGCAATGAGAAACTTGTAAGATTGTTGTTAAACTTTGCAGTCAGGTTGTGAATCGCCAATTAATAAAGATTTTAGATATTATAGTTTTATACTGCATCTGTCATTTCCCATTATCTTAACGGTGTTTATTGCATGGTTTGTTGAATATAAAACATAGACAGATGTATTAGCATGTCTTTTTTTCTGTTCAACCGGTTGCCGTTTTCATGCTGATCTTGTTCGAATATTAGTATTTGCACCCTTGAGAGCTTTTGAATATGACGTTCTCTACTTTAGTTGTGCAAAAAAAAAAAAAAAAAAAAAAAAATGGAATCAGTCATTTAACATTACCAACTTGTTGATAGTGGAGAGGGCTTACAAAATAACTTTTAAATACTAATGTTTGCATGAACAAAGCTAAATCTGCATTTTTAATTCTGAATTAGGTTAGTTATTAACAAAATATATCTGTGCAAAATGCGACACTTTCGTAACATTTTATCCAGTCATATCGGAGTCTAAATCTGAATATATCATATAGTCTCAAGCCTCTAGTGAAATACTCGGTTGGATAAGTTTATGTAGGGCTATCAAACAGTATAAATAAAATATTAGACATGAACGCATTCTCGGATGGTTTAATTTGACAGCTATTAATTGGAAAATATGTTAATTGAAAAGCTAATTGCAATATGCAGTACCAAGCCGACAGGTCAGTTATAAGCCTTGTATTTACAATTTTAATTTTTTTTTAAAAAATCGCAAAATCTATAAAATCTAAGAAGAAAAAGGTTGTTTCATTGTCAGGTAGGTAAGTTGATAAGTATGACATATGTTCTAAATAAACGTAAAAGTAAAATTGGAAAATAATGAACGGGAGAAAAAGAAGAAATTTAACGCTAATATTATACCCGCAATAAGTAACAGTGAAATAACGGTTCAAATCGCAGTTTTGAATTTATGGCGATCAGTTTGTTACATTTGGATAGTTTCATAGAACTTGTCACATTATATTTGGATATATAATTGCACATACGTATATGTATATGTATATATATGTATGTATGTATGTATGTATGTATGTATGTATGTATGTATGTATGTATGTATGTATGTATGTATGTATGTATGTATGTATGTATGTATGTATGTATGTATATATATATATATATATATATATATATATATATATATATATATATATATATATATATATATATATATACATATACATATACATACACACACATATGTACAATTATCACAAACAAAACTTTTCGTGGAAGACCGAGTCTTTCATTTTTGGAGTTGTATTTTTGCACACAAACATCAATACTAGCTTGTGCAAAACGTAGCTGTGTGTTTGCACACAAACATCATCACCTTGTTTAAAACGTAGTTGTGTTTTTGTACACAAAACATCAATATTACTTTGTATAAAACCTAGCTGTGTGTTTGCATTGAAACATTAATATTCCTTTTTGCAAACAGTAGTTGTATTTTTTAATTGAAACAATGCAATTTCCTTGTGAAAATAGTAGTTGTTTGTTTGCATTCGAACATCAACATTACTTTGTGCAAAACGTTTAAAGGTATTTTGTTGCTGTTGCTATAGTCAAATAGTATACGTATTTGTTCTGTCCTTTTTCCATAAAACTAAAAATAAAGACATGTCACAAAATCCTACAGCGTCCTAAACGAAAATATCTTTTAAACTGTTTTCTAATAAGTGTCTATATCACAAACCTGTCTAATACACGCCAATGCAGATATCAAGTCTTTAAAAAGACTGCGTGGCATTTAAGCTACATCGGTTAATTATATAATCGATAGGCAATGTCAAAACATGGAAATACTGTTTTATGTCTTTTATGTTCTCTTTTTTTTGTTTTGAATTACATATAGGGAAACAACGTTTTAATACTAGTCATCGAACATTTTCTCTTAAGTTCTATAGGTCTTTGTTCATTAATGTTGTTGAAGACTAGCAATTAGAGAGTTCACGAAATGTCGATTCTGAAATAATAAGAGACAATTTTCTTTAGATTCGGCTCGGAATTTCTGAAGTCTGCCAAAGTATCCCGAATTAACGGTAACCCTGATTAGCCATTTGGCTCGTCAAAAAGGGTAACTGCATCAAACCTCTCCAAAAATATTAGATTCCATTTGTTTCACACGATGAAGAGAATTCTTTATATCCAGGCGTTAATCTGCGGTGTACTGCAGAGAATTGGGTGTAGTTAAATGCGGTGTGGAGGAGAATGATGGAGAGTAGTGGAAAACAATTATCATTTTAATGATTTGCAAAATTAGTAGCGTATAGATTTGTTTCAATCATTTCTTCATTCCTTACCTCTGACTATAATAACGTTGTCTAATTTACGATAAGTTAGGTCAAAGTGTAAAGTCTCAATTTCATAGAAACTTTGTAAAATTCGCTGCAGTCAGGATTGTACGGAATTTTATGATTTTGGGCAATTAAGGATTGTGTACAACTGTACAAACACACACACAACTGCAACGAGAAAGTTATAAAATTAAGACCGCTTGCGAAGTTTCTGGCTTATATTTATTAAGTTTCATCTACTGATTTCTCTTTACTGATATAAATCAATCTTTTACAAGTCGATACACGTAATTCTATCCTGAAAAATATCAATGAAAACTGCTAGCTCATTTTAATTAAAGTATGTGGCAAACGTCTTAGCAATAAAGTCCCTTTTTTTTTAGATAGATTAATACGGTACAGTAAAATGGACACCTTGTTTCGGTTCGTTCTTTTTTTTAGCTATGTCATGCAAGGAATTTTGAATAGAAAATAAAATTAACAGATGTAAATTAATTAGTAATGATAGGTCTGATACCAGCCACAATAATTTTCGAGCGCTGTACGTCTTGTTTCCGAAGTCACCAAGCTCTGTAGCGATGGTTTTCTGAGATAATCAAGCCCTGCAGCGATAGTCCCAGATGTAACCAAGAATAGGAGCAAACATACTGTAAAGAATATTCAGATGTAATAATTGGTCAGTCGCGGAAATTTGAAATATGTTTTGATATTTTCCAAAATATCTCTTGTCATTATGCTCCTGTGACATACATATACTATCAGAAGACATTAAGTCGTAGAAAATCACCAACTGGATGTCACAGAATTGTATAAATGTATTTCTTTATTAAGTAATTGTAATCGGCTTTCGTTGTGTACAACGATACCCGAGGGTGATCAATGTATATTCTACAATATTTCGAAACAGTGAGTTCGGTTTATCTTGCGCCGCACGTTCGGAGTGCTTCAAGTGGAAAAACCCGAATACATGAATTGCACGGACGATGTTTATAAATGCATCCCGCTAAAATCAAATCCTTACATTACGAACCGTTTTGTCGATCGGAGTGGGTGGGTACACTTTGATGTTGATGTTGATGTTGTTGGGCTTAACGCCATTTTTCAGCACACGATAGGCTATTCATGGCGGCCAGTATTAATGGTGGAGAAAGAAACCGGAAAATCACCGGAAAGAACCACCGACCCACGAAAAGCTACTGACAAGCTTTCTCACATATCCACATTCGCCGAATCCTAGACTCGAACTCACGCAGACAGAGGTGAGATGGCAGTGATCCGTAACGGACAGCGCTTTAGGCCACTCGGGGCCCCGGGTATACTTTGAATACCTACATATCTCTAGCTGTAGAGTTAGCTGTAGTAAGTTATTCGTTTATATGCATTGTAAGTTATATCTATTGTATTATCATGTTTGATTTCGTATTTCTGTCGCTTCAACTAGTTTAGTAAATGCTGTTTAGTAAATGCTAAAATGTTCTATTCTTATCTGTGATTTAGCAATAGATCTACAAGATTGCATTTAGCGAATGACCGTTTAGTGCATTATGAATCTTATAATTCACCAATGTACTTCTGAACCTGTCCATTATTTGTCGATTTATAATGCAAGAGTGATAATGTAAAAACTTACCGTATATACCGTCGTTGCGTACTAACGTATATACCAGTGTCATGCGTAGTACACGGCATTGGATAAATTTTCAGCTGTGTTGTGCTGTAGAGTGTGCAGTGCTGTGCTGTACTGTGCTGTAGAGCTCTGCTGTAGAGCTGTGTGTATGTGAATCGTTCTTTGTCTTGGTATCGTATTTGCTGCATTAGTAAGATCGTGCTAATTATATTAATTAGTCCCATATTGGGACCCATGCACGCACGTATCTATCATACTTATTTGATATTTTCATATAACATTAAATATTGTATTGCATTCCCATCAATGGTGTTTTGTTGTTAATCCGAAAAGCCCAAACTCTGTTATCTTGTTACACTGGACTTGGACCTTTTTAGAAATTATACTAGGCTCTTGTTGACATAATATAAAGTCTGTTTAATATTAGGATATTATGAAATTGAAAGCCATGATTAATCCAAAGAAGCTGTTACATTCACATGTTAAAATGCCTTGAAATTCAGATCATTACGAAAATTTACCGGGGAAGAGGTTTGAGTGCAGATTGGCGGGAGTGGGGGTGGGTGCGAAATGAAGAATGCAGTTCCGCAGGCAGCACTCGGCATGCGAAGCGCCGAAGGGGGATATATGTGGGAAGAGGCGGCCAGATAAAGATATAAACAATTGAAAGAGTCACGTACTCACGCACGCACAAAGAGATGAAATAGGAACATTATCTGAAAATTACTTTCTCTGATCATGTATCATCTCTCTCTCTTGATTATGGTGTGAAACAATTTATAACAATTACCTGCAGTGAGTCGTAAAGAAAAGTATAACGTAAATGATGCATCTCAAAGGAAATTGCAAAGATTGTTAAGAGAGGGCGGAACCGTTGGGGATGGGTAACCTTTACGGAAAGTCAGACTCTTTGGTACTGCGACATGCAATGAGTCTCTCTGCCGCGTGAAAAAATACTGAGTGAGCGTGGTTTGATGTCAGGTGATTTTGTCTATTTCCATAGGCGCCAAGACAGCAGTTGAGGTACGTAAATGCGCGAATACTAAAAAATGTACTCCAATCACCTAATGACCACACATCACGAAATTCTAATTTCTTACCTGCATATTTCTTTTTATGTTTCTTATTTATATTTATTTTTATATTTATATTTATGATACTTCACTCAATTCAATACACCCCCCCCCAAAAAAAACAAACAAATAATAGATAGAATTATATCTCAAATTGCTAAACACGTCTACCTAAATTATCCAGATAATTGCCTATGTTATGATATTATGGGAGTTCTATTATATGTATGCTGTCATAATGTCGAGTGAATGCTATTCATTATGACGCCTGGACCGTGAAATTGGCTATTAACTTGGGGCAGAGAAATACTTCCCAAAACCGCCTCCTCCAAAATCAATACATCTAATCTAAAAAAGCTATAATTAAAGACGTAAATACAAATAGAACACACTCTAGGTTTATTACAATACTAGACAATAAAACTTATAACAAACAGAGATATAGTCTTTAGATCTATCCATCAGAATAATTTGAGTTATCTGATTAACATACATTTTGACAACTAATACTATCCTTCCACCAAAAGTCTTGAAGATGAAGCCATTATGTTGTTTAGATATCTCTAAAACACACTGAGACGAACCTGTTTTTTTTGTTTGTTTCGGTGGCCTTAAACAGATTTATAACATAACTAGTTTATCGTTTGTGCAAATAAGATAATGTTCAATCTAGCTGAAAATGTTTTGAAACAATTACGGATGACAAATTGCGTCGTCTTTCAATATTGGTAATATTACTACGAGAAGCGATAGAAGTCTCGGTTATATCTGAATACGGACGAAAGAAAGGACCACTGAAAACTGTACTCAATTTATACATAAAATGAAGGATATCAGGGCTACAACAGAAAGGAGTTAGAATGTTGTCATTTAGAGTCAAATTCTGATAGGACATGCTTTTCTTAAAATGTATGGAAACATCGATTGATTACACGCTAGGTAGGCCTCCGTTGATTACACAAGATGAAGGCCTCTTTTTGATTACAAGCTACTTAGCCTCACTTACTGTAATCATAATCTACGTAGGCCTCATGTGATTACACCCTACGTAGGCCTCCATATTCTTTGCAGCCCTTTCGTGATTACACATTACCTAGAACTCTATTGCTTAACGTCTCGTGGGCCTCTCTTGCTTACACGCTACGAATTTTCCCTTGATTACACAATATGAAGGCCTCCCTTGAGTTACACATATGTAGGTATTCCTCCCCTATCCACAATGCATAAACTCCCACTGCATAGAGAATGTGATCCCGTGACCTTGAAAAGTTGCACAAAACCAGTATCTTCATCCATAAGACTAGTATAAAATAATCGGTTTCCTGTCTTTACATCACGTGATGCAATACATAATATAATTTTAATAACAATCAGCTGTTGCAAATAATTCTTGATCTCTCAGAAATCGTACAAATATCAAGCATTTTCTTCAACAAAACAGATTTAAAAAAAACCTAATAAACAGACGTACCCCCATTTATTGACAGCGACGGCTAATTTATAAACAGGTTCCATCATGTGCGTGGTGTACGGTAATTAAAATATTTTTTGTTCTGAAAATGTACTCGAGTGGCTGACTAGAAAAGTTCATTTTCCGTAACATCGACCACAGGACGCCTCATTAAATTAAGGAAGTATCCTTGTCTACTACTGTGTGTGCTGAGAGATGAAGCAAACTAACTAATGTTTAATAATTCTGTCTATTAGGTTAGCACGCAACTGACGTCATTCAGTCGTGCACGAAGCTTTTTGCAAACCTCAAGTGCACATATGGTGAAGTCGAATGAAATGGGTCTTTTCATCAAGCGAATTAGTTTGACGACGGGATCCGCCTGATGGAAAACAATGCTTGACTGTAGACCATAACAATCAATGTGTAAAGACAATCTAATGAATGAAATTAAAACAAATTGAATAAAGTGCATGTTTGATAACAATTTACAACAATAGACGAGTAAACATACCAAAATACGTCCATTTTACGTGACATAGCCTGCGATCCTTTTTATTTCAACTCAAATATCACTTGACAATGTTCAATAAACGTTTTAAAGAGGTTCAATAAATTAAGATATTTTGAAATCTACAGATGATTTAACACCATAATTTACACCATCAAAACACCATACTGGTGCACAATCTTCCGTCCTAATTGACAGGATAACATGCCATTTGTGCATTGGATGGCCTTCAGCATTAACTTGCATAGTAAATGACACAGTGACATATTACACAATGACACAGTGACATGATGTTACACATTGACATGATTACACAGTGACATGATATGACACAGTGACGGGATATTACACAATGACATGATATGAAGGAAATGGATTACTTTCAGCATATCTTTCACCCTAACTGACATCATAACATGATACTGGTGCATCGAGAAGCTTTCGGCCTTATCTTAAACTTTTAAATAACACATTTTGCATGATGTTGTTGGCGAACTGTACTACCTTCAGCATTCTTACAGCCTAACTGAAAGGGGCGCCGAGTGGTCTAAAGAGCTCTAAGTTACGGATCACTGCCATCTCACCTCTGTCTGCTTGAGTTCGAGTCTAAGATTCGGCGAATGTGGATATGTGAGAAAGCTTGCCAATAGCTTCTCGTGGGTCGGTGGTTCTTTCCGCGGATTTCCCGGTTTCTTCCTCCACCATTAATACTGGCCGCCATGTATAGCATATCATGTGCTGAAAAATGGCGTTAAGCCCAACAACAACACCCTAACCGATACCATAACACGACACTATTGCACAGGTCGGCCTTTACCTTGCATTGTCTTTTTTTAGATATGTATACATTTTGAAATATGAAATACGTTCATACAGCCGCAAATCAAGTTCGTTATGTTAAGAACTATTTATCTGATTAAAAATCATGCTGAATTTTTGATTTTACCATTGGAACAATATATCAGCATACCACCTTGAATGACTAATTTTACCATTGGAACAATATATCAGCATACCACCTTGAATTACTGATTTTACCATTGGAACAATATATCAGTATACCACCTTGAATTACTGATTTTACCATTGGAACAATATATCAGCATACCACCTTGAATGACTGATTTTACCATTGGAACAATATATCAGCATACCATCTTGAATTACTGATTTTACTATTGGAACAATATATCAGCATACCACCTTGAATTACTGATTTTACCATTGGAACAATATATCAGCATACCACCTTGAATTACTGATTTTACCATTGGAATAATGTATCAGCATACCACCTTGAATTACTGATTTTACTATTGGAACAATATATCAGCATACCACCTTGAAATACTCATTTTACCATTGGAACAATATATCACTATACCAGCTGTTACGGTAACGCAGTTTCTCATCTTTTGTATGACTGGTCAGTTTAAGTTGCAAATATATAATCAAATGACAGGTAACTTGACAAACTCTGGCCAAAGAGGCAGATCAAAATATACCAATGCGCTAGGGTCACTAAACAAACTGGAAAAAATAGGTAGATCAAAATGTATCAAAACATTGAGTTAAACTCAAAATGTACAAATACGCTAAGTTACTCAACAAACTCTGTGGAAAGAGGCATATCAAAATGTACCAATACGCAGAGTTATAACCTATGTGAGTGCAGGAAGTACGCAGATAACTAGTGTTCCAAATCTATGGTCTTAAACTAAGTAGCTGAAAGAGCAAAACCAACAAGTTTAGTACAAATTTCACAAATGATTTATTTCTCTCGAAAACAAAGTAAATATTTTAAAGAAATCTTCAGTATTGTGAATAAAATAAAAGAAAATTACAAAATGTTCTGTCAAAAGTACAAGAGTATTGAATGTTCTGAATGAATTCCAGTATTGAATGTGTTGATACGCCATTAGTTATGGATTAATAATGTGCCAATCGTCTTGATGTATCAAAGTGAGATAATCCAGAATGTCCTCGAATGAATTCAGATCAGAATAATCGCAAAATAAATATTAGTCATAAATGTCAATGAGGACTTTGTAGTTCAAATAAATAGTTTTTAAATAAATGATTCTTCTCAAATTAATGTTTACTTAAAAAAAATTATGCAAAAACATACGACACAATAAAAAGGACTTGGATGTGGGTCATTACCCCATCAAATACGTAAACAGATTCTCTTGTAGAACATCCTAAGGCTAGCATTTGAATTCAGATATCAAAAAACTACTTATTTACAACTTACAAACAAGATAAAAAGCATGTGTGCCTTCTAGAACTTAAGGTCAAAAGGTCAGGTCATGATATTTACATTATCTTTAAATATAATCCACAATCATGGATAAATGTTAACTATGTAATGGGTTGCTTAAAGATGACCGTTACATTCTACATTCATTGTCAAAGGTTTAACACAGTATAGTGTTATGTCTTAGAAGCTTAATGTAACAAGACAAGAAAAAACTAAACAAGCATTAAGTTTTCAGATATAAATTTATTTTCCTAAAATATAAAATCAAAGAATGTGAAAGAATAAACATTACTTACAATATTATACGAATTCCTAGGTTTCTTAATGATCTATCAATTTCGCGATAATCTGGAAACGATACATAGGTATTCTGAAAGATAAAAACATTTGAACAATTGATATACATTATAAAATGTCTTAAACTTGAGGATGCCACTATTACTGCAAATCAAACTATACGATTTACCTACGATGCCTAAAAATCTCCTAGGCACCCGCCACTTCATTCAGGTAATCAGATACGATTTGTGTGTGTGTGTGTGTGTGTGTGTGTGTGTGTGTTACCGATCCGATGGCCTAGTGGTTAGAGCGTCCGCCTAGGATGTGGGTGGTCGCGGGTTTGAACTCCGGCCAAGTAATACCAAATACTAATAAAAATGGTATTAACAGCTGCCTCGCTAAGCACTCAGCATTAAGATGTTAGTGCTAGGACTTGTCAGGCTGTTGTCAGGATGATGTGACTGGGTGGGATACGATGACATATGTCTTCCACACGATGTCCCAGTGCTATACATCACTATAAACTGCCATAAAACAGACATCGTAGCGATTTAACTGAAAAATTGTTAAAGCTACTTTAAAAATCTAATAAAAATCTAACACACACACATACTCACACACACACACACACAAACACACACACACACATATGAGGTGACACCTTAAGACTGTACTAAACATGTTGAATAATAAATGCACACTCGACATGTAAATCTTACTAGAAAGGTACAAATTCGGTGCTATCACTAGTCAAAATATTTTCCTAGAACTGAAGTTGAGCACGCATTTACAAAAAAAGGTATAGACGGGAGCTACGCTTGCGAATTTAATAAGGCGATCTAATTCTAGTGAGTTTTATTCATATTGATATTCGTAATCTATGTAACACAAGATGACATCAAATATTAAATATGTGGAAATGGGGCTATACCCTTTTGAAATCTTTATACTTTATGTTTGTCTCTCCAAAGTTATCATGCAGGTCAAACATCTACCTTGGATAGGTATGTTTTCGCTAATTTCGCAAGAAATTGGTTTTCTTACACATCCGTATGTAGATAGAGGTAAAAGTATATCGATGCATCCATTAAAAGGTTTCCTCCCCTATATCAAGGTTAGTCCGAGGATGTCCTCTTTCTAGAGGCTTCAAAATTTTAGCTAAATATTAGCTTGGTGTAGCCTAAACTGAAGCAGCAACAATCCCTGAATGATTAATTCTGTGATAAGATGATTACATAGGCGTAGTGAACAACTTGTTTCCATTCATTGGTTTGGCATTATTGAGGTGTTTTTTTTTTCATTTTTGCTTCAACGTGATAGAATAGTATAAGGTTCGTAATTTATTTCTTAAAAAAAGCCACAGTGGCTCCTGACATCTTCATTAGGTGAGCACATATTTACATCATTGTTGATATTGTTTTTCGGGATTCCACATTTTGAACAGACGCTCGCTTAAGGTTTTTGTTCTACAACTTCACGATTGGCATGTGTCATTTGAACGTCCGAGTTTAGAGTCACATTAGCAGATTTAACAGTAGGAACATCATTGCGCGATGCCAAGTATTTCGAATTTATATCATTTTCCTGATAAAACCTTTCCTACATAACTTATTTTGTCTTCCTTTTAGTGCTATATTATATATTTTCGTATTGTTGTTGGAAACGTTAACGTGTTTATTTATTAACCATTGGAATACATGTCGTTATTACCTTTTTATGTTTTTCAATTGTTACTGCATCTATCGCTAATATCCATATTCACCACCAGTCTCTCTGGGACAAAATAAAAATGTCAACGATAAAGTAAAATTTCACTTTTGAATTTGTGATGAATAGTTGGAGATTTTTGTTATATTTTGCAGTCTGTCATAACCGTGTTGTTTTGCCTTCATATTGAATGCCGAATTAGTAATTCACAAATATTAATTATAATCGATGATTGTTGTTGTTGTTGTTGTTGTTGTTGTTGTTGTTGTTGAGTTTAACGCCATTTTTTTAGCACGAGATAGGCTATACATGGCGGACAGTATTAATGGTGGAGGAAGAACCCTGGAAAACCCAGATAAGAACCACCGACCACGAGAAACTACTGGCAGGCTTTCTCACTTACCCACGTTAATCGATGATGAAATCATTTCATTCTACCAGTATCATGTCATCGTGTCAACTAGTGTGCAACATAGTGCTGAAAGTCTTTCAGTATACCAATCTAGTATCATCGTGTTTACTAGTGTGTACCATAATGGTGAAAGCCGTCCATTTAACCAATATTATGTCATCGTGTGAACTAGTGTGTCCGATAATGACGAAGGCCGTCTATTTCACCAATATCATGCCATCATGTCCACTAGTGTGTAAGATAGTGATGAGAGTCTTTCAGTATTCCAATTATATCTCATTGTGTGGACTAGTGTGTACCATAGTGATGAAGATTGCCCATTTCACCAATATCATGTGATCGTGTCAACTAGTGTGTAAGATAATGAAAAGGGGTCGTCCAATGAACATGTCTCGTGTGATCGTGTCAACTAGTGTGCAAGATAATGATGAAGGTCGCCCAATAAACATGTCTCGTGTGATCGTGTCAACTAGTGTTTAATGAAGGCTGTCCAATGCAGCAGTCTCGTGTGATCGTGTCAACTAGTGTGTAAGATAATGATGAAGGCTGTCTAATGCAGCAGTCTTGTGTGATCGTGTCAACTAGTGTTTAAGATAATGAGGAAGGCCGTCCAATGCACCAGTCTAGTGTGATCGTGTCAACTAGTGTTTAATGAAGGCTGTCTAATGCAGCAGTCTCGTGTGATCGTGTCAACTATTGTGTAAAATAATGATGAAGGTTGTCCAATGCACCTGTCTCGTGTGATCGTGTCAACTAGTGTGTAAGATAATGATGAAGGCTGTCCAATGCACTAACCTCATGTCATTGTGTCAACTAGAGCATAAAATAATGATGAAGACCGTCCAATGTACCAACATGATGTCATCGTGCCAACTAGTGTGTAAAAATAAATATGAAGGATGTCGATTCCACCAATATCATCTCATCGCGTCAGTTAATGTGTGACATAAAAATAAAATCCGTTCATTTTAACAAAGTCATGTTATTACTTCAACTAGTGTGTAACACAATGTTGAAAACTATCCAATGCATCAATGTCATGTTATCATGTCAGCAAATGTTTACAATAATGATGAAGTTCAATGATTCTTCTAACATCATGCTGCCGCATCAATTAAGTTTACTATATATACAGCATTCCAATGCTACGGAATTTATTTAAGTTCTTGAAGTTGATTGAACATGATAAATGAATACTGTTTTGAAAAATATAAAATCTTAGGCAAGCGTTAAAATCATGAAACAATTGCAGTCTTTTGGTGTGTTTAACCTTCTATTTCTTTGTTAAATGCTATTAAATATATGTTATTCATTGTCGATATTTTTTAAATTTCATAGATTAGATATACAAATCGACGATCGTTATTGTAAGTTAATTTTCATGTATAGTATTATGTATTCTATTTGTCTTCTTTAACGATCATTCCATCTGCAGACTTAATTTTTATAAATTCTTTAGAATAATGTGAAAACCTGTTAAATCAGGCTTTACGTCGCGTTATTTGGCACATCAATTAGCGTACACAGGATTGAGTCAAGTCATAAGTATGAAAATCTATAAATATAGTTACTGCACATTAGGCAATCTGCGTCATCTCTGCATTAATCAATTAGCAAGGATTCTTCATTGATTTAATGAGTCATCACGGTAAATATCGGAATAAATTAACGTTTTTCTACCCAGATGATTTAGAAACGTTTCTGATTACAATTCCTTGTAAGAATCAAGCATGCAATGAAAATCATCAATGCATTATGTAGTGTTGTCAGTGAATGGTGCTTATGCACGTTTATAGTGTTTTCCTCCGTTGTGAATAAATCGTTAGAAATATTTACGGTTTTTATCAGATAACCATAGCTCTTTCGTCTTTCGAAAGTATGATTGTCCGCAAAGTGTGAGTAATGTAGCAAATCTGATATTTATGTCTCACCTAATGGTAGAAGACTTATTGGTGGTATGTTTTAAGTCCATCCGTCACACTGCTATTAGAGCATTAATCTCAAACCACTTAGCCAAACCATACCAAAATGGATTAGATACATTGAATAGGTTCCAAAGATTTTTTCCCCTGATGACCTTGAACGTTTTATTCAAGGTCGTTGGGCAATACTTTTTACTAAGTGAATTGCCCGTGAGCAAGATATTTTTTAAAACGCTTGACCGAACTGGACACAATTTGATATAGAGGTACCTTGCCAAAGGTTACGAGGATCGATCTGATAATGAAATAGACAACGTAATGCCGTATCTTTCTAATAACTCTAAATACAAACAAGGTGGAAATAACCAGTCTCGAAAATGACGCAATAAATTACATAGCTGATACTGAGCGTCCAGACAAGTCTGGTATACCCCAGGTATAATACTCACAGGACAGAAATGGAAATAGGTAATATAAGCATTTATTTAATTTTTGTAGAAATAATAATGTGTATTTGTAAAGGAAGGGTGGGTCTAGACAGAGGAGTTGGAAAATACGCATCTGGTGACAAGGACATAACTGATTATCTACTACTGAGTTTAAATGGCTTCAAATTGTTTAAAAAAATTGAAGTGCGAGATTTTAGGGCTTTGTTTTTAGATATTCACTGTGTTTTATCATATGAATTTCAATTAATCAACTATATGTACTTGATTTTTCTATCATAGAAAACTCTATCATAGAAAACAGACCTGTTAGATTGTAGGATACGAAAAGAAAACTAATGAATTTCTGGCGAAATATAAATATTAAAAAATTGAATTATATTGACTGTAAATTAGAGAAACTCAACCATAGCGATAATATAACTTCAGACGATATAGGTGGACTTCCAAAAAATCATTAATAGTTCTTTTTAATTTCTACGAAAATATAGAAACGTTGGTACGTTATTATTGTAATCAGTTTTAAATGCGACAATTCCATCTTTGATTGTCGTTAATAAAGTCGTTATTGGAATTTCCTTATCGTCGACGTATCTTTTAGTTGCAGCGTCGAAATTTGTTTTTGGTGCTCTGAGATTACGAATACCATTATTGTTCATATTGAGAAATGAGCGCATGATACCAACGCTCACTAATACGTACTTGGATTCTTGATCATCGACGTATTTATTTTGTTGCTGCGTCTGTATTTGCGACTGGGTTTCCATGATGCGTATTTTTTCCTGACATAACAATGTCACTGGTAATTATATCACCAGCTTTCTTAACATAATCGTAACAGACTTACCCGAATCTTGTATTTTACCTTGGTCAGTAAAAGTAACTATATTATTAACAACTGCAGTGGGAATTCGTATAAATACAAATACATTTGACAGTTGCATATTACTCGTTTTTAATCGTCCTTCTTTATCTTCAAAAATTAACAACTTCATTTTGATCTACACTTGTGATATTTAATAAATTAGTAATTTCATTTTTGTGCTGATCAAGAGTTGCGTATTTAGATAAGTCACCTTGCTGAGCAGACGACGAATCTCCTACCGATAATCCAAATTTTGAATACAAACTCATTATTTATTTATTCTTGACAAATTGTATACCATAAAATTGCATAACAGTAATGGCAAAATCGTCCATATTAAACTTATTACCGGCTAAAGAAGATATGTTTATGCGTGGTCACTTGCATGCTTCCAAAGTTATGTTACGTTATCATGGCGTCTATCGGTAGCCTAAATCCGAAACATTGTATCAACAAAGTTAACGTGGAAAATTGCAAAGCGTCAGGTGTATCACAATACATTCACCTAGTGGAAATAAGAATTCTTCGTCGTCTTGACATATTGGTTCTGAGACTCTTACATTTACGACAAGACCTTTATTTCTTTTTTTGTGCCCACGAATTTAGTACTTTCGCGTAAAAATTGGTACTTATTTCACAGATATGTGATAGCCCTTGCCCTCATTATGTTTTTTTCTATGCTATTTTTGTATACCCCGAAGATCATTAGTCACAGTCTGAACAATTACATTAACGAAATGTTACGAACATTTTTCCTTAATGTCTGTTTAAATGATCAGAATGGTATTTTTAATACTGCGTCTCTGACGATAAATTAACAGAATGGTATTTTTAATACTGCGTCTCTCACGTTGAATTATCAGAAAGTTATTTTTAATACTGCGTCTCTCAAGTTGAATTATCAGAAAGGTATTTTTAATACTGCGTCTCTCACGCTAAAGTATAAGAATGGTATTTTTAATACTGCGTCTCTCACGCTAAATTATCAGAATGGCATTTTTAATACTGCATCTCTCACGTTGAATTATCAGAAAGGTATTTTTAATACTGCGTCTCTCACGCTAAATTATCAGAATGGCAGTTTTAATACTGCGTCTCTCACGCTAAATTATCAGAATGGTATTTTTAATACTGCGTCTCTCACGTTAAATTATCAGAGTGGTATTTTTAATACTGCGTCTCTCACGTTAAATTATCAGAATGGTATTTTAAATGCTGCGTCTCTCACGTTAAATTATCAGAATGGTATTTTTAATACTGCATCTCTCACGTTAAATTATCAGAATGGTATTTTAATACTGCGTCTTCCATGCTTGTTGTGGACAGTGTGAGTATCACGTTCATTCGTTTGCTTGTTTTAAAATTTCAGGTGTGACTCAGTAAACTCGTTCACATCAACTTATCTCGTTACTTTCAAATACCCGAAAAAGCTGTTTTAGTTTCCGTCGCAAACAAATCCAATACACCGAAACCTAAAGTCTACTACCTAGTAGTATATTGAATGTCAAAAAATGTACCCATCTGTATAATAATAAAAATAATCTGTATAATGATAAACTATTGGGATAAATTGGTAACAGTTATTTAGAAAAAAATAGTAGAATCTATAGTCGATAATGTTGAGTTAATCTAAATACTGTGATACGTTCTCCTTAAGCCATATAAACAAGTCTTTCATTTTCTGCGATTTGCAAAGATTCTGCAAACTTTTCAAACTTTAATATGATTTCAGCTTAATGTCAAGTTTCCTATTAAATGGTTGATGAAAGAAAAGCTACTTGATATACTAAATTACTTTGTTCTATTTCAATCATATTCTTTGTCTCTGCCTCTCTCTCTGTCTCTGTCTCTGTCTGTCTGTCTCTCTACTCTACTCTCCCTCTTCCCTTTCCTCTCCGCTTCCCTCTCCCTCCCTCTTCTTCCCTCTCTCCCCTCCCTCTCTCCCCCTCCCTCTCACTCCTCCCTCCCTCATCTCTCTCCTCCCTCCCTCTGTCTCCCTTCCCCTCTCTCTCTCTCTCTCTCTCTCTCTCTCTCTCTCTCTCTCTCTCTCTCTCTCTCTCTCTCCGTAATTTAATTTTTCAGAGACTTCGCTGTTTGTTCAAATGATTGCTCCTAACAAACTGCACAGCTGCCGTCTAGGACAGATCTGGATCTTCGCATTTTGCAGGTGGGCTTGTTTTATATACGATAATAAACGGTAGCTTCGACCACACCTTCAAACTTAATGCAAAATACACGTTTATCTCTTGAATCTGAGATTGTGCTTTCGTCTTAAACTCAAGCAATTGCTCAAGCTATCACAATATAGCTTTGTGCCAAATATGATGATAATAAAATTTAAACTTTTATCACGTTCTATTAACTTTTCCAATATGAAATTTTAGCCTGTTGCTAATAATAATAATAATAATAATAATAATAATAATAATAATAATAATAATAATAATAATAATAATAATAATAATAATAATAATAATAATACTAATAATAACAACAACAATAACACTACTACTACTACTAATAATAATAATCTTGTTCTTCTTGTTTTTCTTACTTTTGTTATTGTTGTTGTTGTTGTTGTTGTTGTTGTTGTTCTTCTTCTTCTTCTTCTTCTTCTTCTTCTTCTTCTTCTTCTTCTTCTTCTTCTTCTTCTTATTATTATTATTATTATTATTATTATTATTATTATTATTATTATTATTATTATTATCATTAAAGGGTTGTTATATTTGTATAAAACCTATTCTTCCATTGTGCAAAAAAGTATCCAAGAGAAAGTGAAATATCGAAAGACAAATCATTTAAACGTAGGCTCAGAAATCCCCATGAAAGAACATGATAGCATTATGCAGACTAAATATGGATCACGCAGCAAATTAATTATTGTTTGTCTGGGAAGAATCGCCTGTATCACACGCTTATACACAATATAACAAACATGCATATCCACTTTATTTAAATTTATGATAGGAGATATCTGTTTTAAAAGTATTTTTATTCAGTATTTTAAGCAGTCTTTACATGTGGTGGAATTAAATCCCATATAAGAGGTTTCACGTTTGGGTTCACATTTTACCATTTTCAGTTTATATGGAAAGAAAGTGATTAATTTAAGCTTATGTTAGTTTAGTGATGGCACCGTAATGGAGACAAAAATGTCAACAGCACTAATTCATATCATGATGCCGAAATAGGTGGAGCTCAGGTTATCGACTACTTTAGGAATGCGCATATAATGACCATGACAGATGATCGACTACTTTAGGAATGCGCTTATAACGTCTATGACAGATAAGTGTCAAGTTATATTACACGAGTTATATTCTAGCAAAGTCATTTACTTAATCATGATTGAGATATTTCTGACGTAATAAAGCTTGAATCCATTAAAGTTCTGAAATGACTGATAATATAAACAATTATGCTGATAAATTGTACATAATTAACGGTATAATCCGTATCAACTGTATCAATTTGACTCTACAATGAATATGACAGGGAAAGGCAAACTAATTAACATAGCGTGCCACTTTTTCTGGATTAATTAAAAAATGAATTAGCGCATGCCAACAGTAAGAGAATAACACAGTTAAAAACAAAACCTCTTGATGCCACACAAAAACCTCTTGATGCCACACAAAACCTCTTGATATGCCACCTTGTGGTTTCCGACCCTTAGAATGGACCAAAGTTGTTGTGATAATAAACATAAAACGCATGCCAAATCATATAAAGCTACATTGACCTCTGTAAACTTTAATACATTTATAGAAGTTTCTAACCGCCTTAAAAATATGAAATTAATACAAATTAACTAAAGTGAAAAAAATGCATAAGCAGCTTTCAAAAAGAGTGCTTGCAAAATTAAAATAAAACTTAAATCTCAGGCAAGACGATCAATATTCAAATATGACAAATGATACTTAAACGAAACCTACAAAAAACTTGAACGATGTTAACAGTGGAATGTAGCTTATTAAAACAAGAAAAACAAATTGTGGAATAAAGCCAACTAAAGTACGCAATACAAGGAGTGGAATGCAGCCAACCAAATCAATCAAAACGAACTAATTACGTTTGAAACTGACTAAAGAAACATGCAATAAAATAACATAAAACGAAGCAAATAAAATATTCAAAAGAGTCAACACAATTTTAATGAAAACAAACACAGCAGGACGAACGAATGAAAAAGACGCATATAAAAGCACATGTAAATAAAATACAAATGCCCAAAGGAACAAATATGGTCAGAGAGAAAGAGAGAAAATGAGACGCAGCCAATCCATTCGAAAAGTTAGAATTGTACCTTGTGAATGTACAGTTTTTTTTGTGAAACTGATGTTTTCAAGTTGCTAAGGATCTATGGAAAGTTTTGTTTTAAAAACTTCTCTAATAATGCAAAGGCCGATGTGCATTTTCTTGCAATACCTTAGGCTGAAGATCTATTTTTAAAAGGAAAAGAATGGAAATAACTGTCAATACATGTCCATACTATAAAATCTGAATGAGTAAGAAACATGTATACAATTTACACAGGTCGAAGACAAATGACTCAACCAATTAAATACACGTAAGAAAAAATATATGTAAGTGGGTGCATTTGTTTTTTTTAGCATGGCACAATTTTCGAGATCAATTCAGTTTTCCGCAGCAGAACTGTAATCATTCTCTTTTGCATGGCTGCTTTTGCAATTATTATATTGTATGTCAACTCTATATTTTTATGTATTAATAAGAGACTACGAGACTGAAGAGGGAAATACGTCTTTTGCATCGAGTATCTACCGAATATCATAGCGCTACAATACAACTATGTACTAACAAGTGACGTGGTATCGATGAGGTTATAATGTAATGATCATCACGTCATTTCGAGCTGCAAAGTAAATGTGTCCTTGTTTCTTGAACAAAATTATCGATAACAAAATAAAAGAATTTAACATCCCTGCAAGATATGTCCATAAAATATCATCTCATTAAATTGTAGAACTTGGTCCCTGGATTATTATCAAGCACGGGATTTATAATTATATGCGTACGGCAAAGAATAAAGTAGATCAATACACTGGCATGCTTTGTTTCTTGCATTTTGGGAAATTCAATACTAGCTATTGATGAGTATATAAAATCCTTGTCAAAGTTTTTTTTAATTTTTATTTAATTCTCCTGGGATGACATGACTGAGATGGGCAACAAAAATATTCAAACTAGTCAGTGGTATCCTCAGAACTAATCATGGGTAAATCAGTCGTAATGAAGAAACTATTACACAATCAATCACTCCTCCTTCCAAGAAGTAAGAAGTACGCTTTGATGGATTCGAAAGAGATAATGCAGTTGTGACTTGAATTATGAAACATACGGACGGAACACAATAAATGTCTAAAAGTTAGCATAAAGGCGATGAAACCGATCAGGTTTCTGGAAATTATCCCATTTTATAATTGAAATGCTACAATAAGGAAGACACAATTATTAGGACAAGATAAAATAGAAGATCGATTGTAAACCAAGGAAAACTTAGAATTCAAAAGCGAGGAGACGGAGATTTAGAATAAAAAGTATAAGCACGCTAGGTAAAGCTCATAGCATGACAAGAAGGAGGCAGAACACGTGGCAAGCGTTTATAGTCCATTTTATTAAAGAGATGGACTTGTGTGGGAACTTATAACAGAAACACGTGCAACAACTACAGATTTGTAATTTTGCAGTTAGAATACAAAATCTTCATGAAATCACAGATATTAACAAAAAGAAATAAGGTCAGAAACCCTCAAAATGAAAAAACTAAAGAAAAGGTGAGGCGATCAACAAAGACTCAACGAACAGTGAGACAGGCAGAAGTACAGACCGGTAGATATTTAAACGGAAAAAGCTGCTTGCAAAAGGCACCATCTCCAGATGAAATTGCACAACAAGGAATGAACTTGATTATTGGTGGACGCTGAGAAGATGTAATATACATTGAAAGCCCATATTATATTATATAGTGAAGCTGGAGTTGCGATTTAATATGTTATTTACATCGATATATCATGCTGATTTTCGTTTGTTTTTGTTTTTGGTTATAATTCGATCGTTGGCAACTGGTAACATCCTAAAATCATTGCCCGTCATGCTGATACCGATTCGAGTAAACTAAACTTACCATTCTCCAAACTCATTTGTGTCTGCCATATATTGCCAACACGTAATAACGGCTAATAGAAAATTCCAGTGGACTCCTGACATATTTGCTGACTGCTATGCACTGTAGTTATTCTTTTTTAAACACACACCCACTCACGCACGCACGCACGCACGCACACACACATATTGGAAAATATATTTATAACACAAGCATTTAATGTCTATTGAATTCTATGTGTAAAATGTTTTATATGTTGCAGATAGTTAACTATAATTTTATTAAAAACTAGATTAACTAGAGTGAATACAAGCTGAAACAATGCTGTTCATTCTGCGGCAGGAGTGAAGATCTGTAAAGGTGTGTTCAATAATTCGTGGAAAGCAGATTGATGCAACATAGTGTTTACTGCGTGACACAACCTAACATAAATTATGCACCTGCAATGCATTTTCGATGGCAATTGACTAAAGATTGTGTAAATTACTTCAGAAAATTTATATATAATAAATACAGCACATCCTGTACAGATCTCATGGTGGCTATACGTGATGGGTGCCATTGCAGACGAATTGGACGTCCGGTTGTAACTATTACGTACATAAATCCCACATACCATCATTAAGTTGGAATAGCAAAATCAAAAGTTTCAAGAAGTCTACTGGTAAAAGCACTAGCCCGATATGATATGCTATTTAGGAGAAGCAAATTTGTTTGATGACTGTGCTAACGGCCAAATTGGATGTGATATTGGAACTATTTTCATTAGGTTCAACAAGACACAGTAAGAAATCTTTTGATGAAACACAATGTTGATATGATGATTTATTCTGGATAAGCAGAGATATATTTTTAAGATGGCGGCAATAGAGACCTCAATGAAGGCTTGATCGGCACCAATTTATTTAGAATCAACCTGAGATCATATAAAGTTGCATTAATAAGATTTTGTAGATAGCCGAAGACCATACGCCAGATCCTCAGTATTTGTATCAAAGACAACTATACATCGCAAGATGGATTTTAAAGCCGGCTTAAGGTTGATATAAACGTCCAATCCAAAGAAGTATCGATACCAAGACTTTTAGGATGACCGGTATGTTGGTCATATTGGATGCCCTAACAGTGTCATCATAATTTATTTCCAACTAAACCTTGTAATAAATGTGTTAATAAGAAGTTTTGCTAACGGGACGAATAATGCCGGACAATGGACCATCTGTACAGATCTTTTGTTTTATGTCCAGTAGAGCTAAGAACATAAGACCACTGTTCTTCTACTAAGAATGAGAAAGTATGCAATAAATGTTAACAAGAAGTGAAGAGTTTTACCTAGTTATGATACGTTCAGGCAAGGTGATTGTTGCCGATGTCCGCGGACAGATGTTCGAATCTCAGTAGTATACAAAATATAGACAAAACAAACAAATAAAACATATAATAGAAGCCAAGACATTCACTAGTGAGTAGAGAAAATCTAAACATACACGGTCCAAACAACATTTGCAAAACAGAGAATATAATTTATCTCATCATATGTAAGATCTTTTAGCCTTCAATATGTCGGAGGAACTGATAAGCTACACAAAATGATAAACCTTTATAGATCTGAATGGATGACAAAGAAGCTGTACAGAAGCCCGGTCGCAGAACACTTCTCCACCCCTAGCCACACTTTCAGTGATATAACACTTATCGCAATTGCTAGCAACTCCAACTGGAGTTCCGAAACCAGGAAGGAAGATGATCTTACTGGATACGGCGCCTTATAACATTGAAACTGAGCAGTCTAAACCAAGAAGACTAGAAAAAGAAAGCTATGCACTAGTAGAATTACCCTTTGCAGCCGACAAATTTTCGTTCCAAACTTTATTAAATCTTCTTAGTACCCTTTAAATACTACAATAAGAATAAACTATCCGGAATAGAATCATATATCCGAGATATAATTTGCGTTATATAAATGTACACAAAGTAATAGATGTCGCTTTGGCTCATAGATTTCTAATTAGCTACAAATATTTCTCAGTATCCGCAACAAGTCTGTATAGGCTGGTTGAGACATAATGCATCTATAGGTTTAATTCATGCTGAAACAGCCATGCAAGGTTCAACAGACAACGTTTTCTGTTTTATTTGTTTTGTCTATGTCTTGTATATGTCTTTGAAAAAGGCTCATTAATAGTCGAAAGCACTCAGGTTAGTTAGATACTAGTTTTGCACTGTCTGTCGTCAATTTATTACATCTATCTCAACCAATCCTAGACATACGTACGTGATCCCTTCTTGCTGAATCCAGTGCTCTTGAAAGGGCTGTTATTCGCCATATGATTTGTATTCTTTATATATATATATATATATATATATATATATATATATATATATATATATATATATATATATATATATATATATATATATAAAGAATACAAATCATATGGCGAATAACAACCCTCTCAAGCGTACTGGATCCACCAAGGGATCACGTTTGTCAGGGATTAATTAAAATAGATGCAATAAACTGACGACGAACAGTACGAAACTAGTAACTAACTAGCCTAAGCGCTTTCGACTCTTAATGAGTCTTTTTCAAAGGCAAATACAAAACATAGTTACGACAAACAAATAAACACAAAAACGTTGCGTTTGTAAACCTCTACATTTCTATCTTCACATGTGCTAAAACTATAAATACAACCAGCTTGTATAGACTAGTTGCGGAAACTGAAAACGTTGTATAATTCCCTAACAGTCTACAAGCCAAAGCGACATCTATTTTTACTTTGTGTACATATGTAACGCAGATTATATCTCGGATATTTGATTCTATACCGGTTATTCTTATAGTAAAAATTGAAGGATAAGAAGATTTAGAAAATGTTAAATTCTACTAGTGCATAGTTTTCATTTTCTAGTCTTCTTGGTTTAGACCGCTTGGTTTAAATGTTCTAAGGCGGCGTATCCAGTATGATTCCTTTTCCTTCCTGGTTTCGGAACTCCAGCTGTGGTTGTTGGCAATAGCGATAAGTATTATATCACTGAAAGTGTGGCCAGGGGAGGAGAAGTGTTCTGCGACCGGGCTTCTGTACAGCTTTTTTGTCATCCAATCAGATCTATGAAGGTTTATCCTTATGTGTAGCTTTTCAGTTTCTCCCACGTACTGAAGGCCACAGATCTTACATGTGATGAGATAAATCACATTCTCTGTTTTGCACGTTTGCAAAACTCACATGAAACTCACAGCCCTACTTAGTAAAAACGTATATCATCAATATCTAGCCAAATCAGCAACCATTGAAGAACTAAAACATCAGCTCAATTCCGTCTCAACAGAAGAACAATTGAAAACGTTTTACTCCAAATTAAATAAAGATGAAAAAAGACTCTCTTCGAAACTATACAAAGTCAGAGATAGAAAATTTAGAAGTCATGATCTACAACCAAAGGACTGTTGTGAAGAAACTTCAATTGACGAAATGTCTTCCAAAAACAACCGTAAGAAGAAAAATCGCCGCAAAAGGAAGAATCGCAAGCACTCTGTAACAAACACTAATGCAACTGTTACTAACACAGTAGTCAACATCTCCAATTTGGAACTTACTGATGCAGAAATAAAACTTTTATCGAAAGGTTTGAGTTTCTGTCCCCGTCCTAAAACATACGACAGAGGGAAGCTTAAGAATGACACCGAAGAATTCATCCGCCGACTAAGACTCAAAGCCCATTTTGCCTTGCAACCACCAAACAAATCAAAGGAAAATATAAGCTGCGACCAACCCACATTTAGAAAGAAAAGTAACTGGACCCCACCAAAAAGTTCAATTCCGAATCTGGAAGCCTTTATCAACTCGGTTGAAAACGATACTTCCAGACATATCAACCATACAAACAAATATTCTAATTTGACAAAAGAAGAAACAGATGCCCTGCACTCACTGAAAAGCAGAACAGACATAATAATTAAGCCTGCAGATAAGGGTTCCGCTGTTGTCGTTATGAAAAGGGAAGACTACATTAGTGAAGCAAGTAGACAACTAAGTGACGCTAGGTTCTACCAAAAACTGGACCATGATCCAACGCTGGAATATGCAAAAATCATCACTAATGTTATTGACGAGGCGTACCAAAGCGGACACATAGACCAGCAAACCAAAAACTACTTAAGCCCAGAAAACCCAAGAGCAGGTAGATTTTATCTTCTACCCAAAATCCACAAACAAGGAAACCCTGGCAGACCTATAATCTCAGGTAACGGGCACCCCACAGAAAGGATATCAGAATATTTAGATCATTTTATGAGACCACATGTCCACAAATTACCATCATATCTTCAAGACACGACAGATTATCTCATAAAAAGCAAAGCTAGTGAACCATTACTGCCAGATACATTACTTGCTTCCTTAGACGTCACATCTTTGTACACTAACATACCGCACAACGAAGGGTTACAGGCATGTAGCGAAGCATGGGAAACAAGAACTGTAAACAATCCACCCACACACTTCTTAATCCAACTCCTGGAGCTTGTCCTAAAACTCAACAACTTTGAATTTAATGAAGAAAACTACCTACAAATCAATGGAACTGCAATGGGTACTAAAATGGCCCCTTCGTATGCTAACATTTTCATGGGAAAACTTGAGGGAAAGCTCTTAGCATCGGTTGAGCGTACACCATACCAGTGGGTACGCATTATCGATGATATAGAAATGAAGTGGCAGTATGGAAGAGAAAGTCTGGATGACTTCATATCAAAGGCAAACAACTTCCATCCTTCAATAAAATTCACGGCAGAAATTTCCAACTCAAACCATGTTTTCCTGGACACAACAACCATAATGGTGGAAAAAAAATTACACACAGACATCTACTCGAAACCAACCGACAAACACCAGTATCTTCTCCCAACCAGCTGTCATCCAAAACACTGCATTAAGAACATTCCATATAGCCAGGCACTGAGGATACGCAGAATTTGCTCCGACGATGAAAGATTCCTAGAAAGGTCTGAAGAGCTGGCTAAACATTTAATTTACCGAGGCTACGACAAAGACCTGATTGCGGAGGCAATCCAAAGGGCCGAACAAACAAACCGTGATGACCTACTCAGATATGGACAGAAAGAAAAGGTTGATAGGATACCATTTATTCTGACCTATCACCCAGACAATCCCAAAGTAGGTAAAATCATCGCAAACCACTGGCCAACCGTGCAATCGTCAGACATACTAAACCTAATACTTCCGAACAAACCTGTAGTAGCTTACCGGAGACCAAAAAACCTAAAGGACATCCTAGTCAGGGCCAAGCTAACAACAATCGCTAGTCAAAACCAACCTAGTCAATCTGGACCCTGTGGCGATAAAAGATGCAAAACGAGACCAAGACATTCACTAGCACAGTGACTAAAGAAAAACTAAACATACATGGTCCAAACAAAACGTGCAAAACAGAGAATGTGATTTATCTCATCACATGTAAGATCTGTGGCCTTCAGTACGTGGGAGAAACTGAAAAGCTACACATAAGGATAAACCTTCATAGATCTGATTGGATGACAAAAAAGCTGTACAGAAGCCCGGTCGCAGAACACTTCTCCTCCCCTGGCCACACTTTCAGTGATATAATACTTATCGCTATTGCCAACAACCACAGCTGGAGTTCCGAAACCAGGAAGGAAAAGGAATCATACTGGATACGCCGCCTTAGAACATTGAAACCAAGCGGTCTAAACCAAGAGGACTAGAAACTGAAAACTATGCACTAGTAGAATTTATCATTTTCTAAATCTTCTTATCCTTCAATTTTTACTATAAGAATAACCGGTATAGAATCAAATATCCGGGATATAATCTGCGTTACATATGTACACAAAGTAAAAAATAGATGTCGCTTTGGCTTGTGGACTTTTAGGGAATTATACAACGTTTTCAGTTTCCGCAACTAGTCTATACAAGCTGGTTGTATTTATAGTTTTAGCACATGTGAAGATAGAAATGTAGAGGTTTACAAACGCAACGTTTTTGTGTTTATTTGTTTGTCGTAACTATGTTTTGTATTTGCCTTTGAAAAAGACTCATTAAGAGTCGAAAGCGCTTAGGCTAGTTAGTTACTAGTTTCGTACTGTTCGTCGTCAGTTTATTGCATCTATATATATATATATATATATATATATATATATATATATATATATATATATATATATATATATATATATATATATATGGGTGAAGGACAACAAATAAATGTTCCCCATTCAAAATGATATGTATCAACTAGCATAATTCTATTTAGTATATTGGTTCATGTGTAACATTTATTTAGCATTTGTCTGTTTCATTCCTAAACAAATAAATCTGTTATGGAACTTGCTTTAAAATACGGGAATACATGTTACTTCGGCTTGAAACGATGAAATGAGGAAGGCCTGCGGTGTGACGTCATATGGAGAATAAATGAAATGAGCAAGGCCTGCGATGTGACGTCATATGGAGACTAAATGAAAAGCGTAAGGCATACATTGTGAAATTGTATGGAGAACTACATGAAATATGTTAGGCTAGCGGTATGAAATCACACGGAGACCAAATTATTACAATACGGACGAATTGTACCAAATTTTGAATATTTGTATTGCCATTTTTAAAATTTCAAGTTTAAGGCCTTGAGCTCGACTGTCACCATTGTTATCAAATATTATAGTTGCAGTTAGATTTGATAAAGTTGAAACGAATTGTTAAGTTTCTCGCAGGTATTAAAACAATAGCATACAGAGTGGAACATAACCAACTGAATATATAGTAAAACATAACCAATGCACAGAGTAGAAAATAATCAATAAGATAAAGAGTAGAACATAACCAACTGTATACAGAGTAGAATATAACCAATAACATGTAGAGTAGAACATAACCAATTACATAGGGAGAACAACATAACCAATTGCATATATAGTAAATATAACCGACTGCATCGAGAGTAGAAAAAAAAACGAATGGCATAATAATAGAACATAAGTAATTGCATATATACCGGTAATAGAACATAACCAAAAGCATGAATAGTCGAACATAACCAACTGCATACAGAGCAGAACATAATCAATTGCATATACAATAGAACGTAACCAATAGCATACAGAGTAGAACATAACCAATTGTATATGTAATAGAACATAACAGATAGCATACAGCGAATAAAATAACCATGAGCGTATATAATAGAACACGGCCAATAAAAAAGATAGGTAAGAAGTAAATCTTGCAATGAAAGAGCAGTCGAAAAAGACGAGCCAATTAAGAGAGACGGAAGGAGATATGGCGGATGAAAATCAATTTGTTTATGCATTTACAACTTTCTTATATGTTATAACTTATATGTTATAAATAGATAAGTTCTACACATATCTATATTGTTATGCAAATATCACCGACATATGTGTATTAATAATAGTAATTTGTAACAAGAATTCCTTGAGGACAAAGCAGACAGCATTAGAAGTGTTATGGTCTAAACCACATGTCATAGTGATCATTTAATCAGGTTTAGCAGTGACAACAATATTTTCACAACATACACCATGTCAACAATATCAACAGCAACGACATGAACCATTTTCATTAAGAATCAAATAAGTATGAAAAAGTCTATTGGTAAAACCCCCATCCTAATATGGCCATTCATTAGGGAGTTGTAGAAGCAACAATATTTTAAAGATAATCACCGTAGTTACCATATAAAGAGTTAATCATTTTCATTTAGGAACAAGTAGACACCATAAAAAAGACTTCTTATGAATATGTCATGTCCAAATTTTGTATTATATATCAATCTTGCTCATGAATCGAAATTTTATGACGAAGCTCGATCTCTTAAGCAATAAAATGTTTAAACAAATTCTTCAGCACACGAGTCCTTTCACAGATTCACCTTAGTTTCAATCGTATCCATACATTGATCAATAAAACATCAGTGATTTAAGAGCATTGTTGGTTTGTGGATAGCCTAGTCTGTTGCAGCAAATTATATTTTGGATTTTCAGTGTAAAGTTGCATACACTATCGAACCAAAAAGTAAGTCCAATTAAGCAAGGCAACACCGGTTTATTAACACTGTTGGGAACGCTGACAGGGACATAATCACTTTGTAGTGAAGTAACAAAACACAATTATCCATGCATGAAAGATAACGCAGTTTCTATGTATTACTCTAGCCCACAAAATGAGCGTTTTCTTGCTGCAAACAGATTTGTGGGCACACACAATAAAGCGTCGTATTCAATTGTGACAAATCTTGCATTTTTACTTGTGAAAATATAACAGTAGTTTTTTCATGAAAAATTATAGGATTGACAGCAACGTTTACATTCGAATATAAATTGAAAATTGTTTTCGATAGTTGAATTGCTTTAGAATTAATAGTAATTTATGAGATCATCACGGAGTAGATTACAATGTAGGGATCTATATTTGTTTTGTAAGCATTCATAAATTCTGTCCATTACATTTCAGCCATAACTTATTATTTGCGATCTGATACAAAAAAGTACCAAATACAAAGTTTGTAATGATGACTACTGCCAACTTTGAAAAAAATTGCGTTAATAGAACGTTAGATTTTCTTCGCTGTTCAAGTAAAAATGTTACCCATTTTGACAATTATGTGCAAAATAGTTGATTTATTTCTTATATTAATAGTTAGGGGAATAAATTAATTTTGAAATAATTCGGTTCAACTCGGCACGGAACTAAGTCAATTATTATGCTTAAATTGCAGAGTGCAGTTCCTTCGGAAATAGGAAGAAGATTATCTAATAAATATGGCGGGCAATTTTGCTGATAGTTTTCTAAGCGTAAAAACGTTCTTAATGGCCACCTTTTTCACAAATATAGTTCAACCGGTTTAAAAATAAAGTTTTTTTTTTTCTTCTGGTAAATTCACGTATACGGCCACTAATGAAGTAAATCGTAATTTAACTTTTACAAGTCTTTCACCCTAGCTATACTGGATGATGACAAGGCCACATATGGTTTTTCTAGCATTGACTAGGTAAAAATTTAGTTAAAATTTGTTTTCAGTTGATTTTAATCCAACATATTTCATATTTTTAGCTTTCCAATTCTAACACAAGTCAAGTTATTATATTATGCGAATGTTGTGTTCATGGTGCATTCAAAAAATATTGTTAATCCCAAATGTTTGTGTGATTTCGCGAAGTTCAAATTTTTGTCAAAGAATTTCAAACTTGGGAAATTAAGCCAATATATATTACCTAAGTATATTCACTCGGATTTGGATCGACTGTGGTTACCGAGCTATTTATTTGTCCAGTCTTTGGTATTCACTGGATCTGGCTGGACTCTGGTCATTTAATTGCCCAGTCTTTTTAATTTTATGTAGATGATTAGTCAGCACACTATGTATCTAAAGAGAGTCAAGGGCTACTTTGAGAAGTAACTGAAAAAACGTAATGTTAAGGTAGACTATAGGCATCCAGGTCTGTGTCAAAGCAAATCAACACGTAATGGCGATTTTAAAGATCACAAAAATAGCATATGTACTTTGTGACCAAACTCAAAGGAGTAGACTGTTACAATACAGATGGTAATTTAGTAGAAACAAATAGTTTGCATTAGTACAGGGTGATGCCAGAGAAAACAATGGTCGCAGGCGGGTTTGAACACACGCACGTATCTGATATCTGTCTAATAGCATGATGTAAGAGAAACTGACCAATATATATCGGTTAACAGAATCCTTTCTGGAGACATTACTTCGATGTTGTTGATTGCATCTATTATGAAAACAATTGTTTCAATGTGTATCTATGTTTTGTATCAGAAATATTTCTTTAAAATTGAAGACCTTTATGACAGGAGTCTTTTATGTTAAAAAGTGGTTAAATTACGTTGCGCATTTTCGTTTTCTTTTCGGAGATTAAGTATTTTTTAATGTTGTTTTGTCCTTTGTCAGTTACAGCTGGCATATTTGATGGCAGATCAGCATCATTGGTACGAAATGGATAGTTCCGACTTGTAAATCAAACTGGGCACATTGACCAATCAATAGTATTATTAATTTCACTGTAGTATAGCAACGCGTTGCTAACCACCATATTTGCTCACAAACATGAAACTAAGCTTGAGTACTCTAGTATTACATTGCAGAGGAAGGTGAAAGATTAAATAATTCAAGCTTTTCTTTAATGCGCGATCTGAAAGAATCTTGCAGCCATATTTTCGAATGAATCTATTGCTGATCCTATTGGATCTGCCATTTTTACGATAGCTTATGAGCCACAGCAACAGTAACTAAGTGGGCGGAGCTTATCGTTCAAAATCGGAACTGTCCTTTGGAAGGTCTTCAGGCTAGAATGCTTTCACTCACAGCTGGTCTATGGCGAGATTGTTTTATAATCAGTTGTTTGATAGTGTGCCCCAGGGACCTGTACTTGGCTTACTGTTATTTTCGATTTATATTAATGATATTATTACTGATATTCAGTCCCGAATAAGACTATTTGTTGATGACACAACGTTGCAAATTATTACTGAGCCCAAATCCTGGCTCCTATTCATTTGAAAGACCTGCTTAAAATCAGTTTGTGAGCTAATCAGTGCTTAGCTGATTTTATCCGAAAGAAAAAAATGAATAAAGGAACATATCAAGAAAATCTCAAAGGAACAATAGCCCAAAACTGAATGAATTACAAGCTTTTAGCAACATCGCTTTTTGTAAACACTTGGGCTTAACTCTGAATGAATTTCTATCTTGGCATATACATGTATAGGTGAGAACTACAAACCCTGAGAAAGGTTAAACATACTACAACATTTAAAATCATTAGAACGTCTTTATTTCACCTTTATAAAACCCCTTTTGGAGTATTGGGATATTTTTTGGGCTAACTGCACCCCGAATGAAAGAGATGAAATAGAAGCTATAATCTACATCATATTCTATAAATACTGGAGTCAAAATGGTGAAGACTATCAACAAGGCTCTACAACCATAGAATGGTAATTGCAAATCATTTTCTCTTAAACATTACAAAATATGCCACTCTCACAAAGAGAACAGTCAGTATATTGCCCCTTTATTTATTAATGAGTAACCTATTACAATCGGCTGCCGTCAACGGGGAGATCTTCTAAGCGATCCATTAGCACATACTTACAACTAAGATATTTGTCTTCGCTTTAACCTGTTAGATCTGTTTTTATTGTTGTTGTTGTTGTAAACCATCTGAAATGAATGACGGTTAAAGTCTTTGTCTATCCTTCCATCACTTAATCAATGCTAACTTCTTCAAGCATTCTTTAGTCTTTCTTCTTTTTCCTCATTGTTTGAGTTACATGTATGCAATGAAATGAAACGTTTCAGCCTGGCATTATTGCAATATTGTATCTACAATTTTCTTATAAACCTCATTAATATGTTTCGATGTTTTTAATAGTGTCCCTCATTAATCATATCAGCCACATTATAAAGGTAAATAGTATTATTAATGAGGCAAGACCTCAAAATAAAGCCTTCTTGTTTAATACTCGTTGTCTCCTGTATAGTTTTATGTGCTTTCCACAATGACTTCTGTAACTAAATACTGTTTTATTCAAATAGATATCATAAAAAGCCCTTTAACGCAATCCCCAGTCTAACATGACTATCCAATGTAGAGGCTTACTGATAGTAAGATTGTCAAGACGGCGGGTATATCAGACATCAGATCGGTTCTTTTTCTTTAACGAACGACTAAGTATCCTACGAAGTCTTATAATGAAAACCACCTGTTGATAGGACCAGCATTTCAGGAGTAAGAGTCCCAAGATGGCAGCTGTTGCGGCAATAGTGGACGTAAGATCGGCACCGCTTTCATGTAGGACATAATGAACATCATAAGAAGTCTTTGAATGCAAACTCTGTGTTGATACGGCAACACAGTCAAACCGATTAACTATAACGAGATTTCAAAGACGGCTATTGGGCTAAGCATATTTGATGTCCGAGAAATACAGTTTTCATGTAGTACCAGAACAGACCGTGAAATCAATTTGTGTCCAATTTAAAGGCAATGTTCCACATAGTTTAGGAGTAGTAGCGATAACGAACTAGTGCTACGGACAGACAGACGGAAGACAGACAACTTACCATCCCAAAATATCTTCTAGCGATTGACCAACTGAGGTAAAAAAAAAGCATTTAAGAAATTTACTATATTTAATAATGGCGGTCATAATTGTCAACAGTTACATAATTTGTACAATCTTAAAAGTTCTTCGTGCCACTGTGCTTTCTTTACGGTTTGACGCAATTATGTTCAGTTGTGCTTGAAACGTCAAGTAGACATTTAACACAGGTAGTTAAATTTGATGTGAGAATGCATCATTAGTACAAAACTGAAAACTCTTATGACAGTATGCTCAGTCAAATTTGGTTGAAACTAATGTCTTATTTTAAGGAGTTTGAATTATATATGTTGATGAGTGCCACGGACGAGGCACTCTGGACACATAATCATGAGATATGCGTATCTACCGTTATAACCAGTTAGTACTAATTGAAACTTCCCATTAAAACATAATGAAAACTAATCCTATTAGGTTTGGACGAAAGGCGCTCAGTGCATTTTCCATCGTACGGTACAATTAGTTGTTGACAACAGATATAGGATATGTGTTGCAGATAATACGTGTTAAAGCTTGTTTGATAATCTTTGAGTCTAAAGTGTAAAACTATGTTTGGAAACTCGATCCATTTAGTATAACCATAACTAAATAGGCATTATTCATATGGTAAAAATACCACCTTAATTTATTCAAATAAAATGAATAGAAGGTATCAGTAATCTACAAATTCCAATGAAATGACTAGACTGGACTTCAACAAATGCCATTATTACATTTGAAAAGAAACCAAATTCAGTCTAAATTAGGTAGCATCAGCTCAGTACATTCGTTGCTAAGTAATGGTGTCAAACCATCGGATGACAGCTAATGGATAAGGTGAATATAGTTCCTGTATGATGTATCCAAAAACGTCAAGAAAAATATGATAGATTATTGCATTTACGTGCACTGGTTCAAAATCAACCAAAAAGATAAAATAAACGTATTATATTAATTTGAAAAGGAATGAATTATGAACTTTTGAAACATTGTTACCCTGTTTAGAGTAGGAAACTAGAGACTAGAGAAAATTGACAGAAAGATCATCTTCAGTCATTAGAAGAATAGCTTTGTTCAATTGTCCTCGCATGCATTTTTATTTACCCTTTAGAGGAAGAACTTTATTTCATCTTGTTTAGTTAGCATCATCATTTTTGCAAAGCCTTTAAATGTGTTTCCGGTCGGCCGACCATCCCTGTTTATCGTTGCCGACCTTACTAGTCCCCTAATACTTCCCATACCGTAAAAAGGTTTTAAAAAAATTAAAAATGGAAAAAATCTTGAAGTTATTTTGCCCACCAAATTCAGCTAGATTAGCACAATACTTGAAATACATAATACATTATATATACTTATCATTTAACATATGTACATATACATTTATATATATATATATATATATATATATATATATATATATATATATATATATATATATATATATATATATATATATATATATATATTACTAAACATCGGTAACTCCAAATATATTATATTCAATGTAATTTGAAATTAAAATTGTTTTTAAACATTTGTTTGAAATTTCTGAACGTGTGTACGATGAGATGTAGAACAAAAACCTCCTAGGATGGATTCAAATGTTCTGTTTTTGGAATATAAACGTCAGGTGCTACCTTAAGCTTGCGACCCTGACCTTTACTAAACTGAATTATCCTCATATAATAGGATCTGTTTCATGCTAAAATAATTTTCCATTTTAAGCTTGATGAGCGCAATAAAATTTGATAGAAGGTAAAAACACAGTACAAAACCATGCGAAATTATTAGTAATACAGACAGTCCAACCTTATTGCTCTCCCTGTCGTTTTAAACAAATACACCACCTGTACTTTCTAATATGCACGGCGAAGGCTACATAGAAATTCATGCAGCCATCAATCATGTACAGAATATATCTTTGCCGTTGAAGAAATTGCCATTTCAGAAAAGTTTTAAATATCTTTTCATTAGAATCTCCGTAACATCGGCAGTTTAACAAAAACGATGCCCATCCTTTGTCATATTATTAATGCACATTGTTAAAATTATTCTCTTTTGTACCTTTCCTTCTCGGCATCTCCTGTTTTTTAACCCTTACAGACGCAATCCCGTGCACAAAATAAGAACAAATATGTTCTGAGATCTGAAGTCATTTTTTGAAATCCGTTAGTACGTGTGATACGTGCAGAGCCTTTGCCTGCACGATAGTGCACGAAATTCAACAAAGTTTCATCCATATTCAGAATATTAAAATATGTTTAATACAATTGCCCAGCATTCTAATCATATATAATGAACGTTGTCGTTAGTCTATTAATAGCACAGTGATTTCAATCTATACATTGGATAGAAATGTTCTAGTCCCATGATGTGAGGTATTTCCTGGTCGCTGCTATGATAAAACTATGTACACAGCAAACCATTTAGGATCCTTGTTCTTATTTGAACAATCAGAAAATTAATAAATTTAGTTAATAAAAAGTAGCAACAACAACTAAAACCATATGCTCAATTGGCTATCTTGGAGCACAACGTAACGGTGCTCAATTGGCTATCTCGGAGCACAACGTAACGTCAAACTACTACAGCTGAAGACGCTTTTATCATAGGAATAAACAAAATTAACGCGGTATGAGCAGCTTCAGTTCTAATTACAACAAGGGACAAGTCAATTCATTCAATGTTCGTCTACTGTCATAAAAATCAAATTATGATCAAATTAAAATGGTATCTGTCGATCGGATAGGAAACATTCATTGCTTGTACGTGACAAATAAAACAAGCATAAACTTCACTGACACACACATAAACAGACACATAGTACTTGCAATCAGACAGACAGTAAACAGTTATATTACGCGAATTTGAAGCATCAAAAACCTTCTCGAGACATTCGTGTATGACGTAATGATAATACATTTTGTTCCCAATACTTTATTACAAAAACTATTTTTTAAGATTCGCCATGATTATTGTAAAAGCCACAATAACAATCCTTACATCGGCTAAATCGGCAAAGCAGTATGTAGAGATTGAAAATATCAAATTATGACTTAACTAATATCAAAACATTTAGTACATGTTTCCGAGAATGAAGGAACATGAAAGAGGAGAAAGAATGAATGACATGTTTTGCGGAAGTAAGAATTATTATACAAATTTTAAGTTGCTGTGTTTCTTAATCTAGGATTAAATGATCATGGTTGGATATTTATCGTTGTGTGAAGTTTAACTAATCGCTCAAATAGTTAACATAAAGTCCTGTGTGAGTAATTAGGTAAAGTACCCAACAAAAATCATTCAATCCTTATAATTCTAATTTACTTCCTTTATGCCATCATATCAGCAGATTTCATCAACCAAGCAAACATTTTAGTTTGATTGAAGTTTTGTTTCATTAGCCTCTTAACTGTGATTGAATATATAGACCGATCGTCGCACGCAAATGGTCAAAGATCTTTTATACAGTAATGTAGGGTAGAGAGTCAGAGCTGGTCGTGCCAGTGATATATTATTATTATCATTATTTAAATATATAAAATTTGGCTGACGCTATTTAAACCATGTTGTTCCTTTCTTTCCAACGTTAAGCATACGTATAGCAATTGTTGGTCTTGCTTTCTACCCATTTCGTTCTTTCAAAAGTCAAAGTCGTGTCCAGTTTTAGTGAGATCCCTTGCTCGACGTATGACCCTGACTTTCAATAACAGCTTGTGAAACATTGTCTAAGCAAACTGCAATAATTTATTAAGATTGGCATGTAAAGTTTGCCATATGTTTTCTTTAGCTAAAGGAGGTGAGTATTGGAATGCAGGACTGACTGTGCAATTATACTGTTTTAACTCTAATGGGCGATTTTAATCAAAGGGTTGCACATTTTATGGTCAGAAATCACAAAGGTGTGCAGGGCGTCTTGTTATTATTATGGTGTAAGACATTGACATAGATAAAGCTTCACATAAAATTACCTGGAAATTGGGAACCAAAAGTAGTCTGCAGAATTGACTGATGTATAAAACATTATTGACCACGTGGTAGTTTATATCCACTCAGATTGCAGAAAACTCGGTCGATTCATAGCAACTGGGATCATAAACAGACAAATGAAACTATTCGCCATTAATTACTATTTCAATTTTCTGTTTAACAATTGTTAATTATTTAATTTTTAATTCAATTAATTTTTCACTATTATTTCATTTCGCTTACTATATATTACATTAAATATATTTGAAAATATTAAAATAGGATTTGACTTACTTTTCCAGCTTGTGCAAATGTGGGATCCTACATGATATTGCGGGTGGTCCTCTAGAAATGAATGCCTGTCTGGAATTTGAGGATACATCAGAAACTTTACCCAACTCATCCTCCTTCATAATTGCAAGGTGATCCACATTAACTTTCATATCCACTAACTCCTCTTCCATCTCGACTAAGTTATTTCTTTCATTCTCATCCAAATCTGGAATTAATTTGTCCTTTTCTGACATATGGTCTGCCATTGTACTGCACTCTGTAACTTATACTCTATTTATAAAAACTATATATCCAACTCCAAATGATGTACAATTCAGTGTCTCCAGACAAGACTGCTAGACAGTTCCTTGTAATTTACAATACCTTCTTACTATTTTTTAACGTTTTATGTACTGAATATGTCTTAAGTGCTTGTTTTAGTTCCAAATTCTGTTTCTCGTGTCCCCTTTACAATTGCTTATTTTTTCGTAAGTTTCTTGCTTCTGATGCAAGCTACTCGTGGATCTATCGAAAGAAAAGAATTAATTATCACCCTACAAGTTTAAAAGGAATACAGTGGACCACACGCATCATAAAAATAGAAATCCACAAAAAATGTATTCTTAACCGCATACAGATGACTTCAGTGATCTTGCTAATTTGCCAACATAAGGCCTCCCTAACTAGAACTCCTCATTGATCTAGCTACGATAATCAAATGCCTCAGTCCTAATCACTCGTCTTGTAGAGATGAAAGCTATGCATGTAAGTCATTGCCCCCGAGTTATTATATTTCATCCCTAACCTGCAACAATAATCTGATATAGCTAATCACCGAAATCAAATGATTCTTTCCGAGATTTGCTAATACGTTTTTCCTTCCCAAGATGACTGGAAATAACTCAAACAAAGGCCGTATAACAAAACCGATGTCAACCGCTTATTTTAATTGGGTGAAAGAATTTGTAATAGTAGGCCAAATGGTTAATTTAGAATCTGGATGCACGGATCCTTTACTAATAACTAATTGGACGCTAATCTTCGGGATTTATTTTTCGTTTCTTCACGTAAACTGTCCCGTTTGCATTATAAGTACACATTTATCTTTCTCAATAGTTATCGAAGGTTCTTTGCTCTTTTTTTTAAAGGCAATGTGAAAAGATTTTAATATTAAAGAAGGTAGACCTTCTTTAGCAATATTAGTGGACAAAAAGGGCATATGTCCAAAAGAGGACCCGTGTCCAAGAAAATGAAAAGACTACAAAGTAAATCAAAACAACTAAGCAAAGATTACGATGAATAAAAAAATATTATTTAATGTAATTCAATCAAGACCTGCTTTACGATACCCTTTCTAACCACAGATGTGCCTAAAATTGTGTCTGGCTCTTTACATCCTTCTGTCGGAAAGAGACCACAGTTAAATATTGCACGCATTGTCAATATGCCATTCGTAAGTCTAGACAGAAAATGGACGAGGCCATTTCACTATTAAACCCATACGAAGCTAGAATCTCGAATGAGAAACTATCTTCAAATTTCCTTGGCGTTGCAACAGCTAAACCTTTCTGAAATTCACGGATGCTTAAAGATATTGCAGGCATTTGTGCAACATTCATGGTCTACATTTCTTCAGCATCGCTGTGCTTGAATTATTCAGCATAGCAGACTTTCGTACAAGAGGCTTAATTTCATTCAGCGCTTTTTCTTTTTACCTAACACTTAATTTTTTAGACATAATGGACAATTTATTTTTCTTCAACATGTTCTAGCCTGTTATTTTTATTTTAAGTTGTCTAATTTTTGTATTTTTTTTACTTGAATTATAACGGCACTGTCAGCATTTTAGTTACATATATCATGCAGAAGAACTGGAAATCAAAACTGCCGTTTCCATGGATACCTTGAGGCAAGCGATCTAGCCTGGCTTGGACTGAGATCTAACCCGCGACTAAGAGATTAAGAATCTGATACTTTACCAAGTGACCATTGGGAATATTTTGAGAATGAAAGGTGAGTGGTTGGCCTCTGTCAAAATAGGTGTCCCGCAAATAAATCAAATGATAGCGAAAATAAATTGCGGGTGAGGTTGTTGGAATTGCTCCGGAACAAACAACCACCGTAATACGGTAATATAAATCTGGTAAGCAGAGCAGGTTGGAAGGTGATTAAAACAATCCACATAAGTGCACGATATTTTGTTCAACACACAAGCAAAAACATCAAAACCCTTTCATAAAAGCCAAATATTAAAAAAATATCATTAGGTGCGAAAAAAATTAATCCACGAACATATTCTCTACTCTATTCCACTGTATTGGCTTTCCACTCTCATTTTGACTTGTATTTGGTTTTTGGTGGCAATGACCGAATGATGACTCCTGGTGAAAGAATTATACAGGACTTTGATATTGTGATAGGATAAATTGCGCCAAGTCAGTTGTATTGGAATGTATCCAAGAGACATATATTTAATGATTCTCAGCAAAGTACTGCTACTGTTGACTCTATCATATTTAATTACGTCAATTGTTCCTGCTAGACGGAGAGTTAAGCTACCAGGCATGGGAAACATGACTACATTATTTATATTTTTCTGAGGCGAATTCTAGGTGCCATACTGCTCTAAACTGATTAAAAAATACACTTTTGATAGAGTATCTTACTGGACATTAAATCAATATGGTTGGATATTATACGTGTAGAGTTCAAATTGTTCCTAAGAAATCTAGAGACGCATCAATGGTAGGATCTTTATGTAGGAAAGGCATAATAAAGGTTAACACCGCACAGGGTCATTTACTCCTCTAGGAACTGCCAGCCAATTGGTATTGTGTTAATCATATCCTCAATGGGTTACGGTAATAAATATTATTTCTTGCAGGTTACGGAAATGTTTACAAAATTCTGAGTTTTTAAGGAAATGTTTTAATAACCTAAACATGTGAATGAAAATAAACCAAGGATATGTATCGTTTAATCTAATATTTATTTCATTATTGTTATGAACTGCATTGTTCGCATTTCTAAATAATATGTTAATTGTATGCTAATTTATACAATGATATTGCCATGCAGGATGGAAAAGTGTTAATTTAGCAATCGTGTCAATAGAAAATAAGACTTTTCCCATTGTCTACCGATATAATCATCAAACATACGCCTACCTCGAAAAAAAGCGGCAATAGAAAGAGGCCGAATAAAAATCAGTAATGAATTATATACGCCGCAGTTTGTTTTTTTATATCTTTTTTTCGTTTTTTTTATTGGTAAAGGTTTCAGGCCATATTGCGTGAAACCACCGATATCTTTAAAATATGGTTACGAGCATAATAAAGAATTATGCTGGTATAGTAAAATCATACTAATTTGGTGCTCAGAATCAGTAACAGTAACTGTATGAGGGTATGGGTAATTGTATAACACAACTTCACATAGTTCGAACAGAATATTTAAATTCTAAATTTGGAGTTTATTTCCAATGAAGATGATTACATTAGTCGCTAGTTCTTTTCTTATGTGCATTTCCCAAGTAAAAATTCTACAATTATGTAAAAAAAAAATCCACGTGTAATTGATTGGCTTTTACATTTCTTTATATTAACATAAAATAAAGAAGCATATATTTCAAATGAATCTATAAGCAAGACGAATAAATAGGACAACATAATTAATTTATTTCCTAATTAATTTGAAATTTAGCTACCGTACGTGACACACATATACATGACATATCAATTTTATTCAGAAATACTGAGTAGACCAAAAATCATAGGGTCGGGTCAAGGGTATTATTAAGTTTTCCTAATCTTGCTAGATCCATTGAGGTAGAGACGTGGCACTATAATAGGATATATTGCCTAGTCCTAATATTGACTTGTAGAAAATTCATTAAATTATCTTTAGTGGTTCAAAATTCAAACTTAAGACAATGATATACAATTAACACAATTAGAGCTACCTCTGCTGTCGCATTGACCTTGAAGCAGAGGCCATGTTTATGGTACGCGATACACATTCTATTCACAACACATACTTGCACAAAGTTTCATGAAGATCTCCAGAACCCGTTGCAAAGTTATGATTTAAACGTCACATCATAACATATCCGACTTAAAACGAGTATATCAAAATCAAGCAAACCTGGCAAGCATCTAAACTAAGGGGAGCAAGTCCATAATACAATTACCTCTATCGAAAAGAACGAAAACCTACATGTTTTGTAAAATTCAACAAATAATTTATTTCCGAAGAAAACAAAAGTGAAAATTTAAAAGGAACTCACAGTAATGCAAAATAAATCCCCAATAGTCCAAAATATTATATCACTCCTGATGAATAAAGTTCTAATTAAATTCAAGTGGTGTTCGAAATAAGATCCAGCGCTGAAGGCGATGCGCCTGTAGTCTTGAATGTATTAATGTACAGGTAGCCTGACGCGTTATGATGTACTAACAGTCTTCCAATTATTTGCAATAATATAAACTAGGATGTCCTTGTCTGAATTCCCTATACTCATAATATAATGTATTTGTAAAAAAAATATTAATTAAGGATACTTTGTATATCCAGTTATAAATCTAATTAAATAAATCCCACCCAAATGAAATTCTATTGATAATCATAAGACTGATTTATGCTTCAGATGTTAATGTTGGAATAATTCATTCTTCAGGTAAACAAGATTGCAAAACCCTCTACTTGACCAAGGTAACGATTAGCATTTTCTGGAAATACTGTGACTTAATGGAATTTTTTATTCTAGAATAGTCTAAGTTGTTTACAAAATAAAATTTTTACTAAAATTATAAGGATGTAGTAAACATCAAGTAGGCTAGGTATTTTTTATTGGGAATACTAATGTTTTATACCTACACCCAAATAAATATGTTAACTTCTATTGATAATGATCCTAATATTTAACCCACACTCCAAGAGAAATATTAACTATGTTATTGGTTACAAAATAAAAACAACATTAGTGTCGTTAGTCAGGTACAACGTGGGCTTGATTTTGGAAGTCCAAAATACACTTGTACATAACATTTATTCATGGAGAAACCCCTCCCAACAAATACAAATTAAATATACATAACAATATCAAGTGGTATCACCAGTACAGTTAGTCTTCTATCAGTCAAGAAATTGGGTCATGATCTTAGAAATTCAATTTTGTTTTGTAGCCTCCCATGCTCTACGACCTGAAAGATAATCCATTTGAGACAGCTATCTCTAATCTTATAAACTTAAAAATAAACCTACGAAATGGTTTTTAAAACGTGTTTGCTAATACTTCGTGAAATCTCTCTTATCTCTTCCTGTTTCTAATAAAGAGTGGGTTTCTTCTACTTAAGAGAAAGAAAGTCTGCCAGTTTGTGACTGAATCAAAGTATCGATCTAACTAATCTTTGAGAGCTGCTGATTTGACTAATAAGAACATAAAAGCAACTGATGACATTATCAATAAGCTTCACTTTGAACTCACAGATCAAAGGTAAATTAAAAACTCTCGTAGTTCTTGTCTGACGTTGTTCTAATGAGTATTTCCCATCTTTTAATAGTCATCCTCTCCTGTAATTCTGAATCCAATAAAATTATAAAATTCGGACATTAGTGTTTTATTTTTCACCATCTGATATTTCACCTGGACAAATAGATGAACACATAAACAACAACTAGGCCTTTTATAAGGCCAGTCAGACGAAAACTTGAAGAATTTACCTTTGATCGGAGAGCGTCAAAGCGAAGGTTGCGGATACTATCATCAGTTGTCTGTATATTTTTACGAGTGCGATAACAGTTGACTAGTTACGATTGACAGATATACTAAGGGAGGTAAGTATTTTAAAGAGACGTAAGAATAGACGGGCTCTACAGTAGATGTATATATCATAGTGAAAAGAAACACAAACACAAAAAACATACTCTTTACGGCAAAAATAGTTATGAAAGAAAGGCGATAAATGGAGTGAGAACTGAATTTTTACATACCAGAAGAAAACGTTAAAAATCACAGGAGTTAATATGAATCAAATTTTCAATCTTCTGAAAACGCAAAATTTCGTACTCTTTGTTTTAGAAAAGAATCGATAAGATGCATTGAGATTTATCGGAATGTCATTCGGACTGAAAACAGATGTCTCGAAATTGCGCATTAGTAAGCAAGGTTCTTGCAATTATAGTTAAAGACATCTGACAACGAACAAAAGGAGGCCATTATATCATATGTCCAACTGAACCGGGTATAAATTTTGACAAATGCTCAGGAGAATGCTAAGTTTTGTAACTGGCAAATTATATATTCTTTCTTTTTCTGTCCTTATGTGGAAAAATCTTGAGTTCCCAAGCCGCGAAGAGCTTAGGTTGCATTATCAAATTTGCATGTCACATGACCAATGCAGTTATAACTTTGATTATAGAGAAACCTTAGAACTCTGTCAAGCAAAACAAAAACTAAGTTAAACAAAATGTAAATGCCATTGTGCTTTTCCCTTTTCTCTATTCCGGACTAATCAATCAAAACTAATTTTAAAACCTCATAATAAGGAGTTCATACCTTACAGTCAACGCGGAGCATTATTATCCATGACCCAGTTTCTGTGAAACCCACATATCTTCAAAAGGTATTTCTAACTCAAGTATTTATATTAATATTCAGAACATTCAAACACCTTTGGTACCTTAATAAACTTTCTTATTGTTTCATATATATATATATATATATATATATATATATATATATATATATATATATATATATATATATATATATATATATATATATATATATATATTGTTTATAACAATAAATATGTCATGCTTTAATGTCAGATGCATATAGAATATTTACCTAAACTTTTATGGAATATTATAATTGTTTAGAAAAATTCCTTTAACACTGGATTTGACAATCAAGTGGCAAAACGTATATCATGTATACTTTAAGAAAATTTTATTTTCCACACAAATATGTTTATAAACTAAAAGGCATTTTTCTGTCTGATCCAAATGGCATTAATGAATTCAGTGTGTTGAAGTAGAAATTTGATTTAAGTAAAGCACCTTAACCATGCTTTTACACGAGGAAACCTTACATTTATGCTATAACCTTACCCGTATCAAAATAATGTGGAATGGGAATAAGGATGCGATTGTGCAAATATGTCAAATCCCTACCATCTAATAAGCACATGTTTAAAAAATACGAGATACCGCGAGAAAATGGTCACATGTCAGCTATTGCAGAGCTGCAGTCTAGCTTCTATTGGAAAAATGTTTAGAACTTATAACTATATGTACGAATGGTATAGTCTTTGGTAGAATGACGTTAATTAGAACATTGTTTGGGATATGGATGTATCACTTACAATAAGCTGAACTAAATGACGTGCTTTTTATGTAGTTTTGCATGCAGGTATTTTGATACAATTGTTCCCACAGATAAGTACAGAAATGAAAGTTAGACGAGACTGCAGCTTAAACTTGGTGGAAAGTATGCTTATCGAGGATTTTCATTTATAGTCAATGCTTAATCGGAGACGCGATTTAAATTTTTTTAATTATGAAATATTTAGAGAACGCTATATATTTAACGATTTCATTTTTGGCAATGGTAGAGTTGAAGCTCAGAGGCAAAACTTCGCTGCCTTGTGTATTGGGAAAAATATTTTAACTCAGTGCTTTGATGTGTTCTATATTCAATCATGTTTAGTAAACTATGAGAGAGAGAGAGAGAGAGAGAGAGAGAGAGAGAGAGAGAGAGAGAGAGAGAGAGAGAGAGAGAGAGAGAGAGAGAGAGAGAGAGAGAGAGAGAGAGAGAGAGAGAGAGAGAGAGAGAGAGAGAGAGAGAGACTTAATCTATTACAACAGGAAACATTCATGATTTAGCTTTTTTCTTATAATATGGACTTTTGATCGTGTCATTACTTTGTTAAAGGACTATTTTTAAACTCTGATCCATTAAACATATTTAGCTATTTAACTGTATTTCTTTCAATGTTTTACATGTAGAATCTAGGTACCAACAAATAAAATACCGTACGTTCTGCAACAAAAGTACCTTATTGGACACCCCCATAAAACGATCAATTATTGACATTTGTTACAACAAGCTTAGTAATCCCAATCATTAATATACCATACAGGATTATGGGCTGATTTTACGCGATTGTTTGGGATTGTGAGAACCAAGACGTTTTAATCTGAAGGACACACGGTACTAATGGTATGGAAAAATGGGAACCAGTCTTAATATGGGTGAACGTAAAATACAGTATATATGGGTTTGGGTGACCAGGATTGGTTAATAATGTAAATTATGTGTTAGGAAAAAGAATCTTTTGAGAGCTTATTGTAGTTTTAAGAGAAAGAAATACATATACTGTTTTATTGATGGAATTTCAGTCCTTTAACAGTCTTGATAATACTTATTACCAAAATTAGCACATGACTCTTTGGTGCGGCATTGAAAGCACATATTTCAAACACATGCAAATCCAGAAAATTACGCGTCTCATAGATCCAGGGTTCATATATACTGACAAATATATGTTCGATCATGGGCACTCAGAAATTTTTAAGTTATTTAATTTTTTTATGCCATGGTGTTTGCATAGGTTTACTATGGGAATTGAATTAGTACCGTGATTCCTGAAGGCACATTTGAATAACAAATATGTCGAGCAAGAAGGTTTTGTTGCTTAAAAAGTCCGTGGATATTGGATTATAGATATATTCAGCACATGTCTACACTGTTTAAAATTATGTTGTTTGAAGCAAAAAAAAATTTCACGCACATAGATAACACGTTGAAAAAGATATAGCATAGGAATGTCTTGTTATTTAAAAGTCTTTGTTTTTATCTGAGGAGCCCCTATTTATCTGAGAAGAATATTATACGAGCAATATATAGTTTAATACAAACAATACTATCATACAGGTTAGAGAAATCAAATTCGTATTCTACGGAGTTTCGAACCCAGGACCGCGTGTAAATGGCACCCATCGCCTTACCTGCACGCACCAGTCCATATACCGTCACGACTAGCACGCATCACCAAAAATATGATGGCACTGAGCCGGTGTTAATTGAGCTCGTGCGTAACAGTCACATTCGTATGACGACATAGTAAATAATTGTCGTCAGTATTCCATTGAGGTACGACCACTATAGTGCTCTTAGAAACAAATAGCCACCAGGTAAGTCAAATCATATCAAATAAGCACACATAGTGAGAAAAATAATATTTAATTTATATTTAGCAAGAAAAACTAGTTTATTTATTGATAAATAGCAAAAGAAATATTATATGCATTATCAAAAGCCATACTTCGGAAAAGAAAGAATAAATCCACTTACATGCTTGTAAGTTAGTTAATCAATGCTGTGTGTGATCCACTGTGAACAGATTTGTTTATATAACATTCAATATTATCATTTTAAATAAAACTTTGTTTTTAAAAAAAAATGAATAAGTTTAGTCGCCTTCGTTGTATGTATGTATGTATGTATGTATGTATGTATGTATGTATGTATGTATGTATGTATGTATGTATGTATGTATGTATGTATGTATGTATGTATGTATGTATGTATGTATGTATGTATGTATGTATATATATATATATATATATATATATATATATATATATATATATATATATATATATATATATATATATATATATATATATATGTGTGTGTGTGTGTGTGTATTTTGTACTTGTCCACATTGTTCACATTAAAGAAAAAGAGATATAAAATGTATGGAAAGATTTAGGTATTTTAAATATTATATGGACAGACCTGGTAGACAGAATAATGATAGTAGGAATTATAAGAATTACGGAAATGTAGAACTTATGTAGTAAACGTATCACTGAAATACATACTCCAATCAGGAAACCTATGGCTAAATGGAACTCCAAGAGAGAATTATCTTTCACAAGGAAACTAAAAAATCCCAGGATGAATATCAACTGAGTTTTGTAACAGAATACATACTTTTTCACGCAGTACACTAGAAAACAATTAGTAAAAATATATTCCACTTCCAACGAATGGTACCAGCCAATCCAAAGTATCCTTGCACTAAGAGCTTGCTTTATTGATCTGTTCATAGAATCACTTAAATGGATGTTAAAAGTTGTAAACCATTTTCCCAATCCAATCCAAGGCTTAGTCTGCAATATCATTAAATCAACTTTATAACCATCCTTAATTGACAATATTAATCACTTTAAGACTTTCGCAGATACCAACATCATTAAAATTGATATAATCCTATTGTCGATTTTGATGTATGTTTCAGTCTCATTAAAGCCAGCTCCTGGTGCAATTAATGCAGTTTCTGTAACATAACAAATACGAATATGGTCTGAAAATCCACACAGGTCTGCTAATCAGATCTAATAAACAAGGATACTAATTGTTTTCTGTCGAAGTGTACACATTTTTGTTCAGTAAAATTTATCCTCATAGTTTGTCGCATCAACAGAGTAACGAATGAAAATTAGTTTTGAAGACGTGTGCTAATAAAGGGAACACAATTCTATCAGCGTGCATAAGTGAATCAACATATTGACTGACAGTTCTTCAGCTAGTTGCAGTTAAACATTGCATACGTGCTATGAAAATTCTTTTGTGACTCACACAAATCGTGCGGATCTGTGTGCAACCTACCTTATAATTGTCTGAGCTTCTAAACGAAATTAATCAAATCTGAAGAGAGAAGGATCAAATAAAAGTCAATGCTTAATTGGAATAAAATAACCTGAAGAAAACCGATTTTGGACAACAAATATTAACTTATCCATCTTTTATTGGATTAGGACTAGAGGGGAAATGGGTTTGTTAATGGAGGAAATGATACAGACTGGGCCATTTCTACTATGTAACAGGACCACATGTAAGGACACTACATAAGTGTTCTGATTTCCCACAGAACTGGATAGGTATACAATACAATTTATTGAGTATATCACCAGTTAAGCGTGCGCACGGAGAATATTTGGTTACATATATATTTTTGACTGTTATTATTCCCCCATTCACTATTAATGGAATATAAAGGAGGCTCAAAATGCTTTGATGTCTCCCGAATATCGATACCTTATTCACGTAACAAAGAGAGGAGGAAATGAGTTTACTAATTATCTATATATTCAGACGCATCATTTGTATGGATCATTCAAAACAGGTCAACATTTCCTTCTAAAGCAAGAACACATACAAATATGACTTACGGAAGAGTGAACAATAACACTACTTACATATAGGTGAGCAAAGACGCTACTTTCTTACAAGTCAGCAATGACACTACTTACAGGTGAGTAAGGACGCTAATTACATAAAGGTAAGGACGCTACTTACATAAAGGTGAGCAAAAAGTGTTTACAAGTCAGCAATTACACTACTTACATATAGGTGAGCAATGATACTACCTCCAAGTCAGCAATGACACTACTTACATACAGGTGAGCAATGACACTACCTCCAAGTCAGCAATGACACTACCTACATATAGGTGGGAAATGACACTACCTCCAAGTCAGCAATGACACTACTTACATATAGGTGAGCAATGACACTACCTCCAAGTCAGCAATGACACTACTTACATATAGAACTGTAACAAGAAACAATTTTTTTCTGATGCATTCTGGGTGAAATAAAACGCATCATTGTGGAATCATCGTTCCTACACCCATCTGGCACTCGTCTATTTTAGGCCTCATACGTTGATCAGTTCTGACAAAATTATTTGGTCCTGTGAGACAATATTTGGATGCACTACAACATATTTCATTTTCTGATATTATCATAATATTTATAAGGAACTACCGTTTGGTTTTTCAGTTTTAGAACACGCAGTAGTCTTTAATCTCATTCATTAGTCCTTGAGGAAAAGATTCAACCAATAATCATGCATGCGCAGAGTGGACTTTATAAAAAAAAAACCCATGGCAAATGAGTACGAATTTAATTAAAGGATGGCGAGTATAGATTCAGTATTTCAGTCTGCTAAAATATTAAACAGCAGGAAGTGCAGAGTGTCAACAACACTAACATCTGCTTTCGAAAGTGTCTTTATAATGACAAATTAAAATAAGAAAACAAACTACAGCACGTTCATATACTCAATTAAATTTCAGACATAAAATTTATATCCGAGAATAAACAAAACATAAAAATTTCAATGATATAATAGGAATATTATTATAAATGACAATTCAACGTTTTCTTATCCCGCCAAATATGAGGATTTATTTTCTGAAAGTACGATTGTAGAGAGATTTACAGTATAAGAAAAGTTTTATAACAGCTGTTATGCATATTTAGTGTGCAATGTTTGCTATATTTTGATTCATTATATGCAAGAAATAATTTGATTTTTTTTAGATCAAAATTGTTGTGTTTCTGACTAGAGACACTAATGATGTTTTTATTATGGTAAATAAATAACACATAGCTTTTATTTCATTTTATAGGAGTGTGGTTTTAATATTAGGATTATTATTGACATTTCTATTAGGGAATTGTCATGGTTTTTGGAATTTCCCAAGAAAAATGCCAAGCCTATCTGGTGTGTACCACATCCTTGTTATGATTTTAGTAACAAATTTGAGGTTGTCGACACCCCAGAATGTTCTAGAATGGAAAATGACATTAATTCATAATACTTTAAAAAAAAAATGCTAATGACCTAGGTCGAGTAGAGAGAGCTTTATAATCTTATCTAAACATTATTAATTATTTCTTTAATATCTTTATGCAGAATCAATCTTATAGTTGCGTTCAGTATTTGATTTATTCTATAATGTATTTATTCAAATTACGTTCTGGAATTATATAGTGCTCAATAATATTCTTGGACAGAAACATCAACTTTGGAATTATAGTAAATTCAGGCAAGGATATCTTGGGTTATATTATTGTCATTTATTGTAGAAATATATGTACATCATTACACTTCAGGCTACCGGTACATTAGTGCATTAAAGAATAGAAGCACATCAACGTCTTTAGCGCTTGATACTATTTCGAACACCACATGAATTTATTTGCAACTTTATTTATTAGGACTGGTTTTGTACAAAGTTTTGTACTCTGGGATTTAATTCGCTTTACTTTAAGTTCTTTTTAAACTTTCGTTTTTTATTCCAGGGAAATAACTTATTTGTTGAATTTTACAGACTTTTTTGGTTTTCGGTTGTTATTTGATTTAAGACAATACAGTGGTAATAAAGACCATTTTGAATAAAGACTGAATACAAATACTTTCATTGCAATTTGACCTAGTTATTTGACGACAATGTGGATTATGACTTAGCTTGATAACCTAACTTTCCATGCACATGCAAATTTTGTTCAAACACGAAACCACCTTTTAATGACTAGTTTGATGGCAAAACCCATGCAATGTTCGTGTTGTCTAATCAGAAAATTGGTTTTAAGAGAAGAAAAGGATACAATAAAAAATATATCCTTAGAAGAAGAAACAAAATCATTAGTTGATGCATTGTAATTCCATGACACTATGTTGTGGCTTAATTACAACCCTTGTCTGGTAATCAACAAACATTTATAATGTAAAGTGCTTAAGGATATTCGTCAATTGAAACTATGAAAAACCACAACAAGACTTAACAAATGAAGAACACACTTGACAAACATTTCCTATGAAACTAAGAAACATAAAAAGGAAAAGCAAATAAATTAAATGCACTGAAAAAAGAATTCATCTTCTAGCGGAACACCCTCAAGCCCGACGATAGGGTTATTTATCACTTAACGGATATATTTCTTGAGAACATGAGCAAATTAAATGCACAAGTATATAAAAAAAATAATCTGCACCTACCGTTAAAGATTTCATGTGCTTGAGAAATACAGCACAACTGAAGGAAGCAGTTTACGTTTTTAATTTGTGGACATATTGCCTCCTTCCTGGGATCTCTGATGGTAATTTAGAGGTGGAACTATGAGAATCCAAGGAAATATCAGCATCTTTACCAACATTTTATTTCTCACCCACATGCTTTAACTTTCATATCCATCGAATAAATTATTCTCTTTGCTCTTTTATCAGTCTTGCATAAAGTTTCTCTTTTTAAGTTATCTGTTTTATTAATTACCTATATAATCTCTCTCTCTCTCTCTCTCTCTCTCTCTCTCTCTCTCTCTCTCTCTCTCTCTCTCTCTCTCTCTCTCTCTCTCTCTCTCTCTCTCTCTAAAAAGCTAAAATGACTACAATTGTAGAACAACAAACCCTTCCAAATACATATTCATATGAAGTTGATCATAATAAAGTGTAATATCTCTTAAGAAGCTTGCAAAATATAAATGTTGAAAGAACGCTTTAATCTTCAGGAAAAAAAAAACCCTTCCAAATAAAAGTATATATTTGTTCCTACAAGGCAAAATATGAACGGTATGAAATTCCAGTGTTCTGTAGATATTTTTGAAGTAAACAAAAAACTTAAAATCCCTAAAAATTAATCAGGATTTTGTTTTAAATATAAACCTCATTCTTTCAGAAAATGAAAGCTTTGTTTCATGGCGTAACATACGCATGCGGCACACATTACTATCATGGCTCAACCGTCTAGAGGTATGCAAACTTTGATACGTGTGACCAGCTCACAAGACATTTTGTGTTATAATATTCTATCATTCCACATATTTTGTGCCTTGTAAATAGAGCATATGGACGGGTTTGAGAATTGAAATAACAATATAATATCTTCCATTCACAATCAGGTGAGTTACTGCTGCGTTAGCTTCTGTACCTGCTCTTTAATAAGCATAAATACAGACTAGGCTGTGTATGCAACGATACCTTGTGATGTTTCCGGACACTATCAACCGATTGTGTTTCTGTAAGACTTTGGATCTCAAGGTAGTGTTTAATTTAAGATTTGTTGAAGCTTGAAAGAAAATCAGAAAAAAGAAAGACGTTAGTTGTTGAATAGGTTTCAATATGGTACAATATATAACTACTGCGTTAAAGATGAGGCTGGATTCGGTAGCCGTCTGGATGTGGTGCTGTAGGGCGCTGCAAGAGCAGCTGCAGACCTGTAAGGATCGTTTGTATACAGAAACGTGTTGGCTATTTTTTAATTTAATTTATTCGCATATCGTTTTGGGGGTTTTAATAATCAAGTTGGTGATTCAGTAATTGAAAATTTTGCAGTATTGGTGAGATTGATATATTTGATGCTTATAAATTACGACGAACCGGTATGCTAAAAGGTGGGAATGAAATTTGATTTCCGATAATACATGGTTTGGCATTTAGCCAAAAGACGATGCATTTTCAGATGGATTAGAGGGCAGTTTATAGACTGCTGGGCAGCTAATTGCATTCGTCTGAGATTATGCGATTATTCAGAGATGAGTTTTAAAATGTTCTCAGACAAAGGTCGTGTCATTGAATGTGTAGTAGATCAATGATTTTAACGTAAGATTTGCGATCTGATCTGTACACAATTCAGCCATAGTTGACTTTGGATCATACTAAATCCTACGTAACGGAAGTAAGACGTCCCATCTGCTCATTAATCTGCGATTCGTTCTACATCCACGTCTTTTTGACACTTAGAAGGAAACTCAACATGCGGTGAAAAGAGAAAATACACTTGTCTCTATACATTTTAAAACACACATGGCTCTATACTTTAAAAAAAACCCACATGGCTCTATACAATTTAAACACACCTGGCGCTATACATATTCAAAAACATCTGGCTCTATACATATTAAAACACACCTGGCTCTATACATATTAAAACACACCTAGCTCTATACATTTTAAAACACACCTGGCTCTATACATTTTGGTGCTTAACAGCATGGATAATAGAATCATTAAAAATTTTAAACCAATGTGTAATTTACGGAACTGGAAGAAGTGCATACAGGCAGTTTATGAGGAAAACAAATCAAACCTGGGGCTTCGAGTGGCCGAATGGTCTAAAGCTCTCTCCGTTACTAATCATTGCCATCTCACCTCTGTCTGCGGGAGTTCGAGTAAAAGATTCGGCGAATGTGGATATGTTAGAAAACTTGCCAGTAGCATCTCGTGGGTCGGTGGTTCTTTCCGCGGATTTCCCGTTTTTTTCCTCCACCACTGATGTAGCCTATCGTGTGCTGAAAATGTCGTTAAGACCAGCAACAACAACAACAAATCGAATCTCTTTTCATGACATTAATCTGAACTCTTTCTAAGAATAGATGTTGTTCAAGGTCAGTAGTAAACGTAGCTGCAACAAACTATATTGTTGGAATGACAAAGATGGAACAAACTATAATGTTGAAATGACACAGATGCAACAAACTATAATGTTGAAATGACACAGATGCAACAAACTATAATGTTGAAATGACACAGATGCAACAAACTATAATGTTGAAATGACATTGACACTAGTCATCAATCAGCTATGCATCATCAATGTAATCATTTTTTCCAGTCCCAAATTAGACACGGTATTGGTACTATTGTTTCATGACACTATTGACAAAGTATCCAGCTGTCTCATGACAAAACCCATTGGCATTTTTCTTAAGAAATATTGCCAAATATAACTGTTGCTCTCTGGAAAAAGGCATCACCAATAATTACCATTCTGTACTATAAAAAGTCAGTCAAATTTAATTTTTGATAAATGCATTCTTTACATGTTTTATATTCGCTTTTTGTGTATTTTATTTCTTTTTCTGTATGAAATATATAGGCTCTTAAATGTCGACCTTGTGTAAAGTATTCAGGTTCAGTTTTCTGTCTTTTTTTTTATTCTTTAACGAAATTTATGAGTTACAAACTGAGTAGCTGAAACACAAAGAGATTGATAAAAGGTGCCGAAAAAAACATTAGAAGACATCACATACAGATGAATAAACAGCTACGGAAATATTTACAGGATGAATTAAACTTCAATATGATCAAGCGATTTGTTAAAATGAGATGAATTGCAGGCTAACGTGGAGGGAATTCGCAAGTCATGCAACATGTTCTTGTTATTGTTATTGTGGGGCTTAACGCCATTTTTCAGCACACGATACATGGCAGTCAGTATTAATGGTGGAGGAAGAAACCGGGAAATCCCCGGAAAGAACTACTGACCCACGAGAAGCTATTGGCAAGCTTTCTCACATATCCGCCTTCGCCAAATCTTAGACTCGAACCCACGCAGACAGAGGTTAGATGGCAGTGATCCGTAACGGAGAGAGCTTTACTCTACTTGGGGCCCCAGTTATGCAATAAGCAAGAAAATACGGAATGAAAAGAAGTATATTTCTTAGCCTATGCAACTGCGTTATCATAACTATTTCTTACACCAGTCATTAGAAACAAGAGTAACATTTGCTTCTCTTACAAGAATTCAAATATCTTACATTGAAATCAACACCTCAACGTCACAAAATCGATACCTCAACGTCACAAAATCGTCACTTTTACGTCACAGCGTATCTAGGCACGTTTAGACAAAACTTTTTGAAAATATTATGAGCAAATCGGCCCTTAATGTGGCACAACTATATTCATCTAGATTATAATACGTCATCACTGTCCACAACGCATAACATTTTTCCAGACTTGATACATGAAAGAAGCACTGTCTGTCTACGTTTTGATTCATATCTTTATGGTTTCCTTCACCATCTGCAGACCCGAGAACACCTGTTGAAATTATTTTAAATAGTTGATTGTTCTGAGCCCTCCATAGATATACGTTTGGAAAATAGCAAATATTTTATATCAAATACTCTGTATATTTTCTTAAATTATATTCTTCAATCATCTTCTGCAGAGACTATATAGAACTATCAATGATACACTATAAATATTCAATTGATTGCCAATCATGTAACATTTTTTAAACTTCTTTTATTTAAACCTTGACTTGTCATGCATGAGAAACAATATTCCTGCTATGATTAGGTATTAGTAAACATTTGTTGCAACAATGTTGTATGGAAGATAAGAATATACACGATAATCGATATATCCCAACACGTTTTTTTTTTAGTGGAAATAGGTCAAATTCGTCAACATTAATTTCGCAAATTTCTTTCTTCGTTTGTAATTTGATGCTGCTTGCGCTTTTGCAAAAATTGATATGATCTTCCTGTGTCTTCTTTTTGTGTAAACGTTTTCTAACCTTTGGCTAGGTTATTTTTTTTTTAGTTTGTTTGCAAAGACATGGACACGATATGGCTCAATTGAATCAAATCTACCTAGTAGACAAATGAAAGACAAGACAGACACAAATATTACTCACTACGATACTTTTGTACGAATTCCATATTATGCATATTTTCTTGGTAACAATGCAAAAGCCCCTCCCCCACTTAATTCCGATAATTTAGTCATGTCGTGTTAAATGGTCAAATATGAACCTTTGGGTTTTGAAAATAGCAAATTGTTAACGGTCGCACGAAGGACATCGCACAAACATATAAAGCTATACCATAAGGCCACGTGACCTTAGGGTTAAGTGAGAAATAAATTTGATCAAAATAGTTTTATCGTTATTATCATCTCGTTGAATTACGTGCAATAAAATAATGTGGAAAAGGTCCTACCAGTGATTAGGCAAACCTTCCACTGTAAAATGTGTAGCTTTCAAGCAGTCTATATATATATATATATATATATATATATATATATATATATATATATATATATATATGTGTGTGTGTGTGTGTGTGTGTGTGTGTGTGTGTTTGTGTAACAAATTGGCGGCGTTCAAAACACACCAACCTCTTTCCCTACGGTTTGTTGCTAGGGAATGACCTCCGCGGTGTAATTTACCCAGTGTGGATAGGTAGAAAGAAGAATGCAGATCACTGAACAAGTATATTGAAGAAATAAACACAACGACCCTTCTTTCAATGAACAAATATAAAATTTAATCAGTTTATCAGCAGAATTTAAAATGAAAAGAAATCAATTACTTGGTTACAAAAGAAGGAAAATTGTATTAACATGTACTCAAATAAAAAGACAATACAAATTTCTATAAAGGCTACAATTACTTTCAACGTTAATATTCTATCTTCATTGCCAACGAGATGTGACCTTTGAGTGCAACGATGAGAGACTTCATCACCTATTTTAAGCGGACATCAAGACTTCCGTTCGTCCCTGCTCTGCCCATCTTTGTATAGTTGTTTGGTCTCGGCTTCTTGTTAGTCGAACTCTGATTTGACAATCGTCTCTGGACGGAGATTTCGGTTTAGAATTTGCTCTGTTCCTGTGATAGTTCAGGGATTTCTCAGGTGAATCCAGGAAAGCTGTTTCTAGTTGCCGTTTTCTTTATTCGTTTCCACGAACCTCACGTATAGTCCGTCTCCTAACTGAGACAACTATCCGGCCCCTTACTCAATAACGAAAACGTACTTTCTACGAATTCAAAGGTAGAGTTTGCCTACTCGCTGAGACAACTCTCACGCTTTACTGCCAAATCACGAGATAACGTCTTTCACGTTTCCCGGAGTCGATCTCCGAACTCAACACAAGAAAGATTGAAGACTGAAGAATTTTTCTAAAGTAAAACCTTTAATTTCTTACAGAGTTACGCCCATAAATCCATATTAACCAATCGGAGTAGACCGTTTTATAAATCTGTTCCTTAGAATTTTTAGATTGACAAGACAACTAAACAACTAATCATGCTGTAATTAACGTTCCTTTGAACAATCACTTATAGCAAGCTTCCCCCTTTAACCAGTCGATTTTGGGAGACGGTCTTATGTCATTCTCTTGTACCATAGCATATGACTCGGTCAAGTTATGTCGGTTGGAACGAATTCCCTTTTGAAGTTCAGAGATGAAATGAAAATAATCATCTAACTATCTCTAGCCCTTTCTACTTTAATTAAGTTGACTTTGATACAATTCCTTTAACCAATGCTTCTAAAAGTTTTCAAAATTCGACACATCACAATATATATATATATATATATATATATATATATATATATATATATATATATATATATATATATATATATATATATATATATATATATATATATATATATATTCATCTAAGCAGTATGCAAGAATCCCACGGACAAATCCACCACTCTTGTCTTTGGTAGAAGTACCAAACTGGTCTAATTTTAGATTCTGAAGCCAAAGATATTGGCGCAAACCAATTCTGTTTGAAATATTCCTTACAGGTAAATAAAAAATATATGTACATAAACATCGAATTGAATACTTCGCTACTTGCAGACAGGTTAATTGTATTAATTGCAATTATATAACAGTCGGATACAAGTTGTAATGTCTCATTCGTAAGCAACCCAATGAAAAAGTCAGCAATGTCATTTCTTGCCTTAACTGAGAATATCAAACATTCAGGAAACCCTCTCGATGAAACCATTTATAATGATAAAATCATTGTCTTGCCCACTCATGTGTTGGAATTCTATGTCTGAATATGGCTGTGATGGTACTTATGATATTTGTATATGTAATGAAGAGGAGTATTACCAAGTAATGCATTTGGTGAAATTAGTAAACACCGATGCAAGTTAATTTGAAAGATGAATATGTCATACATGACTGTTTCAGTCTTTGATTGAATGTGTCTAAACGTAGATTAAACAAGGTACCTTTGGTAATAATATCCGATGACAAAAGTAGTTCTCTTTCAGTTTATAAATGAATCCAAATACTGACTAAACAAAAGTTAATGTAATGGATATGTACTATCTCATACCTATGTTATATAATGGGTATGTACAATCCTATACGAATGTTATCTAATGGATATGTACTATCTCATACCTATTTTATATAATGGGTATGTACAATCCTATAAGAATGTTATCTAATGAATATGTACTATCTCATACCTATTTTATATAATGGGTATGTACAAACTTATACGTATGTTATCTAATGGATATATACATTCTTCAACATATTTAATGTAAGTTTTTCAAACATGTAACCTTCAAAGCAAAGAAAGCTGGCATAATCAAATCTGCTCATTTGGGAGAAAACGTCATTTTATATGGCCTGGTGATTTTTAGACAGTTAGAGTATTTACACAAATACAAATTGAAAACTAATATAATGTGAACAGTCTGATGCCAAATTTTTTGTTCAACTCTCCATTGAATATCAGTCTTACAATTTTGTAACAGAGCCGTACAGATGTGGCGTACTGAGTGAGCACTGTACAGCCTTGGCTTACTGTCTTGGTACAACCGTGGTGAACTGTACAATTATAACCAGTAGCAGGAGTGTTAGCATCTTACTCAGATGCATATATCTCATGGAACATTTCATTCATCATCACGCAGCCCAAATCAGACAATTGTACTAGTCCCATTTAGCAAACGTTTACGGTTAACAGTTACCTGTTAAGAACAGAAATTCACTTGCATCGGTAAGATGCCATCTATATTTTCGGAGATATACTAGTGCTGTAATGTAACCATGAGTACCATCTATATGATCTACGACATAAATAAAATGCAAGACAAATTCTCATATGGATGTGTTAATTGTTTTGGTTGCTGTTGTGTGGGAAGGTTTTTCCAGTGGAATCTTAAATATCAAAGAAAGCAGTGTTTAAATTAATATTACATAACAATTGCTACTTTCTGTAATATGTTGAAGCTCGTGCAGCACTTTCAAAATGTTAAAGAGACTTAATTATAGTGATGCCTTTAAAACGTATGTGGTATATATATATATATATATATATATATATATATATATATATATATATATATATATATATATATATATATATATATATATATAGATGCAATAAACTGACGACGAACAGTACGAAACTAGTAACTAACTAGCCTAAGCGCTTTCGACTCTTAATGAGTCTTTTTCAAAGGCAAATACAAAACATAGTTACGACAAACAAATAAACACAAAAACGTTGCGTTTGTAAACCTCTACATTTCTATCTTCACATGTGCTAAAACTATAAATACAACCAGCTTGTATAGACTAGTTGCGGAAACTGAAAACGTTGTATAATTCCCTAAAAGTCTACAAGCCTAAGCGACATCTATTTTTACTTTGTGTACATATGTAACGCAGATTATATCCCGGATATTTGGTTCTATACCGGTTATTCTTATAGTAATAATTGAAGGATAAGAAGATTTAGAAAATGTTAAATTCTACTAGTGCATAGTTTTCATTTTCTAGTCTTCTTGGTTTAGACCGCTTGGTTTCAATGTTCTAAGGCGGCGTATCCAGTATGATTCCTTTTCCTTCCTGGTTTCGGAACTCCAGCTGTGGTTGTTGGCAATAGCGGTAAGTATTATATCAAGTAAGTATGATATAATACTTATCGCTATTGCCAACAACCACAGCTGGAGTTCCGAAACCAGGAAGGAAAAGGAATCATACTGGATACGCCGCCTTAGAACATTGAAACCAAGCGGTCTAAACCAAGAAGACTAGAAAATGAAAACTATGCACTAGTAGAATTTAACATTTTCTAAATCTTCTTATCCTTCAATTATTACTATAAGAATAACCGGTATAGAACCAAATATCCGGGATATAATCTGCGTTACATATGTACACAAAGTAAAAATAGATGTCGCTTAGGCTTGTAGACTTTTAGGGAATTATACAACGTTTTCAGTTTCCGCAACTAGTCTATACAAGCTGGTTGTATTTATAGTTTTAGCACATGTGAAGATAGAAATGTAGAGGTTTACAAACGCAACGTTTTTGTGTTTATTTGTTTGTCGTAACTATGTTTTGTATTTGCCTTTGAAAAAGACTCATTAAGAGTCGAAAGCGCTTAGGCTAGTTAGTTACTAGTTTCGTACTGTTCGTCGTCAGTTTATTGCATCTATTTTAATTAATCCCTGACAAACGTGATCCCTTGGTGGATCCAGTACGCTTGAGAGGGTTGTTATTCGCCATATGATTTGTATTCTTTATATATATATATATATATATATATATATATATATATATATATATATATATATATATATATATATATATATATATATATATATATTTATATATATATATATATATATATATATATATATATATATATATATATATATATATATATATATATATATATATATATATATATATACTATAAAAGTACATTCAGGCAGCATCAGAATGCGTGTTAATCGATATCCATATTTACACAGATTATAAAACAAACAAACAAGCAAGGAGAAAAGAGGACAAAAACTAGAATAGGAAATGTGCGGCCTACGCACAATGTTTACAAAATTACACGAAAATTCATTTATAGCCCAGCTTATATTGTTCCAAAACTGTTTATTGTATATAATCAAACACCTCTCTAGTAAATGAATCCACGGTAGCTCAGTTGCAGAGCGTACGGTCAGTAATTTACGAGTTGCGGGATCGATACCCGCTTAAATTTACTTCCTGCAATTTAAGAGAAGCAGTCTATATATACACTATTGTATAGTTGTTACAGTGATTACTGAAATTGGCTTCAATCAATTGTTCATCAATAAATATTATTGACAAGCGCAGTTATCCCGTAACAATATATATATATATATATATATATATATATATATATATATATATATATATATATATATATATATATATATATATATAGAGAGAGAGAGAGAGAGAGAGAGAGAGAGAGAGAGAGAGAGAGAGAGAGAGAGAGAGAGAGAGAGAGGCAAAAGAGTGTTTAAAAACTTGTAATATATATATATATATATATATATATATATATATATATATATATATATAGAGAGAGAGAGAGAGAGAGAGAGAGAGAGAGAGAGAGAGAGAGATTACACGTTCCTATGTCATATCGACATGTTATTCCAGGCAAATAAAGCAAAATCAATAAAGGTTTAGTGTTACACATTTCATGCTAAAAGTTGACTCTGTAAAAGGAAATGTAGAAATCAGCACAACAAATAGCTGTTCAGCTGTAGTATTGAATGTCACTATATTGATGGTCTTATCTGCCAGGCGGAAAAACTGAATGTTAAATGTTAAATTAAATAATTTGTTACTGAATATCTGCTAATCTGTTTCATTATTTCTTACATTAAAAAGTATTTCTTCTAATTAAAACAAATAATTTTGTTTTAAGTACCCATCAAACAAAATCGTCAAAAAAGGAAGAAACGATTTCAAAATTTAAAACATGACTATATCTTACGTCCGCATCGCCTTTGGTCATCTGTGTAGACACTAGAAGGCACTATGGACTACGAAAAATGGCACTTTTTGGGTCTCATTGACATTGACCTATGGTCAAAGTATGTTGTCTTCAGCCTTTACAAACCATTATTTTAATGTGCGCTTTGCAAGACTATAACCTCTTACCATAACCCTAACGTTTCTTTGCTACCTTAAATGTAAGACGACATCAAAGTTTGGTCAAAGAGCTTACTCAAGAAAAAAGTTTTTGTACAGAAACCTTTATTATGAATAAAAATTAAATTTAATTTAGAAGTTTAAGCACAAAAATTAATAGGCCCTTTTCTTGCTTTAAGTGCGTGCTGTTCACGGAACGTGTTTATGCAAAAATCATTTTGTTTTTTTTTTCAGTCTCAATGAACATGATCTTCGACATTTTGACGCCACAAAGAATATTAATCTTTTTTCCCTAAATTTAAGCCATCCACAATCCTTGTTGAAGATATTTGGTCGAGAACTAAAGATTTTGTTAGAAAAACATTTCTCTTTTTTCAGTGATGAAGAGCTACAGTTGTTGTACAGAAACCATTTTTCTTCATTAAATTACCGTTAACCAGACTATCAGTCTCTTTAACCCACAATCGATATGAATTTTTTCTCACATCATGTGATAACCATCCACAAAGCACGTAAAATACCACAAATTTATTTTAAGTAAAAAAAAACAACATCGGTTAGGTATTTGATAAGTTTTAAATATTAAAATTGTTTTAAAAATACATATAAAATACATACAGAAACCCAAGCATCATCGATGCAGAATGTGATGTGAAAAATATGCCTATATGATGACAAATCACGAAAGCGAATAAAATATCATTTGAATATAAAAGTCTGAAATATTGTATTGACAGATTATAAATAAGAATAATCAATATTTTAAATAGCTTGGTGCTGGCCACATCCAAGTCATTTAAACAAAATTTGCATCGACATATCTAAGTAATCTCCTGTAATGAAAACGACAAATTTAAATTAAATATTGGACAATAATAGAAATAAAGCAGAATTCACTAAACAGTTTCTGCTGATATTGTAAACGTAAAATGATCCCATTTGTCTGGTACATTAAGATACGATGAAACTTTATTTGTTCTCAATATTTGAAGATTAGCATAAATGATGATTTATTTTTACTTTTTCATTATATGGTAATAAAACACTGAAAGTTACGGTTCAAGATGTATTTGCTCATTTATCTGTTTTGTGATAGAGCAAAATTTACTACATTTACACATATCAAGAAGTGTTAATTGTTAATTAGTTGGACTTGGGGTATTTACAAAGTTCATGACATTTAGACATAACATTTTATTTCTTTGAACTTGTCCCTAAATTTAAATGAAATGCCGATCGGTAGACATATTTTTTATATATAAAATGATTTTCAAGTTCACGTTTAAAACAAGGCAAACACTTGCAGATAAATGCGTGTGACGTAATATAGTTAATTGCAGTGACGTAAAACTGTCGGAGAATGAGAATAATTCTGATACTGTGCTCTCGGACTGATCTAAAGGTCGACTGGAATAATGTCTTAGGACGCTCTCTTAGTTATATCGAGGCCGATTGGGATGAAGTTTACGGTTTATAAGGTTGAGTGGGATAACGCTTACGGATGTAATCATTCGGAATATCATCCGTTTGGTTTCATCCTCTTAAAGATGGTCCAGAATCCTTAGAGGATGACATATGTGCTGGAAGGCTGTTTCCTGCGATTGATGAGCAGAATGTGGCTGCTGTAAAGGGGGCAGTTTGGTGAATATGATTGGTAGACAGTGGAATAAATTTCTCGGATTTATTATTTTGAATAATCACTTGAATCTCTTAAATTTGTTTGCAAGATGGTTCCACAGATGAACAAAAACGGACATGGTTATTGCCAAATACGTAGTTGCCTTACAAGAAAAAGTGATCAGACATGTTTGAATAAGATTGTCACCGGTGATGAAACATATATTTACTTTTTCTAACCCAACTCAAGAGAACAAAATAAAGTTTGGTTAGGAGAAAAAGAGATTGGACCACAAATTGCTCGACTTTGTCGGATATCAAAATTGTTTCTATACACATTATTTTTCGATGCAAAAGGAACGGTCGGGCAGGTACCTGTGACTGACATAAATAAGAGTCGCTGGGCATTTTTCATGCCTCCAAAGTGCTGCCAGAAGTTGTGGAACACTAACGAACCATCGTCCGTACACTCGAGATATCTATCTACTCCAAGACAATGAACCGAGCCATAAATTTGCCCTGATGACAGACTTTCTGAAGGAGAACAGCATTCAATCGTTGCCACATCCTCCTCCACACGTCACTGATTTAGTTCCATAATATTGTTGGTTTATTACAGGCATCAAAGATTATCTGAGGAGCAGACGATTTTGAAAGCCGCAGGCTGGAATTACAGTTTTCTAATGTATGAACAACATATCCAAATGAAATACAAAACTGCATTTAATAATTTGATAATCAGGCAGAGAAAGTGTGTAGAGGCGCATATGAATATTTTTAGAGGATATAATGAAGTGCTATTCACTAATAAATAGTTTTTTTTTCTGGACCAGTACTAGAAACAATGATATTAAACTCTTTTCTCAAGCTATCAAGCCATGTACAAGACGATAACAGAACTTTATATTCCTGCAAGACGATGATGACTTGTGAAATTTAACGTTCAAATATTTACATGAGTAAGTATCTAATAAATCCAATATCTCAATGGATTTTATACGTTCTTGTACATTTTCTTTTGCTACTCTAAATTAAATATTTATCCCCAAGTAAGGATCATTATATAGAAAAGCATGAGACATTGTCATTAATTGACCACACATAATATCTGAAAGAGTATTTTTTAAAAATCCATCAAATATACATAGGCTGAAGACCATAGACTCCCGTTATTAAATACACAACAGAAGACGTACTGGTGCAATAATATTTCAGTTTCAAACAATTATTATGCTGACACATGTTTTCTATAATTGAAAACCTGAGCAGTAATTTTATGGCAAGTGGCAAATTCTAATGTTATTGAGAAAACGTATAATAATTTGCTTCACCCTTTTTAATAAAAGATTACCTTCACAACCACACCATTTTGCTTCAAATCTCCCACAGTGGTCACTGTGCCAAGATATACCAAGGCAAAAATGATGTCACATTGATTAACACACTAATAATCACGTCATTTCGAACCAAGCCTCATGGGCTGATTGTACAAAAGTGGAACACCTTAATATTAACATAGGCACAGTGATAAACCTGACGGATATTCTGTTCTAATGGCACAGCTGACTTTATATTATATTTCAAACGAATTCTTGTGAGATTTCAGTGTTACTTAGCGTTAATACTAGTTTATATTGTTTACATTGTCGTTGAAACAATTTTGATTTTGTACAGTGTGGTATGCTAATGAGTAGGCGTGGTTATCTCTATTCTGGAGATAAGTCAGTTATGGGTACGATCTCTTATAGCGGTGATTATATTTGATCATTTTGCGCATTCTGTAGATCAATTAAAAACGCGTTTTTAAATTTTATTTAAGGATAAATGAATATGGTATTTGAGCCTCACTAATTCACTCAACACACGTTTCCTTTTTCTAAATAAACTTTATCTTTACTAACAAAATTGATTTTTATAACTTATAAATATCAAAATTCAATCTTTGTGGTACTAAACCGAAATATTGATTTCCATGCGTAAGCTAAATCTTGATATAGTATACTTTGATGGAAGATTGGTTACGAAAATGTAAAGAAACATCTTTGTAATTATTGTGTGCAGTTATAAGATGCCTTATCACATAGATGGTACGCTGTACATCTAGTGTATACAGTTAATTGAGTTTAATATGTCAACATGTTAACATATCACTTTATGCGAATCTGAATGGTCAAATCTTGCGAAGTAGTCTCATTACTGATTGGCTGCGAGGGTGGTGATTTTCTTTACCAGCCTTTTGGAACGTTTTCCTTTTACTCTTCTTATCAACAGTTTGGCAGCCATCTTTTGAATCGACAGCTCAAAAGCATTCGGGGTAAAGGTTACATATGTCAGAATATGGCCAATTTATTCAATAGAGGGTACTTGCAAAGAAAATTAAGGGTATCGGTCAATGTATAGAGGGCTGGATGGGGTCCTTACATGGAATTGTCACCCCACCCTATGACAAGCCGGTTTAAGTGTTAAGCTGTAGGAGTTAATAAACTCAAGAAAGCTGACAAAAACCGGTTTCCCAACTGACAGAAAGTTTTCCGACCACAGCATTTTTCCAGAACAAACGATGCACATATCTAGTCACAAAACATTAAATTTAAAATTGTTAAACTCAGCAACATCTTTAGCTTAAATTTAGTTTATAATTACCCATTTGAAATCCTCTATTTATTATATTCTCAAATCTTGACTATGGGTGCGTCTGGTAATCCAGTAAAGTTTGCATGCATCCAACCTAAACAAGCACTTATAGGGTATTATTAAGTAGTTATGACCCAATAAGTTTGTAACATCGCAAAAGGTTTATCGTGACTCAATTATACGTAAAACACGTCACGTTATACTATGTGTTTACGCGCGATTCAGAATAAGCATACGAACAAGTAATTATTATATGCTCATTTTTGTCCCCGTTAACTTTACCTTGTCAGAATCCTGCAATATTTTGCGATACTGAACACCATTATATTGCCCGCACGTGCACGAAATGTGTGCCTAAAAACTGTATAGTGTTGTAGGAACTACTTTATAAACGAACCATGTACATTCATGTAGACATTTTAGGTTTTGGTTGATTAAATTAGTATGTGAATGAACAAAACAAGATGTTTCCTCCATTTGAAAGTATAGATGATAAAATTAACAACTTGGAAGAGTTCACGTGGTCAGTAAAGAAACATTCAAATATGCACACGGTTGAAAGCGACATTCGCAATGTCAACAACAAAGGTGAGCGAAGCAGTAACAGAAAATATCGTTCTGTTGATTGAAAGTTATTTATAAGTAATATTCGTAACTTTTCTCAAATAGAATGGTTCAAACTATGACCAGTTATCTACAGAATTCGTAAAATAAAGCATCGAAAAGCATATTGAAGCAAAGAGCTATCACACATCTATTAGATACGTACCATTTTCAAGTCTGTTAAAATACTAGATTCGAGAAAAAGTGTAACTGGAGATGTTGGTAGGAAACTAAGAGCATCAGAGCCAATAAGCTAAGACGACAGAAAGGTATTATTTCCGCTGGCTAAATGGAGTGTCACAACAGCTGCTTGGCAATTTTCCTCGCGTAGATATCTTGATACAATGTTAGGCTAGCGATAACTGTTATAAATATACATACATTTATGCATTTTGAATTTCCTAAATATGTATTTTCTTTATAATTAGGCCTTACGTAGAATAACAAAATGAGTATATAATAAAAAGTTATTGAATTTGCATGGAAAATTTGAAATCGTTTTCTCGGAATAGGTCAAGCAGCATTATTTTTAAAAAAGCTCAATCGTATTTACCAATACAAATCCAGTAACCTATAAACATAGTTGGAATATTTTTTTTCAAACATTTATACTCACTTAAGACTTGTAAATGAAATTTTAATGTATTATTTAATATGTTTAAAAACTAGAGGTATATTAGAAATACCACTATAATCTCTCTTGAGTTCTTTGATATTTTTCCATAAAATCCAACTGCACAAACACTATAATCTATAATTTATTGTTCTCAGTTTATTAAATGAATCAAATGATATGTGAAAGGACTGAATACACGTACAAATGAACGCCTACGCTTTATTGAGCTATGTGAGGGAAGGCACATGAAATACAGGATATCGGTTATTTAACAGCACGGGAGAGACGGAAATTAGGTCGATTTCTACTACCTACTACTTTCTGTTAAGTCCTTTGTGATGGATCAGATATGTCAATTATCCTCACATACTAAGAAAGTACACAATAAAAGCATACTGGCAATGTTATCAGTTTGTGATATGAGGATATAGATCTTATCTACTGCTGTTAGATTTGTCATTTATTCTATATTTAACCCATTTTAGTATTTGGTTTCTACTTTGAGCGATATATGGGAAATGATCAGATAAAGTGCTTCATCGTACATTTTAATACAAAAGAACTAATCATCTATGCAACGGTGATTCAAGAAGAGTGACGCATTTTAAGACAATACGAATGACTAGGCACCCACATCTCTAACGTGATGGAGAAGGATTACAACAACAATTCTGTGCATTTATTTTTTGTTTATATGCTGTATATTTTCTATTCTGCATTATTCTGTTGCATATTTTATCAGTTCCATAGTGGCCCCGAGTGGCCGAGTGGTCTAAAGCGCTGTCTGTTACTGGTCACTGCCATCTCACATTTGTCTGCGTGGGTCCTAGTCTAGGATTCGGCGAATGTGGATATGTGAGAAAGCTTGCCAGTAGCTTCTCGTGAGTTGGTGGTTCTGTTAAATTCCCAGTTTCTTCCTCTACCATTAATACTGGCCGCCATGTATAGCCTATCGTGTGCTTAAAAATGGCATTAAGACCCACACCAACATTAGTTCCATACTGTATATTCTATTTTTATTGCTATATTTTGCAATTTTTATGCACATTCAGGATTGTTACATATAATATTACAATAATACAGTTACTATAATATTACAATAGTGCAGTTAGGTATAATATTACAATAGTGCAGTTAGGTATAATATTACAATAGTGCAGTTAGGTATAATATTACAATAGTGCAGTTACTTGTCTTCTGATTCCAACTGAGTGATTTTATGTGCATTCTTGATATTATACACGTTGACGTTCTTAACAGTCATTCAAATATTTTCTTTGGAATTTACCTATTTTATAACACTAAAAACGTTAAAAGATTCAAGTACTGAAAGTTACAATGTAACGTTATGAAAGTTGTTAGTTGGCTGTTAACATGACGCAATATGCAAAAGATTAACGTCTAATTATGACAGCCGAAGGTGCCGTGATAACGGAATGAAAACAGTGAACCGAATCAGGTATAATGGACATCTCATAAATGAAGACTGAGCTACAAATCCAACTTGCCGCGTCATGACAGCAAACTATATAGCAAAATTTGGATGATTTTATCTTCCAAAGAATTAATAAAACTGAGAGCGCGCCACGACGCTTACTGACAAAGAAAAGACACTTCAAAGATGGGCAGAACACTTCAAAAGCATCCTAAATCAACATTCATTATCAGCGAGAAAGAAAATGATCGACTTTCCCAAGGTGAAATCAACATAGCATTTGTTGATCCTCCAATGGTGACTGAATTTGTGAAAGCAGCTAACATGCTCTCAGATGGCCAAACACCTGATGTAGATGCAATAGCGGCAAATGTTAACAAAGATGGAGACTCGCACATTGCTAGAAATTTAGTGAACTCTTTCAGTCTATGTGGATTCAGGGGGACTATACTCCAAGGAATACAGTGATGCATTCATTGGCCACTTGTACATGCGCAAAGGCAACATATGGGCAAAATATTTGCAAAAACACTATTTGATCATCCTGTGCATCAAATCGATCAAGGTCCCCTGTCAGAGAGTCAGTGTGGTTTCTTGAAATAACGAAAGACCACATACACTGTGTTTGCATCCCGCTAACAATAGACGAAATGCCAGGAAAAAGATCTTCAACCTGAACACGACATTTATCGACATGACAATAGCCAATGACACAGTCATGGAAAATCATGGCAAAATGGGGTTGCCCAAGAAAATTCAACCAATTACGTGAGTAACTTCACAAATTAGCATTATGTGGTGAATTTTTGTTTCCAGATAAAGAGTTATGAATATATTTATGACACAAATATTTCATCGGTTTACAAAAATAAAAGTTAACACCAGGGTTCATGTAACGTACGGGTTCATATAAATTTCATTCTTTGCTCACGGCTATAAAAACTTTAAAAATCTGACTTCTTACTCAGTAAGACGGTAATGGTCAGAATTTATATACATTTGATCTCTAGCAAGACATTTTATTTTAAAAATTAAATTCTAGAGTACGTCGCAAAATAATTTACATAAGAATAACACTATTTAAGCGAGGAATATTGTGTTACTAATTATATCACAATATCAGTGTATTTAATAAGCACAAAATGCAAACACATATCACTCCACCAACTCAACACCACTTCACCATACCCCACCCCACCCTATCATCAACCAGAAACAAGCAAAGAAACAATATTGTTGTCTGAGTGCCTAAAATGAAGTAGGGGAAGGAGACCAAAGACATTAGCAATGATGCAGATAGATATAACTGCCTGCTTGTCACAAAAAATCCAAACAACCAAAACCATATTAGTGTATTTTAATTGCGGTTCACATGAAATCCGTCAAACAATAACAAATAAAATAAAATAAAATAAAATAAAACAAAATAAAATCTATACTATACTATACTATACTATACTATACTATACTATACTATACTATACTATACTATACTATACTATACTATACTATACTATACTATACTATACTATACTATACTATACTATACTATACTATACTATACTATACTATACTATACTATACTATACTATACTATACTATACTATACTATACTATACTATACTATACTATATTTTTCCAAGAATCTGTGTGTCAGCCTAAGCTTTTTGTGCAACTTCATTAGATGGGTATCACAATTTTCTACGCATTATGCTTATGTGACGCAGATTAGTATGGAATCTCAAACAGACTCGCACAGAAATAGGGAATAATTAAATCTCTTCAAAAAGAAGCATATTATACAGCAGGGGTCTCCAAACTACGGTCCGCGGGCCGCATCCGGCCCGCGAGGCCCTCTCATCCGGCCCGTGGAGATCTTTTTGTCTACGGAAAAAATTACGGAAATATACGTGTATCCTGCCAAGATCAGCCGCCGCTTACGTGGACGTTATGTTTTTACCGAATTAAAATAGAGGCGCGCAGTAGTGCGTTATGTTTTCCAACCGATCACTACATTGCAAAACCTTATTAGCTGCTCACTTTTCCTACTTCCGTTCACAGTCAATGAGATGATATAACGCCATCCAGTGGCGGAGTTTTTAAATGGTTTGCTGCTTGTTCAAGACTTGATTATTTTGATCACAGTTTGCCAGTTGCGGTTGACTGCTGCGATGAGGAGGTGTAGGTGTAAGTTAGCATCTGATTGCGAAACATGTTGTACTCTATTTTATTTAGTGATAATTTCTTTCGCATAATTACTTATAAGTGTGTTTAAAGTATTGGGAATGTCTTTAGTTAAGTAAGAATTTTTCGAATATTCTGAAGAGGTAACATTAAAAACAACAATCTCTCTACCATAAGTGGATATATTAGCACACTATATTCAGGTAAGTTTAACTTAAGAAATCATAAGAATTTTTAAAAATTGTTTCGGGTCATTTGCAGCTATAATTGCGACGAAATTAATTCGCATAATCAGGTTTTTTAAAGCGATATTGTGTGCAAGATACTTTCAGTTTCAATATTTATTCGTGTTGAATTCACTTTATTTTAGTGCCCAGCGATGGCCGAGAAGAGGAAAAGAAAAATAGACGATGAGTGTCGGCAGTTTCAAGAAGAATGGAGTTTGAAATACTTCTTCATCAAATCCGGCAAGAAAGCATTGTGTGTGATTTGCAACGAAACCGTGGCTGTGATGAAAGAATATAACCTGCGCCGTCATCATCAAAGCAAACATAAGGAGAAATATGCACAGTTGGACGGTAAAGTCCGTGCCGAAAAATTTTCTAAATTACAAAATCAACTCACATCTCAGAGGACATTGTTCAGTAAATCTTTAAATGAAAACGAATCCTTAACTAAGGCCAGTTATAAAGTTGCCTACGTCCTGGTCAAAAGTGGCAAACCGTTTACAGATGGTGAAGTAGTGAAGGAATGTTTGTTGGAGGTGACTGAGGAACTTTGCCCAGAAAAGTCAAAACAATTTGAAAATGTAGCTTTGGGTGCAAATACCATTGCTCGCCGTGTTGCAGACATAGGTGAAAACATTGTGATTCAAATAGCGAAAAATGCAAGCAAGTTTCGCCATTTTTCAATTGCAATGGATGAATCGTTGGACAGCTGTTCCACCTCTCAACTGCTTGTGTTCATTAGAGGTGTGGATGAAGACATGAACATAACACAAGAGCTGGCTTCCCTACATAGCATGTATGGCACTGTTACCGGAGAGGATATATTCAATGAGTTGAAAACAACATTTGCTGATTATAACTTGGACTGGACTAACCTCAGTTTTTCTGACTGTTGATGGAGGAAAGAACATGAGTGGCATAAAGAAAGGCTTGGTTGGACAAGTGAAGCAGATGCGTAATGAGAAAAACATTCTACAACCAATGTTCCTGCACTGTATTATTCACCAGCAAGCTTTATGTGCTAAATATGTGGACATTAGCAGTGTACTGAATCCTGTGGTGAAGATCGTGAATCTAATAAAGTCACATGGGCTCAACCATAGACAGTTCAGAGACATGTTGAAAGATACAGACACATAATCACAAGATTTACCATATTACACAGCAGTAAGATGGATAAGTTGTGAGAAAGTTCTGAGCAGAGTATTTAAGTTAAGAAAGGAAATAGGTGGCTTCCTGGAAAGTAAAGGCAAGCCACAGCCATTAATGTCTGATGAAGAGTGGGTATGGAAATTGGCCTTTGCTGCAGACATAACTAGTTATTTAAATTTCTGAACCTAAAACTACAAGGAGAGGAAAATCTAGTTTCTGATCTATACACCCACCTAAATGCCTTCAGATCCAAACTTGTCTTGTTTTTGGAACAAGTACAGGTCAACAACTTGACGCACTTTCAGCAGTGCAAAGTCTTCATGGCTGAAGCAACAGCTGAGTTCCCCACGTCATTTGCATGCGAGATCATCAAAGACTGCAGTTTCAGCAGCGGTTTTCTGACTTGGATTCAAAGGCAGAAGAAGTGAGACTGTTTCAAAACCCATTTGAAGCAGATGTGGCCAGTTGCCCAGATGATCTGCAGCTGGAGGTCATTGAGTTGCAAGCAAATGACCTCCTTAGGGACAAGTTCAAAGAAGGACTGGTGGGGTTTTACCAGGTTTTGCCCAAGGAAGACATTTCTAATGTCAACACTTTTGCATCAAGGTACCTTTCAATCTTTGGAACAGCATACCTGTGTGAACAAACATTTTCAAGAATGAAATACGTGAAGAACAATTTGAGAGCAAACTTGTCCGATGATAATCTCAGGTCACTGTTGATGTTAGGGACATCAAATCTAAAGCCAGAAATGTGTTCTATTCTGGCATCCAGGAAACAATTTTACCATTCCCCCTAATACAGGTGTACATGTGTAGTGTATTAATGTGTTATTAAATAATAACCGAATAAAATGATATTAAATACATAATTAAAAACAACATCCATGTTTTGATTCTTTTTTATTTGGACCTCGAGTGTGTTGTCGGCTCCCGAACTGCTATTTGATAGTTAATGCGGCCCTCAGACTGAAAAGTTTGGAGACCCCTGTTCTACAGCATGTTGTACATAATAATTATCCATATCTGATGATAATGTAATGGACAGTTCTAGATTCACGATCAAGCTTTTAAGAGAAATTAAATAAATAAATAAATAAAAAAATAAATAACCAAGTTAAAGGACCGTGTATATTATTTTGGAAAAAAAATACAGTTTGACTGAAATAGCTAGAACAATAAATAACAGCAAGTGAGCCAACGTTTGTTGGTGAAATAGGGGCTTTGAGGCTATGTCCTTCATGATTATAATCTGCAATAGACTGGATCCAGGATACTTCTTCATTGAATAATCTAAAAGCTGCATCTGTTGTCACAATAGGTCATAACAGTAATGCCACATGATAACAACAGATGATGTTGACTACAATATACAAATTTGTATTATGATAACATTTAAATTGTAACTTTCACTGTGCTACATTGTAAAGTCTTCAGTGTTTTGGATTTTTACCCTTATAATGATTATTATGTAACCACGTAACTGTCAGAATGCAACATAGAATGCTGCCGTGCGTAACACTGAAGATTTGAAATTGTTGTATTTAAATATCACGCATAACAAACTTAAAAAGAACTGTTGACAGATGTTACAATGCAATTCTGAATGTACTCTTTTCATCTGCCATTAATTTTTGACCTAAATAAAGCCCCAGTAAGCATCGATGCATGGCTGTACTGATTTTTTGGTGGAGCATTTTCAAGAAAACAGCGAGCTAATATGGCAGGCGAGCGGACATAATTGACGATTGTCTATGGGTGATATGTTCTGAGATTAAAGTAGTCACCAGAGAATACAATAAATTTTGCATCCTTTTCCACATTGAGTCTTAACCTTTTGATCACTTACTTAACAAAGAATTTGTATTCTTATCTTAAGTTAATACACATACATGGTTGAATTAACCACTATGCGAGTAACAAAGAAAAGATAATTGCTTTCAGAATGTGAATATATTAGTAAACACAATTCACTGAGAAATTGATGGAATATATGAATACTTTAATCTAGAATAGAACACAATCTTTTACTAGTTTGTGCTACAATATATGGCACCATTGTAAATATCTATGCATAATGTACAAGACTTCCTCAGTTAATCTCACATTGTGCGATATATTTTTGATGGAAATTGTATAAAGTTCAAATACAACGAAAATTCATCAGCATTGTTAGCAATGTCTAGAGACAATCACGTGATTCTTAGTATCTTTTAAAGTAGAAAGCTAAAACTGAAATGAAAAGAAAGATTGAAAGAACAACTAAACCAAACACCACTGCAGCCTCTTAAATAAACATTATATGACTATTGATAGAACGACATTTAAAGTAAATGACAGAGCTTCAAAATGAGAAGGTATGTTAACATATTTTCGAGGATAACGAAAAGAAACTATCTGGGCATTGCTCTAACTTTGAACACATGTCATTTTGCTGTTTTTTGGCGTTTGTTAAAGTGTTTTGATGACCTTAACTATAGTGTGGCGTCCTTAGCTGGATGGAAACAAGAAAGCTTACACAGAGATTCCTATCTTTGTTCCAAATGAGCAGTTGTGTGTGTGTGTGTATGTGTGTGTGTGTGTGATTTGGATTTTTAACGTAGCTTTAATATTTTATCAGTCATATCGCTACGATGTCTGCTGTGTGGCAGTTTATATAGTGAAGCCGCAGACATGTGTCATCATATGTCCCACCCATACATGTAGCATGATGTCCCACCCAGGCACATTATCCTGACAACAGGCCGACCAGTCCTAACATTAAACTCTTTATGTTGAGCGCCTAGCTAGACAGCTGTTAGTACTGTTTTTATAAGTCTTTGATATGACGCGGCCGGGACTTGAACCCTAGACGTACGCTCTTAACACTTAGGTCAGTGGAGCAAGATACACAAAAGCTGATGGGCGGGGCGGTTGAAAGATAAACTCAGGGCCATAAAACACACACACTTGACCTTTGGTCAGGCAGGCTATACGGTACACCTAAAGAAGTCAATTCTATTTGAAAATACGTTTGACATTTGAAGGCAACTAATGCATAATCTTTTTCCTTTCTAATTAGTTCTAATTATTTTTTTTTTAGTTCTTCAGTTTTCTATATTCCTTTTTCATTATTCTGCCACCGAAGTTCGATGCTTATACTTATTGATTTGTTTTTCTTCATACCTGCTTAACTATATGGGTATGCATTCTCTTTAAGTAAATCTTGTATCAAATAGGTTTTAAACGAAAATTTATAACTTCAGGCGTATTGTTTTATATGCAAGATCTAATCTGTTTTAACACCGCATAGCTATTTAAGAGGCTGTGGTAGAGATAATCGAATTTCCCTTTATGAACAGTATTTAATATATATTTTAAATTTTCAGTGGCCAGTTGCTAACAATTTCTGTAGTTCATTCCCACAAGGAGTGCCGTTGGATACTTTTTCTAGCACAGCACTGAACGTTTGTAATGAAATGTTGTTTTAAGTCTCTGAAGAGGCTGAATTACTTTAAAGGTTTTGGATTCATAAGTCATACACATAAGAATGGCCGATCTTCTGGAGTCTGTTATCGGTACATAGTTCATGCATAGTTACCAATCATAAAGTTTCTATAGCTTTGACTGTCTATTCAGATTAAAATCCCCGTCAATCGATGAGCATAAATTTAAATATATATGCAAATGCTAGCTGTCCCAGATTATATAATATTGAGAGAACAGCTCCATATAATCGACATCCTAACATCGGCATAGTAGGACGCGCTCATATCAGTCACGTTTGAAATCCACGAAAAGCAAACAGTAAAACTTATTTTTTTAACAAAAACTAAAATCTTAAATAAACTTTGTAATTCTGTCAAATGGCACTGTCGCCTTGCTTTCTTCATATATATATATATATATATATATATATATATATATATATATATATATATATATATATATATATATATATACTTTTAGAACCAACAACTTCAATTTTTTTCATTAAAAGGAAACGAAGCTTGCTAAGTTTCCTTTTAATGAAAGATTTATACATCTAGTTGTATATCATTGATACAGCGTACATACTGTACATATATTTTATTTATATCACATACAATACATATATTTTGACCTTTGAACGGAAATTAGTTGTACTTACAGGCAGCCTTGTATTGACCTAGCGAATGAACACCTCACATCCCCGAGTGTGTCTGCTACAAAATCTAGTTCTCTGCCGTAGTTGCTATTTACAATCACCTCTGTATATTGATAAGTTGATTGTTTTATTTTTTTGGTTTCTATTTTTTCTCCACAATGATTAAATCAATATAATACACTCATATGATTTAAACACGAAAGATGGTTTTAATAATAAAAGAGGAGCAGTAGCAACACTTGGATATCTACACCATTGAAATAAAACGCAATTACATTTACCTTCACGCGCATGGAAATTAATGTGGAATAAACTAAGCCAACTAACGAACCAACAAGAGGTAATAAAAATATTTTAATATATTTACACTTGATTTAAGTCATATTCTGCTTTAGCAACTGTACAGCTGACTCTCTCTCTCTCTCTCTCTCGTCAGTTTGACTTTAAAACTGTATCTGTCTGTCTGTCTCTCTATGTTTTAAATTTTACCATCATTCATTACTAGAGTTATTGTCAAAAATCCTCTACGTTCCCCATTTCATATATTTTAGCTCGTATCCTGATACGATGGTCAACAACACAGAGAGAGAGAGAGAGAGAGAGAGAGAGAGAGAGAGAGAGAGAGAGAGAGAGAGAGAGAGAGAGAGAGAGAGAGAGAGAGAGAGAGAGAGAGAGAGAGAGAGAGAGTGCTTTAGACATTTTCATATTTAAATAATAATAATAATCTATTTTTTGAACATTATGGTATGTTCAAGAACAAAACAACAAACCTCAAAAACGTCATTAAATATATCACAGTATATGTACCACGTAACCGAGGAATTTACTGGTTTGCAATATTGTATCATTGATAAACACTGTTGATAAATCCCAAGGAAGAAAGTGCATACGTAACGTTAAGACGAACCAAATTAATTGGTGTAATTTCTATTTTAAGGTTTTAATCCAGCTCAAATTTATTTTCTCTCTCATTCCACATTTCTGCACAGTTTGTCCGTTGTGCTTCAGAGGGGAGGGGAGAACAAAATGCAGAAAAAATTGTGATGAAAATGTGTACCATATTAAATTAATTTAGAAAACGGATATTATTAAAAGTTTTCATGTTTTCATCTTTATTTTTCATGCGTCACTAGTGACTAATTTGTGGAAATTGATCATTGATCTAGAATCGAATCAGACGTTCGCTAGAATGCTTATATATGCGTATTATTGCGACATGGGCGGATCACAATTTGAGATACCAATTGTATTGGTATATCAAATTGCTTTATACCAGCACTGTAAATGCATGTTATTTTATACTGTTGCTTTCCTATTTATGTATGATCATAAGCTACGTTGTGTTTATTCTGGTCCTTGTCGGCTGCCATATAATTAAATTACAAGTACAGCTTTGTAGAGACATGTGTCCCCACCCGTTTATGGTATGTAAGCATCAGGTTGCAGACGACACAATGATTCATCGTTAATAAGACCAATATAGATAGTGTTTTCAATAGGATTTTCGTACATTGCATATATTTTACCCAAAAAGGTGAGGTTCGGGGTTTATCAGTGTAGACTTAATAAAAATGTTGTCATTTTGTTTTAAAGGAGTAGAGATCTGACAGGTTTATGCACGTCCTGGCTGCAGCTTTACAAATGTAAATAACAACGATGTCAAGTTTTCAAAATTCCTTGTAAAATCCATTTTTCCGCTATAATACAGTACCCTCCATAATACAGCATTGGAGTATAACCGAGATCTTCAATATATGTTCTTGTCAGAAGATAGCAGTTATTAGTTTCCATAAACTTCAGAACAAGTAGTATCACCAAGAACATTTTAAGCTGTGTTGCTGGAAGTGGTACTTCAAGCAGCGTAATAAAACTTGGATTAGATTTTTTAAATGGGAAAATTATGAATATGGTCAGAACAATGTGACTTGTGTGACTACATGAAAGGCTTATACCTGTCCCAGTCTGACACAACGAAAGCAAATATTTGAGACTTTTTCATTTTTATTATTTTTTTTAAAATTACATGTTGAAATTTTACAGATTTCTAAATATTGACGAATATGTAGTTCTAAATTGTTTTTATCTGTTACTGGGTAGCAAATGTCAACCTAAATCAGGTCAGCACGGAAAAAGGATCATTAAAACCTTTTAAAAGCAAGAGGAAATCCATTGTAGCATGTCAGTCGTCATTTCAGCGCGTTCAAGGACAAACCGCGTTGAAGCAAAGTGCATATTGTTGTTTCATGAAGACAACAACATTAGGTAAATAGATTTTATTTCCTAGAATGTAAAAACAAACTAATTACATTGACGTGTCCGATGTTTACAGATTATTTTTTTCTAAAATGACTCTCATATGATGATCAATACACTTTGTCTGGAAAGCATTCTAGCTACTTCCTGCCATTATAAAATCATACAATCAGAATCGCGCCATTTAGTGTTCATATCATCGTTGGTATGGCAAGGAACATACTTTATTTTATATTTATATGTTAATGCATTTGTATGGGAAACTATTAACGAGTTTTTCGGATGGAAATACTACAAGATCTCGGGAGTGCAGTAAATCCATCCGACAAAACGAGTTCCTATTTTCCCATACAAATGCAGTACCCTTTTTATTATATGCTCATTTTTTTATTCTACCTAAGACTTAATTATATAAACAAAAATACACTACAAGAAACAATGTAACTGAATCTATGGCGTATTAAAAACTAAATACGCATGCGCAGATTCACATCATACAACAATATTATTAATGTGCACATAACTCCGCCAAGATAAATTTGACCTAAATCGCGTGCTAGAATTTTGAAATAAAATGGCGCTATGGTCTATTTAAAATTGAAATTCAGAGTAATATTGTGAATAAATGCGCATTGTAACAACTTTCCCATTTTATCTGGAATGGATAGTTTTTAGTGTTTTACGATTCATCGAAATTTCGTGATTATGGACTGGATTTATCTGTACCAATTCAACATGAAGTAAATCAGATTTCAGCAGTGAGGGATTAGCGTGTTGAAATCTGCAAGTGTGTTTCTGTTCTGTCATGGAATATTTGGAATCATAATGTGGGACGAAGATAAAGTCTTTCAATTTTAATTATCAAAATGAAGCTTTGAAATATAATGTTCATTTAATTCTGAGTGTAGTAAGGAAGATGTAATTGCACTATGAATATAGTCGAAATTACATTTACAAATTCGAAATGTGTTATCAAGCTTTAGAACCCATGATATACTCATGTAATTTGGATTTGCCGAACTAAGAAAGTACATTTTAAAGAAATTCAGGATGTAAATCTTAGGTATATTTTTGGTCATTCTTATTACCAGCTAAATAAAACAGTTATGTACTGTCACTTACTTGCATGTTATTTGTAGGGACCCAGCATTTTGATAACCTGTCTGGCGTCTATCTAGCCTAAATCGGAAACATTGTTGTTGTTGTTGTTGTTGTTGTTGTTGTTGGGCTTAACGCCATTTTCAGCACACAATAGGCTATTTATGGCGGCCAGTATTAATGGTGGAGGAAAAAACCGTGAAATCACCGAAAAGGACCACCGACCAACGAGAAGCTACTGGCAAGCTTTCTCACATATCCACATTCGCGGAATCCTAGACTCGAACCCATGCAGACAGAGGTGAGATGGCAGTGATCCATAACGGACAGCGCTTTAGACCACTGGGCCACTAGGGGCCCCTCGGAAACATTGTATCAAAAAAGTTAACGTGGAATGTGGCAAAGCGGCTGTTACGTGGCAGTCCGCGAAACATCTGATTTTGTTTAATCAGATACAAATTTTATCAACCAAAACGTAACCTGAAAAGATTCAAAAACTGAAGCACCGACGAATGAGACAAAACATGGAACATTAATTGGTAACTCTAACTTTTCTGCATGGACGTTGTAAGCAAACACTGATAAGACATTTTAGATATTAAAAGATTCAGAATAATTTTACTTACTTTTCAAGCTTGTGTAATTCTGGTATCCTTCTCGATGCCACCGCAGAAGCTACAGAGGTAATACTTTGAATCGAACTCAAGGGTACATTTACAAGTTTATTCACTTCAACCTCCTTACCCACAAGTGAATGAACGTTCTCATCCTTATCCATTATTTGTCCATCTTTTACATCCATATCATGTAGATTATTCATATCCTGTAAATCTTCCAAATCAGAGATCAAGTTTTCCTTTTCGGACATTTGTTTTGCCACCTCCGAGCACTCTATCTTCACTTAGCGATTTTATGTAAACTAGTTATGACCTGTATTATAAATAACGTTTAAAAAAAAAGGTTTCCTTTTTCTCTATTTTCTTTTAGGTAGCAACTTTCCAAACACGTAAAACGTTTAATGAGTTATATTTTAAAGGTTGCTTCTAAAACAAGCTCATTTAGTCTTCAATCTATTACAACAGGGTTCTTGAAAATACTTCAGTAGGTCTAACAATAGAATAGAAAGCGATCAACGTACAGCATGGAATAGAAGCCTGAAAATTTAAAGGAAACAACCCAAGAGTGTGCTTATATTAACACAGCACATCTTTCACCAGAGCTTGTTATTGATCCAGCTATGCAGATCAGTGAATTGCTGTCGTTGTCCTTTTGCCTCAGTTCTAACATATTGGATTGTCTAATGAATGAGATGCTTTAATATTTATTATCAACATGGTAGTAATGCTTTCCAGGACAACTTTCATAACCGAAAATCTCTGAGAAAATGGCATTCTGCCTAAACCGTGTTATTTTCTCAATACTTAGCATTTTAACGTCTGAGGGAGGTATAAACATTGGTAACATAAAAGGCACTTTCTGTTTCTTCACGGGTGTCTGCATTATTTACACCCCGTGCATTCGGTAATTTTCTCTGGTTAAATTATCTTTCTCTACTGGAATACATAGCATTTGATTGACACAGACATAAACTGACTAAACAATTACCGAAACATCGATAACATATTCATGAAAGAATATACAGGTACGTGGGTATAAAGATGTTTCAGACATAAACAAAAATATCAGACTTCGTAACAAACATTTTGAAAGAATAATTCAATTGTAAAGAACTGGTGGCAGCGATTATTATTTTTTATTAAATCTTTTGCAAATGCTTTCATAAAAGCAGCAGGTGATACAGTTAGCTGTACATCATTAACTGTTTTCCTATTGTTACCCGGCCTGGTGTCACGATAATGTGACTGGGTGGGACATATGCTACATGTCTGCGGCATGAAGCCCCAGTGCTAGATATCACTATAAACTGTCACACTGCAGACATCTTAGCGATATGACGGACAAATTTTTAAAGCTACGTTAAAAATCTAAATATCACACACACACACACACACACACACACACACACACACACACACACACACACACACATCCTGCACCAAATTGTACCGTAACCATAATAAATTGTATGGCTTTTTACATGACAGTCACTACTAATACCCTTAGATAATTTATTCGACAAAATTGTACAGGAAATATAATAAATATGTAATTAATGATTCAACCAAACTTCGTAAATCCTACCCAAATGTGATTGTCACTAATTTTATCTTCCTGGTGTATTCATACAAACAAAAGAGGAAACATGCCTATTGACATTTATTGCACACCTGAATGATACACTGATTGTTATATGTTCGTTAGCCGCCGTTTAATTCAACTATGAGGCGTCACAGAAGCGAATTGGATATTAAAACAAAGTTGGATTAGAACAACTAAATAAAATTTTTATTGTCATCCCTGGCTCTACAGTTGACAAGATTACGGAATAATTTATCTAAATTACTAAAAAGAAGATTACCTGATAAAAACTAACTTTGGGCAAACTTATTTATGTAAACAATATTGTCAAACGCAGCCCGTGCTATTTGATTAAGAAACGGAGAGAAGGAAATTGACCGTGTATAACGGTGACACTGATTGGAATTAAAAGCAACAAACATTTGGACTAGATGACACAACATGTCTGCTGAATTAGTGATATTGCATGCAATATTTACATTCCTCGAGGCAAGGTAAGACGAATATATATATATATATATATATATATATATATATATATATATATATATATATATATATATATATATATATATATACATACACATATATTCCAATACTTTATCTGTATTGTTTACAGCTGAATGTCCCATGCGAATTGAACTTTTGGAATTTTCTTTATCATTAACTTTAAAGCCAGATTTATCTGACAAGAACGAATCAGTGTTCGTTCCTTCAGGCGATGAACAATACCATTATGCATCCTCTTTGGAACTTATTGGTTGTATCTCTAAACAATAAAATGCAGCAAATAAATCTTGATACACATATCATATGTTACTGATAATAACTTTGATGTTGTTACACGACCTTTCTGGTGTACTCTTCATATCGGACCTCCATTCTCCTCTTCAGAAGTTTTTAAAGATTGATGCAATGGTTGTATACGGATTACTTTTTAAAAATTCACAATATATATTTCTGGACTCAACTATCATCATAAGCATTTTCTTTATAGCGGTTCAGTTTTGGGTGCCTCATGTCAATTGGATTTAAAATTTTGTTTGTTTCCACTCCTTGTTTATACATGCATTACAGTGTACACAAGTAATAATAATAATAATAATAATAATAATAATAATAATAATAATAATAATAATAATAATAATAATAATAATAATAATAATAATAATATTATTATTATTATTATTATTATTATTATTATTATTATTATTATTATTATTATTATTATTATTATTATTAATTGTTAATTTTTTGAGGCCCCGCCCCGAGTGGCCGAGTGGTCTAAAGCGCTGTCCGTTATGGATCACTGCCATCTCACCTCTGTCTGCGTGGGTTCGAGTCTAAGATTCGGCGAATGTGGATATGTGAGAAAGCTTGCCAGTAGCTTCTCGTGGGTCGGTGGTTCTTTCCGGAGATTTCCCGGTTTCTTCCTCCACCATTAATACTGGCCGCCATGAATAGTCTATCGTGTGCTGAAAAATGGCGTTAAGCCCAACAACAACAACAACAACAACAACAACAACAATTGTCAATTATCCCGACAAAACAATTATCATAACATCTTTTTAACCGAACCTACTTGCATAATCTTTTCTGGCGTCGAGCTTTCGACGCGTTTTTTGCCTCCGTCCTTTATTCACAACTAACAATTAGGTCAAAACATACTGGTTTGCTGTATGAGAGACACAAGAACTCGTTCAGCCTATTATTTCTGCACACATTTGAATTATTATATATCTTCTTGTAAATTCCCCGCAGTGATTCTAACAGGCAGAAGTTAGAATTTTGCGTCGATTATGTTTTAATCATTTGTTTTGTGTATTTAGATTGTTGTATTTTTCCCTGACGATGAGCTTGTTTAGCACCGTTGAATAACCGTTTTGAATCTTTCTCCGTTATCGATTTTTTCTCTTTTTCAGGCTCGGCCCTAGGACAAGGTGAGCACGGCAACCGCCTTGGACTCCACGCTTTCAGGAAGCCCCGCATACCGACGAAAATAAACTCCGCAATGCAATTTTATTTTTGCTAGGGGCCCCACTGATCGCTTGCACATCGAAGGGCCGTTTCTGATATTATTTATTGAATGTTACCAAACTTGTTTCTTTTCGCTCGTTTCTGCTACTTAGTTTAAGACCATAAAGTCGTACACACACACACACACACACACAGCATTCTTTTACAAATTGTTAGCACTGAATAAATAAATCCTCTGATAGAATCTCACCACTAAGAAAAGTGCTATTTTATCCAGTCGATCGGAAATCTTCAGTACTTAAAAGAAATGTCTTTATTGTTGAATGAAAACTTTATTTGACCAGAACCAGAAACAAGGTATAACTTATTCATTTTAAAATTATCTTTTACATAACCCATCTTTACTTTTTCCGGCTAATATATCAGCTATCCCCATATTTACACATTATCAAAATTGAAACGGGCAGCTCGTATGTTTATTCATCCTTACTTCTTGAATGCAAAGTCCAGACTCATTTAAATGCATGAGAAAGATAGTGAGTGCTCAACTACAGTCCTTATTCGCTTATAGATCGAGTGAAATTGCAAACAGCAAAATCTTGATCTGATGAGGCATAATACGGCATCAAATCAGGGTCTATGTTGCTTTTACTACTGATTGCTCCTAACAAACTGCACAGACCCAGATCTGCCGGAGCATTATGCAGCGACAAAGCTGGGTCCGTGCAGTTCGCAGTTGGACTCGTTTTATAAGGAAGTACGTATGGTATGCAAGTCCTTTCATCCGATGCTGATAATTTATGCAAGAAATGTTTCCATGGAACAATAATGTACCACAGGATACGAGACCATGACTGTGTGTGAGACACTGACATATACGAAAGATTTAGGCGGAGGGAAGGACGGACGGAGTACACACGTATAAACAAGGATGATTCTATATAGCCCCAACTACATTCGTGATGGGGCACAGCATTTACTGATAGTGCCTTAATTTCAAAATACTAATGAAAAAGGAACAAGTCTTTCATCTGTGAGGAGTGACGGACAGCTGGTGTGTTCACGCGAAGATTTAAATTGCGATGTCCTAATTAAATCATCTGACATGTGTCACCGTTAGGACTGCAATAACTCGTAATGCAACGGCATAATTTAGGAAGAGATCAATGCTGTTAGAAAATGAATTACTTTCTGCACGGGCGTTAGATACATCAGCTATTACATCATTGTGAGCCGTGCCGTTTTAAGGCATAGGCACTCGAGTTTAGTGTCTAAGGCACTGCGCAGCAGGGGGCTTAGCGGCGGCCCAAAAACAAAATTTCGGTGTCGGTTGTGTTAGCAGTTTAGTGTTTATCCAAGGGCCTCCAAATTTCTAAAAAGGGGCTCTGATTGTGGGCGTTTAACTATGTTTTAAAAAATACTGCAAGTTCTGAAAGCTAATCTAAATCATATCGTATTTAAATCACATGACATCTAAATCGTATTGAAAGTAAAAAAAAATAATATATCGTCAAAATATTATGGAATCTAAATCAAATGGTATCAAAGGCATATAAAATCTAAGTCATATGGTATCTAAGTTACATGGCATCTAACTAATATGGAATTTAAATCACATATCGTTAAATTGATGGAATCTAGATCATATGGTGTCTAAATTACATGGCATCTAAATCATATCGTGTCAAAATCATCCTAGTAGAGAATATATTAGAGCACAAGGCTATTTTTTAATTTCAGATTTAAGGACTATCTGACGTCAGCACAGTCTAATTACAATACCATTGGTGAGGAAAATACGAGCACAAGTCTTACTATATGCAAACTAAAACCACAAGGAAACTTCATGCTAACATGTTGTTATTATCTCACATAATTAAAACAGATATCGAAGTCAGCTGCTCAACCTACTGCACTTTCGAAGGTATTGTTACAAATTAGCAGGCCGCCTACCTTACGACTGATTCAAGACATATAATCAAACATTAATAGCTGGGATATTAATTGATTCATAACCAAGGAGCGAGAGACAATTATCCCATCGGTGAGAAATGATAGTATTTAATCTTTTATGGACTGACTTAGCTCAATGACATAATTGTTGATTAAGAAACATAAAAGCTTGAAGCATCGAGACTTGTGTTCACCAAAATACTTTGCATCTTAATTTGAGTACCATCTTACGTCTTGAAAAGGGACACAGAAACAGCAGATTAAAATACATCTTCGTATTCAAAGTTCAGATCATTTTGCGACCAGGGACTTCGACTCGGCTAACGTGGGTAAGTGAGAAAGCCTGCCAGTAGCTTTTCCTGGGTCGGTGGTTCTTTCCTGGGTTTTCCAGGGTTCTTCCTCCAGCATCAATACTGGCCGCCATGTATAACTTATCATGTGCTGAAAAATGGCGTTAAGACCCATAACAACAGCAACAAAAATAACCAGGAACCTCGAGCGACCGTGAGGTCTAAAGTTCACCGTTACGGATCACTGCCACATCACCTCTGCCTGCGTGGGTTCGAGTCTCGGATTCGGTCAATGCGGGTATGTGAGAAGCTTTCATGTAGCTTCTCCCGAGTCGGTGGTTCTTGCCGGGGTTTTTCTGGGTTTTTCCTCCGCCACTTATACTGGATTTCATGTACAGCCTATCTTGTGTTGAAAAATGATGATTAACCCTACAGCAACAAACAACTATTGACCCCGCCATCTCAGATATTCTCTACTCTCATACTGCTAATACAAAAAAAAAAATGATGCAAAATGGGAAAATAATCTAGTTAAAGCAAACTTGATGGATCAGTATATCAAAAGCCTGTATCCTTTTGTGGAACCTATAAAAACGTTGCCATTTGCATAGGAATTCATTTGGTTCTTTTTGAGTATAAAAGTCATATTTGATTTATTCGACACTGGTAAAGCGAAAATGCTTAGGACAACAGAATCTCAGATGATCGACTCTGTATGTGTATAGTAGAAAAGTGCTACGGTGAAACGGGTAGTAGTAGGATAGTTTTGGTTTGAATTAATGATAATATTTGTGGTTCTACTCTACTAAACTACACAGTGATCCTTATATAGGTGAAAAAATTGAGTGAACCATTTAACAAAATAAATACATTTTTACGTGATGATAGCTTTGCTAAAATTATTGAAAGTCTTTGGGAACCGTAGGTGTTTGTATTGCCTGCTTTATTTGATTTTTGCTTCTTTTCACTAACAGGTTGTCACACGTGTAGACAAAGCAATCTTATGAGATATTAATGGGGTTTATATGGGAAATGGTTTAGAATAAAGACAATAGAATTACATTAAAGCTGGAGATCTGAATGTCGTATTGGATAAATCTATAGCAGTCCTTGCAGTCTGGTCAAAACAACGGACTAATGAACTGGCAAAGGATCTCCAGAAAGACCCAACAAATGAAATTACAGTAATTACACGATACACGTCCATATTGCAATGGACATAAATAAACTTGATTCGTCTGAAGAGTTGAACCGTGTGTGACTTATACCCTTATATTAATAAGTTTCTCACAGTCAAAGTAAATAAAGCCCAATGCCTAATTTAAGGATATGTCATTATAGAAGGTGTCATATATTCAAGAAACCAAATTCTAGACACTGCAAAATATAAGGAAGATTAACCATCAAGAAAAACTTGATTCGGTTTTCATAAGAATGTATCACGTGGACTTCAACTGTGATATTTTGTCATTACGTCGTAAAGTAGTGTTGTAGGCCTACGTTATGATGCAAATCAAGGTGATGATCATGTGATGAAAAAATGTAAGGAAAAATGTAATAAAGCAAATATTTCCTAGATTTCATCACATTTTATATGATTTTTGGAAATAAAGATAGGACCGCCTGAATCAAGGAAACATCCACACAAAGCCACATAGTGCAAACCATTTTCCGAGGATTAAAAAAGCATGCCATTTTAAAGTGCAATCCGTCAAATAACAGTGTTTAAAATTATGCTGAAATGTTTTTGAATAGCCGTGTCATTGTGTAATATATGTTCGTAACAATATCACTTTGAGGAGATACGGAGAAAATCGGCCAGCACTTTTTATCCAATCTTTAAGATGTTTCTTCTGTCAGCTTACCAGGCCACAACTCGTAGTCTGACTGAAAAGCAATTTGGATGACTTTCGCCGTGTATGCGAGAAATAAAACATAATTTTAGGAATCATAAGAATGGTCGAAAATATAAAGAAAGAAAAGAAAAGAAAATCACTACAGTTCTTATACCATATGCAGATTTATGGTGTCTGTACATTCTACAGAATGAAGTCACCGTTTAATTAGATAAATTGATCGCTCAGAGGATTGTAAGCTAAATAACCTACTATTGATGAAATTAGACCGCATATATTTCCAATAACTAGTACTTTGCATAGATAAAAATTGTCAGCTACATTACCTACTATCGATGAACTTTTACCGCAAAGATTTCCAATAGCTAGCACTCTGCAAATTGGAAGCTAACCAGGATGTCACTTGATGAAAATTATCAGCTGTATTCCAATCACATAAAACTCAACCACTCCTAATGCTACAGATAAGCAAAAAGTGATTAGGTAATCTGTGCATTGACTTTATACGAGGTATTTTTAAAAACCGATATTAAAAAATGAGGAGAGTCGCAATTGAGGATGAAACCCTCATTTGTATGACATTAGAAACCTTTGATTTACACCAAGAATTGAATGGTTTATTAGCGGTAGTTTATTCGAATTACTCGTCCTAAGAAAGCAATTTTTGTCATTATTTCACAGGCAAGTATCGTCATCGTTATTGGTAGCAGATATTGAAGACGTCGGGGAATTCTTGTAAGAGATATTGAAACTGCTTGGCAATAACATGCACTTTCGCGTAACACTTATTCATTGCATAAGCGTTTTGATGTGTAAGCGTAACATCCAACCACTGTGTAAGCGTTTTTATGTGTAAGCGTAACATCCATTCACTGCGTAAGCATTTTTAGTGTCTAAGCATGACACATATTGAATTCATATGTTTGATGTCTAAGCGCGACACTGATCCATTTTATAAGCGTTTTGATGTGTAAGCATAACACCCATTCATTGCATAAGCGTTTTGATGTGTAAGCGTAACACCCATCCATTGTGTAAGCGTTCTGATATCTAAGCCTAACTCCCACCCATTATATAAGCGTTTTGATGTCTAAGCAACACACCCATCCATTGTGTAAGCGTTTTGATGTCTAAGCATGACACCAATAAATTACATAAACGTTTTGATATCTGAAAACATGCACTATAACACAAACCTTGTTAGTATTCTAACGTAGACAGATTTTTCACATAAATGTTTAAATAATTTTCAAAATCATTACATAAAGGAACTCTTCAAACAACTTAATGATTGAAATGACTTTCTTTTATGTACACTTGATTTTGGTTAATACTCTTTCCTTTTCTGTTTATATATATTCTAGGCACATAGGCCTCATAATCGACTAGGCTTTGCTTCGATATTTTCTAGGCACATAGGCCTCATAATCGATTAGGCTTTGCTTCGATATTTTCTAGGCTCATAGGCCTCATAATCGACTAGGCTTTGCTTCGATATTTTCTAGGCTCATAGACCTCATAATCGATTAGGCTTTGCTTCGAAAATCCTTCAAATATTACGGAACCATTTTATGAGTCTAGGATACACAGTTTTTAATCAAAGCTTTATTAATGTACAATGCTGTTCGGAGGCCTCTGTTTTCAATAATATCAACTACTGCAGTGTACGAGAACTTTTGTATTTTTTTTTAAATGGAGCTTTCTGCCAGCATTCCAGGCTGTCCTATCTTTATTTCCAACATTCCTGCTGGCAGACATTCCAGCAGGAATGCTGGAAATAAAGATAGGACAGCCTGGAATCAAGCTTTCTGCCAGAATTTGTACAAATGCTAGCAGGAAGCTTGATTCCAGGCTGTCCTATCTTTATTTCCAGCATTCCTGCTGGCAGACATCAAACGGTAAGAAAAAAATGAGATAAAACCAACTACACGATCTTCAAAACCTCTTGAAAACATAAGATAGTCAAGCATTGGTTATCTTTATAATCTATGTAGTATCAATCTAATGTGATCCTATATTATTTATCTGATGCTGCATCAAAATGTGAGTTATATATCCTACTAAAGATAATATTTGTTTAGGCATATTTCCCGTAATTATGAACCGCTCCGGTTACCTAGTGGTTAGAGCGTCTGCCTCGGATGCGGGAGGTCGTGGGTTCAATCCCCGGCCGAGTCATACCAAAGACTTAAAAAATGGTACTAACAGCTGCCTCGCTTGATGCTCAGCATTAATAGGTTAGTGTTAGGACTGGTCGGCCTGGTGTCAGGATAATGTGACTGGGTGGGACATCATGCTACATGTCTGCGGCATGATGTACCAGTGCTAGACATCACTATAAACTGCCACACTGCAGACATCTTAGCGATATGAATGAAAAACTGCTAAAGCTACATTAAAAATCTAAATCACTCACACACACACACAGACACACTTTATAATTTTAATATTTATTCCAAGCTGCATTGCTCAAGTTTACTTCCTCGGCTAGGTTCTCCGTACAAGAAAGGCCTGCAGGCGCAACTTTCATGATCGGACATTTTCTTGAATTCTTTGTACAAAATGTTTTTAGCATTAAGAAATTTCATATCAATGCTTTATGGGAACGTGTGGTATTAATGTGGATTTGTGTAATGATCAACATGCCAAGCTGATATAACGAAAAGTTCTTAGAAGCGTTGCCTGTGTATCTGAATTATTGGCTGCAGTTGCCGAAGTTGTCTGGTAATTATTGTAGAGGATATTAAAGGTGTCCCGCAATACCAATAAATTTCATGCAAGAACCATCCTTCAATCATTTTAATTTCAAAAACATAAGCAGCAACATCAACTTTAATATTTGAAATCCTGAGCCAAGTGCGCAGACACATTTATGTTGAAGAATCATAGCAAGAAAGTCTTTCATAGATTTGAATGACGGAATAAATAAATCCATCTTTTTTTTACAATGATCTTTCTGGGCCGAAGGGCAATTATGTTCCTTTTTGAATGAACCACTAACTCAAATCGGCATCTTAAGGATGGAAACATATACTTTATATATATAAACTCATGCAAGGTCCAGACTGGTTCAATGCAATTTACCATTCATTTTTGATGGTCATTACCTGCAGGAAACAATACATCTGTAATCTTGTGTCTTGGGAGATTTATGCCACACCACATTTAATAGTGGATCCACTCCGTATCGAAATTTGATATCTCTGAAACACAACCATGCAAAGTTTTTTTTTCGTACATGACGGGCTGCAGAGCCGGGGCTTTTTGCAAGGAATGTACTTTAATTCTTCGGCTAAATTTCGGAGTTTTGTAAATCTTTCCAGCAGAACAGTGCACGTATCACATAGTTTTGCGGACACATACAATTGTAATTTGCTTCTTTAAACGTTTATATTAAAAATGTGCGTAGAACGTTGGTTGCATGCAATTTTATGAAACAATACGCCATAAAGATATAAACAATGGTTTTCTTTGTTATTAGGACGCACCTTTGAATCCTGGCATGTCAACCTCCATTATGCATTATTAAAGATACGGGCTATTATTGTAATAGACATCGAATATAAACACACTAACAATCAATATCACTGAATACATATGCACACGTTATTATCTGAAGGCATGCAATTTACATTTGTGAATCTAAATTCATTTTTAAATGATATTTATGTGAAAGTGGTAGTCGCAATCATTGCATAAAAATAATCCATGCATCTTACACTTGTACACTTTCAGAATACATAGCTGCAGTAAGGATGTTTGGTCAATTTGGGCGTTTAAACGTTAACACATCTTTTAGTACACGAGCAAACTGACTGAACTCCATCTTACTTTCTCTGGCACCGATTGGGAATAGAATCAAAGGCAAGGGAAAAACAAAACAACCAATCTACAACAGCCAACTGAAATTGTCTTCTTGGTGATGCCATCGATATGCTGGGATGATATAGCGTGCTATGATTTAAAATCATCAGCCCTGTGTTCCATCACTGTAAGAAAAGAATTCCTTATTTTTTTCTTATGCATATTTGAGAAAAGATCGAAGCCAATGCAATAAAAACTGACTGTGATGCAATTATCAAAGAGTACGATTTTCTTCGAATGGCATCTAACCACGAAATTAAATCTTGGAGCAGTGGCATTTGTTTACCAAAGAGAGGTAAACCACCGTGAGGATTATAAAAAAAGTAGTTCAAATATTTTGATGACAATTCCTGTTTGTCATTACTCTGCTATAAGAAATTTTCAAATTTTCTCCTCCGTGTCACTGTTTTGATCAACCTTTTGAGTCGAAGTGGCGCTCTATTCGTCTGGGTAAGTGTATAGTCATATAGACATCACTACACTAATTACGATAAACAGCTTGAGTTGACATTCTATTATAGCCCTCCCCCAATATTTACTCTTTTTGCATTTTTTCCCTGGGGATCACTAAGCAGAGAAGAATGTTACTTGCACTGAATAAAGGCAACACTAAAGCTTCTGCACTAAAGCTTCTGCAGATATAAAACGTGTTGTGAATTGAGCCTATTAGCCGCCTAGCAAACAAAATGAAAATGGGTTTTTATCCGTCGGTTCCGTAAAGGTAACGTGCATTTAAAGTTTTGGTTATGTCATTTCAAATGGAACCATTTTCAAAATATGCAATATAACCTATAATCAATTATTAATACAATTAAGAGAGTCTTACGCATCTGAAGAAGCGAATGCACCTTCATCAAAAATGTGCAAAATGAACAAAATACAATGTAATGATACTTCAGATATCATAAAGGAAAGTCCAAAATCGTGTAGTAAACTAGGCCTCCTAAATACGCTAATGGACAAAAATTTAATGCATGCGACCTCCATTCCCACCAACCCCCCTAGATCTTTGACTTGATGTTCATCGAACAGATATGCAATGCTAAAAATATATTTTTATTCTTTAAACGTGGGAAATATTAGATTTAGACGACGTTTTTTCTTTAAATTTCACTTTTATACACACCAATGTGTCACATTAATATATTACTTTGAATGTATTCAGTAGCGTTCAGGGCACCAAATGTCTTGGAGGATCATAAGCACTGACACCATAGGTCTTGGGGCGTCAAAAACCCATATAGGGCCATCATTGTGGCCCCGGACGCCATTTAGCTTTAGCACATCACTAAATGTATTTAAAAATTAAAACGGATGCAACCGATACTTGACTGCACATCCTGTTTTTTCAGGTACTGCAATAATGTAAAATGGGATGCGTATGAGATGGGAAAGTAGCAATTTTGTCAGGAATTGGCACCAGAAACGGAGTAAGGATTTGTCTATCTGGAAACGGATTATGAATTCAGATATTTAATGACAATTTTCACATAAACAAGTTTGATGTTTCCATTCAAGATGACAACGCCAGGTGGGGATTCTGGCATTGTCAGATTTACGGAATATTGTAAATTGTTGATTCCAGAGGCATACAATTCTAAAATTCACCATTTTTCGACAATTTAAATACCTAACAATGGAAACTAATTTTGATATCAATATGCGTAAAAGTGAGATCCTTTTTTTTCGGATCTGTGTACTGACAAAATAGTATCAGCCTGGTTGGAGATTGATTAAAAATGCCAAGCTGCTCTTTACAGATAAACTAGGGTTTTTTTCAACATATCAGGGGAAGTCAAGATTTTGATGATTAGGGCTGTTAACAGCACTATTTTGACTTTGCCTTTGTCATCACATGATCACATGACACAGAACTTAGATTGCAGACTTGGAACAAATACTGAATCTGAAACAAACTTAATTGCTTTACATTCATCCAACTTGGCAGCTGTTCTTCAGTCGTGCTACAGATAGAGAAAAGAAAAACAATTTTATTAAATAATTGATTGTTCTGACATCTCGTTGTTTCATTTCACTAACAGAGCCAATCTCCTGTTATCGCAAAAAGTTTAGTGCCTAAGAAAAACATTACTTTCTTTCTCTTATATTCCTAGAGATTTGCAAGTCAACTAAGACTGTTATTCACATCCAATAAAAAGCAACATTAAATCCTAACCGAAAAAAATATTTATTTGAGATAAGCTTCTTGGCTTTTGCAAAGGATGAACAATCAAAGCAGGTGTGGCTCTGAAGGTTTTGTAAAGGTCACTTGCACGATAAATTCCAGTCGTTTCATTCAAATGTTGCAACTATTTGCAGAAATAACTATACTTTCATGGAGCCATTATGAGAGTCCAATAATGTGTAAGTGAAAACAATCTTTGGAGAAGATTTGGGAATGCTGATTTCGAACAAAACAGACTGCCAGTAAATGAAGTCGTTAAATTTAAGTTTATTTGAGGAACAAAATCCTCAAGTTATGGCCATCGTGAAATGAAGTAAAAGTCAATTTGAGATTGGGAACCAGTTTTATGGAGATCACGTGGAGATGTTATTGCAATTGATGCAAGAAGATAATGCAGTGAACATTCTGTCTCATTCTTAGAGAGTCCATGTATACAATGTAAATGTATAGAGACAGAGACCATTTTGTTTAACATTGGAAAGGATAAAAGAGCGTTTATTTTATTCCTAAGGACACTACGGCGTTCGGTTGAAGATCAAACATTACATACATGGCATCCATATATTACATATTTACGTTGTGATTGATTAAATTTGTTTCTGAATGAACTAAAGTAGATGTTTCGTGGACTGCCACATACCAGCCGCTTTGCCACATACCACATTAACTTTCTTGATACAATGTTGCTGATTTAGGGTAGCAATAGATGCCAGACAGGTCATAAAAATGCTGGGTCCCTACAAATAACATGCAAGTGACCAGTGATCAACTGTATTCTTTAGCTTGTAATAAGAATAGCAAAAAAATACTTAACAGTGTTGCATGTTGAATTTCTCTTAAAATGTACTTTCTTAGTTCTGCAAATCCGAATCATCTAAGCCATGTCATGGGTTCCAAAGTTTGATTACACATTTTGAAAATGTACTGTAATTTTGACTACATTCCAAGCTGCAGTTGCATCCTCCATACTGCACTCAAAATGAAATAAAAATATTCCAAAGCGTCTTTTTGATAATTACAATTGAAAGACTTCATATTTTCCCCACATTATGATTCGAATCATTTATGACAGATCAGAAACACACTTGCATATGTCAACACGCTACTCCCTCACTGCTGAAATTAGATGTACTTCATGTAGAATTGATACTGATAAATCCAGTCATTATCAAAAGATTTAGCAGAATGGACACAAAAAATACCAAACTCTATTAATTCCTGATAAAATGGAAAAGCTGTTGCAATACACATTCGCTCACAATATGACTCTAAATTTAAATTTTAAGTGAACCAAAACGCCATTTTATATCCAGTGATGTCTAGCGCGACACAGTTAAAATTTATATGGGCTGAGTTATGTGCGTATTAATAATGTTGTTGTGTACTGATGAATCTGCGCGTGTGTATTTAATTTGCATCATGAATTCCGTTACTTTGTTTCTTGTAGTGTATATTTGGTTTTATAATTAAGCCGTAGGTAGAATAAGAAAATGAGCATTTGATGAAAGGTTACTGTATTTGTATTGGAAAATATTAACTCGTTTTGTCGGATGGATATACTGCACTCCGAAGGTCGTGCAGTATAGTATATCCATCCAAAACACTCTTTCATATGTTCCAATACAAATGCAGTACTCTATAGTAATGGAAATTTCAGATTTTCCGATAATCTTTTTTTGACAAAATTTTAGCCCGAGTTGAAAATGTCTACTCGGGGAATTCAGATGATAAGGCACCCAACAATTTTGTTCTCAATGGGCTTAATTTGATAGGATTAGGAATGCTTAATTTTATTTGAACACTGTTTAAGCATGTTTCTTCTTTGTTCCGACTATTCATGCAAACGTTTTAATAAGAGTACCTACAAGGTTCGGATGTTCGATTGGACAGAAAGAAATTCCAGGAAGTCAAGATAATAAAATTTCTTCTTGTTTGCTGCTAAATGTTGAAACCATCTCTGACATTCTGTAGCAATAAAAAAGACTTTTAAATTAGTCGAAGTGGTGGACAGGATGGATGTACGATTAGCATCATTATCATTAAAGATTAACTAGATATCATTAGACATTCGATTGGTGAAAAATATAGTCATCAATTTGTGAAGATTAGAGATGAAAATTTTTTTTAGATATCCCAATACTATCAACATCTATGGTCATCTTTTATCCTTTTCGTTTAGAACCACTTAGATATCATGTTAAAACTTACATTTAGGAGAAGTAGCGATCACAGAGTTTTCAATATGGCCACCGAAGTGGTCAGTCTTAAACGTCAGATCAGCACTCATTTAACCAATGACTAACAAGACAAAATAAGAAGTTATATTTTGAAAATGCATGTTCATATGACATTCTGCTTTGTAGGGGTAACTGCTACGAATGTATCCACACTGGACATTAGACTGTCACTATTTCCATTTAGGAACAAAACATGGTAGCATGTCGTCTGGTGAAAGCAAAATGTTGATAAAACCAGACGTCGACGTAGCGATAATAGGATTTTAAATAGGGTCTTTGTGGCGGCCATATTGGAGGTCAGACCAGAACCATTTTCTTTTACAACCTACTAGACATTATAAGATGTCTTTCAGTGAAAACCCCACCCTAATAATATCATTCCTTCGAGAGAAGTAGTAATAAAGATTTTCAAGCTGATCATTCGTGATCACCATGGTTGTTTGTCTGGGCGGCACCGTTTTCGTTAAGAACCATCTGAATATCATTTACAACTCCATTTAGATATAACCATATATTCAATAGGAATAATATTACAAGATTCTAAAGATGGCAGCAGTAGTAGTGATACTGGATGAACCAATGTCGCCATTTCCATTTAGGACCAACTTGAAATTCTAAGGAGTCTTCTTGCGGAAACCTCATGTCGATAATATTTGTTCCAGGGTTACCAATAACAAGATTTACATGATGGCTGCAGTTACTACTTGGACATCAGACACATAATTTTAATTTAGAACGAATTAGCTACTGTAACAAGTCTTTAAGTGAAAATCCCATGTTGATATGACAATACAATCAGGATGAGTAGCATGAACAAGATTTTCTAGATGGCTGCTGTTGTGAAATATATTGGAAGTTAGTTCGGCATCAGTTTCATTTAGGACAGACTAGACACGATATGAAAACTATGGCGCAAAACGCCATACTGGTATAATCATGTATTCCGGAGACGTAGCAAGAACAAGAGTTGAAAAATGGCTGCTGTCATTTTTTATATATAAGATTCTCCGTTTTATTTAGGAATAATTTCAATATTGAATGCGCCGAAGATCACGCAAAAAGCCTATGACCAGCCTAATGAATAAAACAATCAGGAATAGGCCAAGCTGTTGTCTGTTAGTAGAATATGTGAGCTTGTGTATGTGTGTGTGTGTATGTGGTTTGGGATTTAGCACTTGTACATCATGCCACAAACATGTAGCATCATGTCCCATACTGTCTCATTATCCTTACACCAGGCCGACCAGTTCTAACACTAACCTCTTAATAGTGAGTACCAAGCGAGGCAGCTGTTAATACTATTTTTATAAGTCTTTAATATGACTTAGCCAGGGTTCGAACCCAAGACCTCCCACATCCTAGATATACGCTCTAACCACTAGGCCAGAGGAGCGTCGGCAGTAAAATGATTATTATTTATGAAACCTATATAACTTAGTAAAATTTTTTAGAAAAGATAAAAATAGTTTTAAGACTTTTCAGTTGATTCTTGCACATACATATATAGTCAAACCATGTTTAATAATTTACAAAAATACCCCAACAAAAATGTTTCAAACATATCTAGTTATTATGTAATATTTATCCAAGTACACCCAGATTTAAATTTAGTCACCTTTAAAAAATCAGCACCAATGGTGGTTATGTTTGGACTGCAAAGCTCCTAAAAATGTACTAAAACATGCGAGCTGGCTGAATATTGATGGCAGATGGACGGGCAAGCATCAAAATAGAAACAATAGTGCTTTAGAATCTGGCCAAAAACGAACATTTACTATTTGTTATTGCCTGAACATCTACCGGTATCAGCAAAATAATAATGTATGTCATATACCTACGTGACATAATAATGTTTTTTATTTTTTAAATATCCTGTAACAAACCCCATACTTTCATTTACCCACAAAAACGTTTCAACGTTATAATACTTAGTCGTTGATATCTGCATAGTCCACACATATATCAGTTACAGATATTACGTTTCTGATTTAGAGGACGATTGTAAGTATAATTATTTCCTTCCCACTGAATACATTACCGAAAAGGTTTCTGAACTTTAACCTCATCATGCACATTCGTGAAAAAGGGCAATTGTTTGTTTTACGCATTTGTCATTCAGACATATATTAAAGATGCCAATTTTCGGTGCTGGAAACTTATATTGTTTTCATTTCTATATTGGAGATGAAGTCATGCAATAAAATTCTAGTCAGTCGATTTAAGTCTTGTAACTCTATTTCAAACCATGTGACTTAAATATAATATAATCTGACTTTAGTCAAGTTTGAATTAAAAAAGTGACTTAATTGGTCTCTAGTACGTCCTTGTAAAAGTGTTATAATTTACAATTTAGTTTCTTCTCGCCAAGAGAAATTTTGTCATCATGACATGTTACCTAAAGCATCAAACAAGTTTGTAAAGGTATATTTATAGGAAGCATCACTGCGCATGATCATTACAGATCTTTGTGGGAGACAAGAGTCCGCAGTTCCGAAAATCATGCAAATCACTTTTAGATTGTCAATACTCTTTTAATAACAGTAATAACATATATCTGTTACATATGATTTAATATTGATCCACAAAAATGAACTCTAAATGTCTGGTTCAGTAACACAAGTGGCAGACATGTTGAAATCGTGAAAACTCAGCAATTGTAAAATACCATTTGCTCCGCAATTTACGATCTATCTATCCATCCATCCATCCATCCATCCATCCATCCATCCATCCATCCATCCATCCATCCATCCATCCATCCATCCATCCATCCATCCATCCATCCATCCATCCATCCATCTATCTATCTATCTATCTATCTATCTACCTTTCTACCCATATATATATATATATATATATATATATATATATATATATATATATATATATATATATATATATATATATCAAAACCTTATAAGATATTTTTTTCTTAACAAGATTTTAACCAGAAAAAGTTGAATCGTATAGGAAGAAGATGCAAACTATAGCAGTTCCTAGAACGAAGTGTTTTAGATCCTCAAAAAGTAAACATCCTTGACTTCGATAATCACGTGTGATTTAATATACATTGTGGTTTCTTGACGATGGCATAAATTCCTGGAAATGAAAAGTATCCTAATGTCAATAACTGCTTGATAAAAGTTTTACACTGTTTATATTGCCTATTGTTTGTTAACAGTGTTGGATACAATAAATTTTTCCCTCGGTGTGCTTTTTTCATAAGTCATAATCAAGTTATACATGGAATGCCAGCATACTCCTTCAAAAGTTAAACAGTATTTCTTATGTATTGATTGAAGTATAAAAAAGAATACCAGCATCAATCATAAATTATTGGAATTGACATGTTTGTACTCAAAACGGTACTTCAAGTTCTCTTATGACGCAAGAGTACTTGTCTTTTTTATTATCATCGACATATCATTGCTTTTAGCGCTTTCAGTTATTTCATAATAACCGGAAATGAGGAGATAATGAAGCAGCATTTTACAAATAGTTTGCATTAGGAAAGTATTAAGTTTATAAAGGTGGAAATAAACACACTTCCTGCTGATATTTTCTTCCCTAAAATAACGCCCAATTATATGTGATACATGATTTATTTCAAGTTAGGTTTGCAAACAAAAACTACTTTTTTCGAGTTAATAGAGCAGATAATAATCCTTGCCAGAGTGGAGGTCGCCCACTAGATAATGTATGTGTCCTATAGAAATTGGAGTTCCTACAAATGGGAACCTGTCTAGAAATCTCATAGAATACTCCTGCCATCGGGCAATCAGAGCGATGCGTAAAATCAATTTCTTCAGATAAAAGTGGTGATTTTCCGCAAACATGAATAAGGTGGTACTTAGCAAATAATAACGTATATAACACTTTCATGGTGTTTAGTATATTTTAATATATTACCTTCCCATTTGTGAAACATACTTTACTTCTCAGTTAGAGGGCCCCGAGTGGCCGAGTGGTCTAAAGCGCTGACTGTTACAGATCACTGCCATCTCACCTCTGTCTGCGTGGGTTCGAGTCTAGGATTCGGCGAATGTGGATATGTGAGAAAGCTTGCCAGTAGCTTCTCGTGGGTTGGTGGTTCTTATCGGTGATTTCTCGGTTTATTCCTCTAACATTAATACTGGCGGCCATGAATAGCCTATCGTGTGCTGAAAAATGGCCTTAAGCTCAACAACAACAACAACAACAACAACATCTTCTCAGTTAAAAAATTCACACATGTTAAACATGCTAAGATTTATTGTATCAGCATGCAGCTCATGAAATCTTGCAACATTTCACAAGAAACGCAGTCACTATAATAACCATATTAACGAGTCCCTGCATTAACACATCCTTCAAAATGCACCATAAGGTAGCATGAATTCTATTTTCGACATTTAGCCATAATGATTTTATTGTGATAGGCTCCTCCAAGGATCCATTCATAATTCTTAAACAAGAAGTCCTTAATTTGACATAGTAGTAAGACTATTTATATTAATTAATCAAATTTCTTCATTCAAAATTTCTAGACATAAAGTAACTCGTGAAAAATATTAAACAATGAATAAATATTAAATATTCATTAGACAACAAATATTCATTTCATGCACTTAGCAATTAAAAACATAATTTAGTTGCGTGCAACTTCCGTGCAGATAGATAATAAGATGTTTTTAGACGGTGTATATTTAATAAAAATTCAATTTAAAAGTGAGTGATAATTAAAAAATGCACATAGTTATGTTCCCTATTTGCATTTATTTAATGTTTATGAATTAATATTTCATTTTTAATGCGATATGCAAGCTTACAATTTTGCCGCATTGTTCAGCAAATATTCCGCTATTATCAGTATTATTGCATTTTAGTAAGGTCTTGTAACAGATTCAAACGACTCATTTCATGAAATGATAAGATCGTACAACGACTCATTTCATGAAATGATACGATCGTACAACGACTCATTTCATGAAATGATACGATCAGTTACTAGCATGAACTGTGTGCCTTTTGTAGTATCATCTATGAATAACTGACTCAATTGCATGTTCATTCAATGGCTTTCTTGCTCCAATGATAATAAAGGATGGATGATCTCCATAACATAAAGCAGTGGATAAAAGTTTGATTCAACATGCAGGTGTTTTAAGTCCGACAGTTCCCCCCCCCAAAAAAAACCTAGGTAAAATTACATAGTCAAATGGGCATACCTAACTTATGTCAAATTACATGACAAATGTGTTTTAAAGTCCTTCAAAAACACTGTACAAAAATAAAATTGGTGACGGATGCTTGGAATGGATAGAAAGCAACAAAATTGGGAAATAATATACACCACATTGATAAATATGATGGGCAATGATTGTAAAAAATTCACCTTCAAAAAACAAGAAAATTGGGGCTACATTCCATTGCAGTTAAAATTGCTAGTAATGTTTCCAGGAAATTTGTTTTGCGATGAAACTAATTTTTATGGCCCTTTTTAGTATTCCAATTAAACCCACGATTTTTTTTTCTGGATTCTGTTTTTCTTATCGATATTAAATCAAAATATAAATTTGACCGACTATTCGAAGACACTGCTTCAATATGCTTTTATAAATGCATATACAAAACGCGAATTTAACATGATATATACATTCAGGATCGTTTAATATGATCTCGGCAACTAACTAAAGTACAACCATTTTATCCGACCACGAATGTTGTTTGTTTATAGAAAACATAACAATAATACCAATCAACAGTAACAACGTACTATATATGTTTTGGTTTTCCCCTAGGCGGTAAGCACAATAGTTTTTGATGATACCAATCGTTAGATTGTTGTAAATGGAAATCAAACATAAAATCACACTTAATATTCAACCTAGCTTGTTTTAATGACCAAGCAAAGCAGTGTCATTTAAAACACACAGTGTAATTATCGATTAAACAGCTCGTATGTAATAGATTTTAGTAAACTGATACCGAAAACGAAATTTTGGCCAACTATTTTGATTTTTCATTTTCTTTTGTCTTATATCGGCAATATAGCGAATATTGTGCTGACATGATATTAAACCATAATGCATACTGCGGATAGAACATACAAGACATCAAAAATACAAAGTATGTTACTTTCTCTGATATCAATGTAGAACAACTGTTAAAGTTGATAACCAAGTATTAATTTTGCTTTCCGTTGCTTTATATCACTGTTCTTATAATTTACATGAGAGGCTATTGTCCTCATTGAATCAAGACTTTAATGCTGAAAATTACAGGCTTTTAGTAACTTAGGAATGACAGCCAGTTGTATCTGTACTTGCACAGACTAGACGTCAAGCATCAGCAATTACCATGATTAGCCACTACAGTGATGTGTCACATGATGTCCCACACTTAGTCACCTCACCCAATTCATATATTAATAGTCAATATGGAAAATGGCCACTGACTTCTTAAGAATATTTTGTCCTAAGACCTACTTGTTAGCTTACAAATGGTAAACTAATTACCCACAAATATAGTGTAACTTCACATAGACCGAATGAATTAATGTGTTTTCCAGCAGTGGGAACTACTTTTACGTTAATAACTGCAGATGACATGATTCTATAAAAGGTTGTCAATTTCATACTGCAACATTGAAGTCTATAGTACCCTGTATTTTAATAAGTTTTTTTTTCTTTTCATTTCTAGTTAATGTATTTGAAGATTGATACAAAATGTTAGTTTCCATGACAAAGAGGTAAACACAGTTTTTTCTCTGTTTGTGCAGTCGATATTTTGTCCTGAATGGCCTGAAGAAGTCCGTTTTCTACTGAGACATCGATTTCCTGTTCCATGCCCCAAATATAATTGTATTATTTTTTTTAAAGGAAAACTATATGGATCGCCTATCATTATCTGTCAGGTATATGGCCATACTGTTTACCTACAGTAAATCGTTGACTGTCAAATGGAGATAACCGTCTATCCTTTATATATATATATATATATATATATATATATATATATATATATATATATATATATATATATATATATATATATATATATATATATATATATATATATATATATATATATAGTTTAATGCAAACAATACTATCATACAGGTTAGAGAAATTAAATTCGTACTCTACGGAGTTTCGAACCAAGGTCCTCAAAATTAGTCGTGCCAGTATATGGGCCGGTGCGTGCTGGTAAGGCGATGGGTGTCATTTACCCGCGGACCTGGGTTCGAAACTCCATAAAGTACGAATTTAATTTCTCTAACCTGTATGATAGTATTGTTTGTATGAAACTATTATTTCTCCCCACTATTATCAAGATTCTACTACAGAATATAGGGATAGCACTGTCTGTTCTGTCTGGTATATATTTATAATTAAATAATTTATATATATATATATATATATATATATATATATATATATATATATATATATATATATATATATATATATTTATGTATATATGTATATATATATGTATATATATATGTATGTATGTATAAATTTATTAAATTATATATATATGTATGTATGTATATATATATGTATGTGTGTGTATATATGTGTCTATATATATATATATATATATATATATATATATATATATATATAGAGAATATCTTATATATATATATATATATATATATATATATATATATATATATATATATATAAAGAATACAAATCATATGGCGAATAACAACCCTCTCAAGCGTACTGGATCCACCAAGGGATCACGTTTGTCAGGGATTAATTAAAATAGATGCAATAAACTGACGACGAACAGTACGAAACTAGTAACTAACTAGCCTAAGCGCTTTCGACTCTTAATGAGTCTTTTTCAAAGGCAAATACAAAACATAGTTACGACAAACAAATAAACACAAAAACGTTGCGTTTGTAAACCTCTACATTTCTATCTTCACATGTGCTATATATATATATATATATATATATATATATATATATATATATATATATATATATATATATATATATATATATATATATAGTAATAATCACGGGCTGATGCAAGGGAGAACATGCTGTGCTGACAGTATCTTAAGCTGTCTTTTATTACAAAGTAAATAACACTATATTAAAATTTTCAATAAGATGTTGTTTATTTAATTTGCAACTTGAAAGCAAACATTATTAGACTACATATGATGAAACTCATCTCCAGAATGCATTGACAATATTAAAACAAAAAGCAGCATATGAAAGCAAGCCATTAGTTATAGATTTTATTTCCCACAGACAAATCGATAATTGATTCAGTTATCTTATCATTGCATGCTTAGAAACTCTCCGATAAACAGAATATTTTCTTTCATGTTCTTCACATTGTACCTTTTCATCTGAATTGTAATTTGCCTTTCATTTAATAATTTTACGGACAAAATATTATTAAGAAATTATGTTTCTATGCAACTCAATATAAATTACAGCATATAAATATAAATTACAGCATATAAATATAAATTACAGCATATAAATATAAATCACAGCATATAAATATAAATTACAGCATATAAACTATGCTGCAAGAACAACACATAATTACCAAGCTAGAGGTCCGTTTTTGGATCCATCCTTCCAAAATTTCTTTGGGCTAAGACATTGTTAGTTCTGATTATTACAAACCTAAATTATTGATGGCCTTGTCTGATTTATGGTCCTGTTAACTTGATAACACAAGATGCTATCTTAAAGAGACTGTAATTGGACATTGACAAGAAGACATGTCTTGTGTTTTTCTCTTCTAATTAGATAAAGGCAAGTACATGTGTATACAAACCAAATCAATGGGTTTTTTTTAGCCAAGATACCTCTTTGAAGAATCCAAGATTTTGCAAAAGAAAGACTATTAAGCAACTTTGATCACAAAATAAATCACTACAGCGTTTAAAAGTTCGGGCAGAAGCAAGATAATCTTATTATCATGCATATACATCACTCATACTTGTACCTGTCAGTGATAAGATAATCCTGTTTAACAAGTTTGATCAAAATCCTATCGTAATATTTTATTTAGAGAGATATGAAAGTAAAACAATCAGATAAAAGATTATTTCATTATCATATAAAGATCTTGCTTATAATACAATTCATGCAACTCCTTAAAAATATTTGCTTTTTTTACAAAGTTTGATCAAAACAGGGCTAGGAAAATCGTCTCTGGAAAGATGAGAACAACAGCCAATCAGTAGCAAGAGGACCTCGTTGATATGCGTAGATCTAACTCCTAATAAAATTAGTTCAGTGGATATTCTGATGATATAAAAAAACTATTTCCTAAGTTTGATCAAAATTGAAACAGAAATACATACCTGATTGGTAACAAACTCAGCCACTCAATGCAAGATTTCCTCATAAATGGCTTATTTTTCATCATACTTGTCCGGGATCTTGAAATCTTGACATTATAAGTGTCTATTCCAAGTTTGATCAAAATCGGATCAATAGCATAACTACTTTTTGACCAAGCGAGATGAAAACTGCTTACAATTTAGTGAAAAGCAATAACAAATGAAAGGAAAAGAACAATTTAAAATTAAAAGTCTTAAAAGTTTTGCATGTTTAAAATAAATAAATTACACAAGGTGTGCTTCAATGTTAATCAAGAGTCCCGTCTTTACAATGCAAAAATGAACTTCAAGAATATTTTAATCGTATCAGTCTAAATATGTGGGAATATAATTTTGGGAATAAATTTGGGACGAGCGATGGAATTAGATTTCTGCTTCTAAACTTAGTATATTCACACACACACACACACACACACACACACACACACACACACACATACACACACACACAAGCAATGAAAAAAGTGAAAGTACAATTTTTTTTTAAAAAAAAGAAATTTTATTACAACTGCTTGAAGATGTATATCTTCGCTCGCCATGGTCGTCGATACACTGGTATGTTTATCTATTTGAAACAGTGTTTTCAACAAGAGCCCCCTCTTGGGCTTAAAGGAGGATCTATTGATAAATATGAGTCAGCACTGAGAGAGTTTGTTACGTGGCCTGTTTGGTGTCCAAAATGTGATGGACGCTCTGTCCACTGGCACTAACTAAGAATAACAAAAATTGTTAAAATTTTTACATTTGAGATCAGATCATTCAAATATGCGAACATAACATTAATAACAAATTTCTTGTTTATTTTAATGTGATATTTGCACAGAAGTAATAACAAGGTCTATACCCAAAACTTCTGAAAAGTTAGAAATGTGCAAACACAGATGGAAATTTTCTGAATTGACTAGAACATCAGCTGCTCTGCACATGAAGACAAGAACAACTATTAGATTTCACGTGTCTACATTACGGTAGTTTTTGGTGACAATATCTGTAAATGTGAATTGTACCAACATGGATTTTGCGCAGAATGTCCAACAGGTACAAACAAAAGTGAACCAAACAGAATATTTTTAATTCAAGATATGGGCAGAAAATGTAAATATGTAAGCTATATATATAAGACAAATATGCATGTACAATTTAATTTGTCTAACTCAACTTCCTTTTATTTTTCAAGCACCAATCATGAAGAAAATGTGCAAATTGTAAAACAGCTAAAATCTAATGAGGTCAACTACATGTCAATTGAAATCTAATTGTCAGATTTCATTTGTTTAAATGAAGTAGTTTATGTACAATACTACTGACAAACGTCCGGTAACAGACGGGTGTACATGATCAAATATGTATGTTCCCATTGAAACCAGTAGAGACATAATTAAGGAAAGATTATATATATATATATATATATATATATATATATATATATATATATATATATATATATATATATATATATATATATATATATATATATTGTGTCTAGTCGTAGGAGGCGAGGAACATTTAAAACAATCAGATATTAAATCGTACTAGAAGCTTTAAGTTGTGTTTAATGTTTGCTCGAAAGAGTCTGATGTCGCTGTTTGAAAACACAATTCAATACGGTTTCTGGGTAATTTGTCATTCAAACCTGAGAGTTATAACTCAGATATCAATATCTATAAATTTTAAGACAATCGGTTAAGATGGTAATTTCTTAAGTGGCAAAATTGTAATGTGTATAAGAGATTCCCACAACATCCAACTTGATTAGAATTTCAGTATATTTCGCAAATCCTTCTTAAAATTTATCCAAAACCTTGTCAAATATGATTGATCCCGTAGCAAAATAAAATTGCTTTTCTGCTGGGGTTTTCTGCTATTTATAAGTACACTACACAGAACCACAATTCGAAAAAGTAACATCCTGCAAAGAAATACCATCACATGTTATTTTGAAACCACTTTGATCTTGCCGAAACTTTCTTCGTTTTAGACAGACTTCGCTAAATGTTCCAGAAAGAAACCTTTCTTGCCAGTTCATTTTTTTCCCTATATATGACTATTACTGGTTACAAGCATTTGTTTGCTATTATGAACTATGATATTTGTCATCAGTTGACCTTGATAACCACGTTCAATGTAGGTTTAAATGTAATAATCTTTACTTGATTTGAACACATTTACCTTTTTCAGCACATTTACCTGATTTTAACACAATTACCTCATTTCACCAGCTGAATTGTATTCTGGTGTTAACTTTAAGTTAAACGAAATAATCGTGACTGGGTGAAATTAACGTTTTGAACTTTTAGTTTCAGCAACGAATAACTTAACATTATATTTGATCAAATAATGACATTGGGATGTAGAAGGTGTGTGCCTTCATATAATCACTGATATCGTTATCATTTGCCAATTAACACAAAAATACGTTTATTATTGATTAAGGAGATGTTAGTACCTATAGCTTAAATCCCTCCATAACAGATCTTTTTTTAAAATCCCTCCATAACGGATGTTTTAGTAGAAAAACCAATGACATTAAGTTTCCTTCAGAATGTATATGTTATTGACCGTCTGTGTCTGTAGCTGTCTGATACTACAAAGCGTCATGATAGTGTTACTTTGAATGTGCAGTGAGACGTAGAGAGAGCGTCACATATTCTTTTAAATAACTGGTAAAGAACATTTGCAGCAATTTCATGAACTTTAACCTGCAATATAAACCATACTATTAATTTATACTGAAAAACAACTGAATGAGTAGATGGTTGAAAGACGAACGACTGATGAAATAAATAATGAATTTGATTAACTCATAATTCCATTCTGCAAAGCCTGGTTGTTGTAGATTCTAGCGGTTATAGGGAACAAAGAGTGTTTTGAAAGGTCTATTTTGGAGTCGGGACTGCTACACGTAGCTGTATTATTGTATGATGTTAACTAGTTTATTGCTAATTTTATAGAACACTCAAAGACAAAAAAATCTTTTTTTTTGATCTCGAGTGCTGGAAGAATAAACCTTGTCTAACATATATATTATGCTGCTTGTTTGGTTGAAGCTGTCAAAATTTGTACATCTGACAAAATTGTATTGAACCAGTCACATTTGGTGAACATATTTATTTTGACCTGGATCCTAAACAACGTTGAGGTACGATAAAAGAGATCTAACATCTGTCTCATGTGTTGCTTCTTTAATTTTTGCTTTGTTTACTACGTTTCTCTTCATAAAATATTAGTATATTTTGTCTTGTTAGTAATATTATTAACGTTTCATTTTTAAACAAGCCCCTGTATTGTGGAAATTTGTGTTAAATACGTTCTGTCTTTTCTCTTGTTATTCCAAGAAAGCAATGCTGGTCAGCAATGAAGGTAGTTAACCGGTCAGACTTCTGTTTTGCTAATTTGTTTTTATTTTGATTCTAGTGTCTGTATTCTCTTCTGTTGAAAATAGTAAGGTTTGCATATTCGAATGTTATTGCTGATGGGAGTAGGCCTATACTTAACTTATATCATAATGAAGCAAAGTCCAAAAAATTTGCCCTGTAGAACCCCAGTCTCGTTTTATTAATACGGTCTGGAAGCCTTATAATACTAATTTTATCTGGAAATTCATGACATTATTACACTTCAAAATAAATATTATTTTTCTTTAAATAATAATTAATTTGAGACAGAGAAGTACTTTGAGAATGATTGATAGTCATATTTATTGACATGTCAACTAAACCCCAGGTAACAAATTACCAATGAAAACATTTTCTTTCATATACAAATTAAGATGGGACAGTTATATCTTGTAATTGATGTATGATTTATATGACAATTTCCTGTACAAAGAGAATCTAGTATTTAACTGGGTTCCCTTTGATTTCTATCAGAAACTGTGGATACAAAGGTTACTTCCACCTTTAAATAGCGTAGGTATACAAGTACAAATCAATATATATTATTTATATTAACTCTGCTATAGAGAAAATGAAGTACACTCAAGCATCAATGGCAAACTGTTTTTGGTGTAACGGCGACGGACACCCTTAATGGGTCTATATCAATACCTACCGTTTGCTTCATTGATTTTGTACAGACATAAAATTCAAAAGACAACATGAAAAAGCGTGGGATTCAATAGAGGAAGTTGAAATTAATGAAAACAAATTATATGCTGTACAATACTTCGATAACCACATATAATCTTCTATGGTCATTATTTCCACTTCTATGGAAATCTCTGAGTACTATGGCTGAAAATTTCTTCAACCAAGGCTGATGCCATGTGGATGTATACAATTATAATTTTCACATTCACCAACTAAGGTACAATAAAATATTCAGACATGGCCATGTTCAAATTATGTAAAGAAAGGTAAATGCTGCAAAGTCTGGTTCTTCTTCCACCAGAACACAGAGACATGTTTGTGATTGACAGAATCTGATAAACATGGAAGGTTGGGAAATACCACACGTCTGCTTCTTAAAGATAACAATTTGACATGTCTGGCTTTCTCATCAAAATGGGATTAGTCTAATCCTTAAAGGTAAATGACGTAAGACCATTTACTTTGTCCATGAAAAATATTATACGATAAGTTACCTTACGAACATTGGCTCATGGATGACGTGCAGACGCAACGAGGATTTTAATTTAGTAATACTCAACTCATTGTTAACAAGATGAAT